>CM052712.1:54977679-55044581 GCA_028551405.1 Uromys caudimaculatus | reverse complement strand
GATGTTTTTTCTCAGACACCTGTAAATGCTACATGTAACTCAAGGTATGCTCCTGCCTCCGGAAAACACTGTAATCAGTTTAGGGATGGTAGTTTGTTTCTTACATAACTTAAAGAATATGATATGTCCCTTATACTTACATATCACTTACGAAGAAGATATCTAGATGATTAAAACCTTTTAACTGGGATACACATTCAGCCACTGTCCAGAAGATGGCGATCATGAGTTACATTAAGATTTAAGTTTCCCGGGGGACTTGCTTTCCCCCCCCCTTAAATAGTATTCAAATACAGAAGCCTCCTTAAGACTGTCTCTTAAACAAAAAGGGGAATTTAGAGCTAACTGATTTTTAACATTGTGGTAACCCCCATGTTGAGAAATCTGTGATGTAGAACAGTAGGGAGCCAGAGTTCCTTCCTCAGCCTGCCTGTTCCAAGTAAGTATAGCATTTTGTGTGCTTTCCTCCTGCGGGGTCTTCTCTCAGCATCCCTTTAATTAAGGTGTACTCGATCACTGGGTTGCTAAGTAAATAAGGATGACTCCCTGAGGCCTCTAGACACCACTGAGGTCTGCACAGATTCCCTAGGTGAGGAAGCTTTGGAAATAGCTCTGAGGACCTCGGGGCTTTAGTGTGTGTGAGGCTGAGCGGGATGGCTCTGCTGTTGGTCTAAGGTTCCCCTCTGTTAAAATCAGCTGAGTTGGCATTCAGAAGCTGTGGTTACTGCCCTTGCAAACAGCCCAGTGAGACACCAAAGTGACCACCAGTTCCGGAGGTGTTTCACCTGGCTGTAAATTTAGCTGTCACAGCCTCAGAGTTCATCTGTGTTGCCTTCTTTGCTGGAGACACATTGACTGCGCAATCAGTTCTTTATGACTTTGGAATCCATTAGCATGTAGACAGTACTATTGGACTGAATGTGGAAGACGGTTAATTTCTAAACTCTGAGAGTGGTTTTCGTTTTTCTTTTTCTTTTTTAGAGCACAGTCCATTTTCCAAACAAAACATTGGTAAATCATAAGATATGCGATTGATGAAAGCTAAGCTATTCCAGTTAGCGTGGAGGGTAGAGAGAGCCCCTCCAGCTCTGTCCTCTGCCTCCACCTTGCCTCATGGTGGTCCATGAGGAGCCTCCCAGGACTCTGGGCACCACTGAATGCAGTATGAAGACTGTATTATGTTACATCTGTGTTTGGATGTTTTAGGATTGTACTTTTTTTGTAAAGATCAGAGCATCACTGTCATGCAAGATGCCTCTGAGTATATTAGAAATGAGTGATACAAGATGCCATGGACACAGTAACCACGTTACATTGAAAACATTCTAGAGTGGAGAGGTTTGGAGAGCTTCCCCTAAAAAACAGTATTTTTAATATATGACAGAGTAAGTGAAATTTTTATAGTATAATTAAAGTTGTGGTTATAAACTCTCAAATCCCTCCACTATTTGTCCAAACTAGAGACTTGGTTTTTAAATTTGAGTTAAACCCCCTCTTCCTTTGGGAGTTATAACTCCTACATAAGCTTGAAACTATGTGGCCAGGCATGGTGACACACGCCTTTAATCCCAGCACTTAGGAGGCAGAAGAAGGGGGACGGCTGTTTGAACAAGCCAACCTACTCTACAGAGACAGTTCCAGGCTAGTTGGTGCCACATAGCTCAAGAGGATGGATGGATGGATGGATGGATGGATGGATGGATGGATGGATGGATGGATGGATGGATGATAGACTGATCCAAATAGGACACATCCAAAAGAATACTGACATTCATCCTTTACTGTGACCCTGTTCCTTTTCTTCCAAGACATCCATGTCTTAGAATTCACTGACTTTACTCTCCAGGACCGTGCCACAGGGAACAGAATGTGGGAGGCTTAAAAAATGTTCCAGATACTGCCCTCTCTGTGGACAGTTATTCGGGATTTAGCGTTTATAATGTTTGGGTGCTAGCGTTTGCATTCCTATCATAGACTCTTCAGAATAATAAAAAATTCTAATGCTGCGAGTTGTTTCTAGAATAGATCACTAGTACTTTGTTACTGAATATAAGATAAAAGGTGACGTTTCTTACTAGGAAAGGCCAAGGTCCTCAGCCATTAGGAAGCTGAGGCGCGGAGGGGCTGGCGCCCTGACAGGCCCTCCCACTGTCCTGACCCACTTTGAGGTCTGCAGCACCTCCTCTTCATCACACCCGAGAGAATTTACAGTTGTCTCATTTCGTAGACACAAACTCGACCTGTGTTGTTTTCCTTCGCCTCCTCCTTTTGGAGGGCAGGCACTATATTCAGACTCAACATTTCACCTTACAAAGCCACTTCAGGTGTGCTCTCTGTTTTGAAAAAACAGACTATTTTTAAAAACACATTTAAGTTTTTGATCCATTTAATTATATGTGCTCAGAAAGGATTCTAAGTAACGATAATCAGAAGGTTTTGAAGTTCCAGTGGTGATCATCTCTGTGAAGTTTCTCCTCTGCTTATTGTAATTTTTAATTGTATTTTAACATTTCTAAGACATGTAAATTACTTCTGCCTCATCCTCCTACAGTGCTGCTATGTTCCTTTGAAATTAACAGAACACAGGCCTCTGGTTTAACCTTCACATATTTAAATTAAACCATTGGTTGCAATTTGTGTGTTTTCATAGTAGCTACAGGTTTTTCTAATCCTTACATTCATTTGCTTCAATAGGAAAAAAAAATTACATCTTTAGCACTGCTGCTAAATGCAGACTCCTGCTCATGGTGTCTAGATTTGCAAAGGCAGGTCATGTATTCAAGAGTTGGGGAAAGCCGTGCGAGATACAGGAGACATATGCAGACTTGAGCACGAATAGACACAGTACTTTTCTGATGACAAAACTTTTATCTTTTGTTGCAAGTTTTGGGTTGGGAAGTAAGTTTTACGAAGTGAGCATTTTTTTTTTCATGTTGACATTTTTTCAAAAACAGATTATAAGGGAGAAGGTCCTCTGAGCTGGGGAGGGAAGTCAGAGTGCCGTAACTTTGGTATCATCTTGGTGCTTTGCATGTGGTGATTGACGTAAATCTTCCGCTAGACTGAAGCTTCCTGCGAGCTGTGGCCGTGGTCATCATATTCGTCACTCTGTCCCCAGTGTTTGACTGTCTGGCCTGTGTTCATCACTCAGTACATAGTTGATGAATAAATGAATTATTCAATTAAGTAAATTATTCAGAAACTAGAGCCTCGTAGGTGTTTTCCTAATGAAAGCCTGACCCCTAGTTCTAATTTTTGTGTGTGCTGACCTGGGTATCCAAGGTGGCACCACTAAGAATCAATATAAGAATGCGCTAGGTAAAGAGGAGATAATTTTTATGTCATTCATTCTTTTGAAATTTAGGTCCATTCATTTTTTTAAATGTTCTTCCCATGATACGTATATATAAATAGGAGGAGAAGATGCTTGAAAAACCACAACAACAAATATGTTTAACTCTGATGTATAACATGCTCTAAAGCATAATAATGGGAGTAGATAAAAACCCTCTGCTTTCCTTTTAGTGACTGGAGAGGAACAGCACACTGAGAGACAAAAAAAGAAAACGGTGCACCTCTAAACAGGGCAGAGCCCTGAACACTGAGGCGAGGTGCTGAGGTCGGATAGTGAAGTCATGGTCGGTTTTTATTTTTCCCTTTATCCCCCTTATTTTCCCCCAAAATCTAGTTGATATTTTGAGGGTGTTTATAGATTGCCCCCATGCAATGCAATGTAGCCCAACCGTGACATCCATGTGACTGAGTCCAATAGCCATGTGCCCCTTGCAGCATGTGGCAAGAAGCGACTTCAGAGTTTCCTAGAGAAATTCTGACCGTAATAGAAAACAGGACTTTTCTTGGATGCTGATGGCTGCCAGGTTCACGGAGACTTCGGAATCACAGTGGAACGCCTCCTTGGATAAAACGACCACATCTATTCTTAGTAGCTGCAAATGCCGCTTTCGTTTGTACTAAAAGCTAGATGAACGTTTACATGGTGTGCTAGGGACTGTGCGGTTGAGAATTCCAGTAGTTTCCTGTTTTACTATTTGTTCAAGAACATTTGCAGCTTGTCAGCTCATCTGCAAGTCAATCCTGCCCCTTTCTGCTCAGTGACTAAGCTGCAAGGCTTCCACTCTTCACCTGATTGGTTTTTTTCTCAGTGTCAGGAATCAAACTCCAGGCTTCACACATGCTGGTCAGGCAACAGAACCACTAACCTCAACTCCCGGACACCCCGAGTATTTAGTTCAGGCATCTCTAAATGTATAAGATGGTCCATTAGGATGGTCAGATAAATGGTGGAGCTTCTGATCATTCATCTCATCTTTTTTGTACAGATCAGTTTTAATATTATGAACAAGTATGTCATTGGGAAATGTCTTAATTAAGGTTTTATTGCTGTGAAGAAACACCATGGGACTGGAGAGATGGCTCAGCGGTTAAGAGCACTGACTGCTCTTTCAGAGGTCCTGAGTTCAATACCCAGCAAACACATGGTGGCTCACAACCATCTGTAATGGGATTGGATGCCTTCTTCTTCTAGTATGTGTCTAAAGACAGCTGCAGTGTACTCATATAAATAACAAATAAATAAATCTTTGAAAGAAAGAAAGAAAGAAAGAAAGAAAGAAAGAAAGAAAGAAAGAAAGAAAGAAAGAAAGAAAGAAAGACCATGACCAGGGCAACTCTTATAAAAGAAAATATTTAATTTGGGCTGGCTTACAGTTCAGAGGTCTAGTCCATTATCATTGTAGTGGAAAGCACATTAGCATGCAGGCAGCCATGGAGCTGGAGGACCCGAAAGTTCTACATCTTGATCCAAAGACAGCCAGGAGTAGACTACATTCCACACTGAGTGGAACCTGAGTATAGGAGACCTGAAAGCACACCTATGCTTTCTCCAACAAGGCCACACCTCCTCCAATATGGCCACACTTTCTAATAATGCCACTCCTTATGGTCAAGCATTCAAACCCATGAACCTATGGGGGCTATACCTATTCAAACCACCGCAGTTCTATAGGTTAAAAAAATACTCAAGATTTTTTCCTCCTATACTATACAAAAACATTTGGGATGATCTAACTAACTTCCTCCCCAGAAGAATACTATTAAATCAGTAATTTTACTCTCTTCTTGCTGTTGTGAAAGTCGATTCCTAGGTAGCTTAAGTTACTCACTACAGGATAGATCCATTGTTAGCTGGCAGAACAGGGATTGAAAACAAAGTTCTGTCTTAATTCCAGTCTCATGTTGAGAGTCTGTATGTTAGGCTGCCAGGTCGTTTTAAAAGAAAACAATATATAAAAATATTGGAAACAAAAAAAAAGAAGCATAATAAAGTGTGCAGTTGTATAATCATTAGATCATTTAGTAAGCGAGGTGACCCATACTCTTTGTAGTATACTCCTAAAAAAAAAAATGGACACATGATTTTCATGATTTCCCTTCAACTTGTGATCTTAGAGTACCCGTGATTTCCTGCCATTTCTGGTTACGTGCTCCCCTTTTCTGGTGGGAGTGCTCCCTTCTTACCAGCTCTCCTTGGTGGACTTTCCACACTGGGCATGGCTGGCGTCTGACTCAGATAAGATAGATATGTTGTTTTTTCGAGCCACACCCAAATCACCGCTCAGAGCCCGATTCTTTTCAGCTGGGTGTGTGAAGTTCTCTGGCCCTCCTTGCCAAGTTCTTGGCTTTATGAGTTCAAATGTGATTTCTGTGGTTCAAAAGAAAATATCAAATCAAAGCCTTTTTCTTGGCCTTAGAAGAATGACCCAGTTGCGTGATATCTCCAGAAGCATCCAGCAAGCATTCCTGTGAATTAATGTCCTTAGCTTCAACACCATAGCCCAACTTGAACTAAAAGAAAAGAGGTAGGAATAGGAGCTCTTTTGTAAATGAAACTGCAACATGGTGTGCTAAAGAATGCTGAGAAGAAAAGGCCCAGAGGCCAGCATCTCTGCACAGTGCAGACCACAGAACCAGTTTGTGGTACAGATCTGAGAGTTTCAGGCACAGCCCGGATCCCAAGATCACTGAAGTTTAAGACTGAAGAACAGTGGCCTCTTCACTGGCATCTGAGCCATTGTAGTGGCACCCATCAGCTGGGCCCAGGCGGCCTCTGGCTATTTCCCATGTTAGGTGGATCATGGAGGCCCAGCTCAGCTCCTCACATAGCTCAGCAAGCACTTTATCAATGGGGCCATCTCTTCAGCCCCCAAACATTGCATCCTTACGATATGAAGCAATGTTTCTCTGATGGTAACTCTAAATTATAGTTAAGAAGCTTTTCCTGAAGTGTAGGATTGGGGGGGGGGGGGGGCAGGGAAGATCTGGGAATGGAAGACCGGAAGCCAGGCCAAGGAGTAAGGTAGATATTAAACAAGGCCAGAGGAGAAGGAGGCAGGTTCAGAGACAGAGCATCTACAAGCATTCTGCATTCACAGGTCTGCACATGCCAGCCCAGTGGCCACACCCCCTCTACCTTTCTCTTCTGGGGCACAGCTACCTCCATCTGCTTACATACTGTCTTTATCTGTTTTGATGTTATAATGATAGAATTCATTTCCTTCAGGGAATTGTGACCCTCTGAGCCTGAGCTATTTATTATTTTTTTAGAGAAAAGCAGGTTGACAATCCAGCTCCAGACCAAGAGTTCTTAGAGTGAGGTCCTCAGGCCAGCAGCACTCTAGGGAACTGCACATCCCCAGGCCTCCCATGAGCTCTGGTCAAATGAGAAGTTAGTTCTATGTGTGGAGCTCCATGGTGTGTCACTGAACCCCTGAGGATCCTAATGCCTGCTAAGGTGAGGTACCCTCACTGAGAGCAAAGCAAGGCAGAGTTTAAGAGGAATGTTTCCAGTGATACTTTTTTCTTTTTCTCTTAGAGACAGGCTGTCACTCTCAAACGCAATACATTAGCCCCACCTACTTTCCAATTCATTGTGATCCTTGATGTCCTGAGTGCCGAGATTACAAGCATGAGCCACCATGCCTGGCTTGCTTGATAAGTTCTAAAATTCATGATGGAAAGAGCTCACAATTGTATCTCCAATATCTTGCTTTGATCTCCCTTCTTGCTTGATATTTATGAATGAATGAACGGACGAACAAGTGTACCTTTGTAAAGCAGCTAATCTCTAAAGGTGAAACTGAGATCTGCATGTGGAAAGAGGGAATCAGGTAACCCTAGCAGGATGGCTCAGAACTGGGACTGAAAAGCATTCTTATGAGCCAAGTACTGTAAAGGCTCAGTGTCTGAGGCAAATGTTTAAAGATCTGATGTTTGCATCAGATTCCTTCCCACCTGGTTCCTCTGACTTGGGTTGATGCTCTGTCCCTACAGTCATAGCTCAGCTTTGACTCCAGATAGTGTGTCTGACCTCCTGGTGTCTAGAACTTTTCTTCTTCTTAGGAAATGTTAGGTGTTAGTAACACCTCACCCTCCTAGACATAGTCTTTATTTAACACTGACATCAGGGTTACGGTATCTTGCTTGGGTATGTGTGTATTTACTCCAGAGGTAGAAATCTGCATGCCAGTATTGTATCTTTATCTTTAGAGGAACTGCTGCCAAACAGACCATGTCACATTCAGAAGTGGGAATTGACTATTCTATTTTCCCCATTTAAAACATAAGTCGAAATACTGATGACCTACTTGCTAATATGAAAATATAGGTCACTTCGAAAGTCTGTTACTTAGTAAAGTATACATGCATTGACAAGAAAAACAGTTTCTATATCCATCTTAATATGTGGTACTGGCATATACTTGAAGTTCTTAAATATTCTATATGAAAGTTTTTATATTCACTGGGGTAGAAATTTTACATTTATCTCCCCTTTTAAAAAAAACTGAATACTTTAGATTATTTTATTGAGGCTTTTGTAGGTAAGTAAATATTATTTCACAATTTTTCTTTGATAACTAAATGCATAGTATGTCAGAGAGTCATCAACCCGAAACCTTTATAACTTTTGGCATGGTGACATTTTGAAAGTAAAATTAGCATTTAGAATATTTTTTCATTCCATAAATACCAGGGGAATTTCCTGGTGTTGAACACATTCTGAATATGTAATCCCCACAGTGGCCATTAGTGGCCATCTGTGAAAGGCAATACATATTTGGGATGAAATTGATTACTGCCTGAACACTTTAGTGCAGTGATCAGGAAAAGCGTGCAAAGTTCACATCTTTTTTTTTTCTTCTAATGACAGCTGTGTAGCTAAAGATATTAATTTCCAAAAGCAAAGCAGCCTGTCACTCAAGATCATAATCTCACAATAAATGATACCAAGGAAAAGGACAGGAGCCTGCTGAGCTTCCCACTAAGGGTGGTGACTGCTGTTCTCAATGGTGACTGCCATTCTCGGAGGCTCTTGGATAAAGGGAAGTGGACAGCCTCTGGGTGACATGTTTCTTTATTCATACCCAGTTAGGACAGCTGCAGTTTTGCCGGATGCTCAGAATTGTTTGTCATACGTGTAAAAACTCCTGTGAGAACAGCCGCCTACACACGCCATGCTATCCTGCTCACCACCTTCACAGCGTACCTGACTGGCCCTACGTCTTTGGTTCTTTATATTATTTTTGCTTGGCTTGCCAGTATAAAACCAGACTCTTTCCTTCCTTCAAATATGATTTCAACATGATCTCTCCAGTGAAGTCATTTCATTTTTATAACTTTGTGTGTGGTAATGTGTACCTATATATTTTCTGAGCTCATTTTCCTCCCTAGAGTAGTGCTGGGAACTGTACACACATATGTCCATATAACTCACATGACTGTGTTTGTATCTGGACTCACACTAATTATCTAGTTACCCCAATGTTTCGTGAAACACATTTCAAAAGATAATCTTTTCTTAGTTTAGGCACTTCCAATGGTTTGTTTGTGAGCAATCTCCATTGATGTTAAAAGGGCCTCCCTTAGAATCAAACCTCCCACAGGATAGTTAATATCTGAATACAGCTCCATCTTTATTCTCCAGGAGATATGAGCCAGAATGATGGCAAATACCCTAAAGTAGATACAAGAGTTGATGGAGTCACTGTGTGTGTGTTAGAATACAGCGACAGCCGAGCTGTATCGTGGACGCTAAACCTCTCTGCCTCTTCTTGAGTTGGTGATAATTATTCATCAGGTTATGATAGATTTCAAATCTGCTACCTATTCAAGATAATAAAATACTATCTTCCTTAGAAAGAAGATGTGCCTTACCATTTCTGTGTCATATGCTAAGTGTTGTACATCAGGTATCTGACAGCTGTCCAGGGGACTCTGAGCACGTTGAGAAGAACGTGGTCTCAATGCTAGCAATATTTTGGAACATTTGGGTTTGGATTTTGTCTTGTTTGTCACTTAAGGACTCACTCTCAATGCCACCAGGATGCAAAGATAACTAACACGACCCCACAGTTCAGCAAACCTCCCAGAGTCCCACAGTCAAATGCCTGATCTTAACACAGGTTGAGTGTCCCTTGCCTGACATGTTCAGACCCAAAGTGTCTCAGTTTTGTTTGCTGTTTTGTTTTATATTGTTTCCCAGATTTTGGACTTTTCTACTTAGATTTTTGGGGGAATGAGACCTAAATCTAGACATGCAATTCATTTTTTATTTCATATACCCCTCACTCACATGACTGGAGGTGGTTTTGTGTTGTAATTATCCACATCTTGTTGCACCTACATTTTGACTGCCACCTGTCGCCTGAGGTCATGTATAGGTTTTCCCATGTGTGACATCATGTTGGTACTTGAACACATACAGATTTTGTACCATTTCAGGATTTTCTATTGTAAGGGCTCAATCTATTTGATAAGTAAAAACATGTTTTTTAAAAAGTTAGCAGAATTCTGAGCAGAAAGCTAAAAGAAGCAGTAATGTCTGATCTTGGCTTCGTTGTATGAGGCAGGTGTCACTAGACAAGGGATGAGGGAGAAGGTGGGGCTGTATGGATAGACATACTCTACAAGCATCTTTCATATATTTGGCCCTCCATCACTTGTGAAAGAGGCTGTTGGCTGGCTAATTTAGCACTCATTCCCACCCACCCTTCTGCATGGAGGCTAGAAAAGCTAAATACTTAATTAGGGACAGCCCTCTAACGTAGCCTGTCCAACTGGCCTTGTTTGGAAATATGTGCTCTGCTTCCCAAATGAGAAACAGATAGACTTGGTATTGACCCCTTGCTCTCAACTTCAGAATAGCCATTTTCGTTGTGCCCAGGGACAACCACTCTGAAACATTAGATGGAATGTAGAGTTGAATGTGGAGATGTGGTCAAGTTCCCAGTCACTACCTACCTCAAGCCTACTTACATGAGAAAAAACAAACCTTCCCCTATGTCATTGGGAAGAGTTTTCTATTGCAGCTAGATGCACCCCCAGTTGATACAGGCATAAACTACATACACATGCAGCATGTACTCAGTTCATGTCTTAGTGTTAAGCCTTGGTAATTCTTGAGATGTTTGTCTTGACTATTGCATAATAGTGAGACTTGTCTTGATTATTGCATTTGTTATGGTAATCTGTGTTTAGTAACCTCTGCTATTGTAATTGTTTTGAAACACCATAAACTTAATAAATGTGTGTGTTCTCATGGCTCCATCAGCTAGCTGTTCCGCCATCTTCCTCCCGCTCCATGGGACTTGTCTCTGAGTTACAATATTATAAGTAGATTCACTCTATTGTCACTTCTAAGTATTTAAGCAAAAGGAAGAGCTGAGTGTCCCTCGTTTTAAGTCCAAAGCTGGAGATTATTAAACTAAGCGAGGAAGGCATGTCTAAAGCCAAGAAAGGCTAAAAGCTTCTCTTTTTTCACCAACCAGCCAAGTCGTGACTATCATTCTTAAAGGAAGTTCAAGTCCTGTTCCAATGAACACATGAATGATATGAAAGCAAAACACTATCCCGACGCCGATGTGCAACGTCTTAGTGGTTTGTTAGGAGATCAAACCTGCTAAAACATTCCTATAAGCCAAAACCTAATTCAAAGCAAGCTCTTGGCATTGGCAGTTCAGTGGTAGAATTTACAACTCCCCAGCCCTACCCCCAAGCAAGCTTTTAACCTCTTCAATTCTGTGAAAGCAATAGAAATAAAGGAGCTGCAGAGAAGAGTTCAAAGCCAACAGGTTGGCTAGTGCTTTAATTGAAGAGTCTGTCTCCATACTAAATACATTAAATTAAAGATTATGTACTAATAATTAGATATAAGACTATGTTTAAGGTGGAGAAGCTCACTAAGGGAAAGGTCAATGATACCATGTACCTGCTCCAGGTTGGAGGGTAGGGCTTCTTGTGGTTCAAGGTCAACCAGCAAGCACTGGTGCAGAAGATGCAGAATATATCCAGAAAGTCTAGCTGCAATAGTTGATGAAGACATCTACATTAGCAAACAGATTTTCAGTGAAGATCAAAAAAGCTTCTAATTAGAAAAAGAAGCCACCCAAAATATTCATAGCTAAAGAGGAAAAAAAAATCAATGCCTGACTTCAAAGGGACACACACAGGGACACATTGGGACAGATACAGCTGGTAACTAAATAGGTGCTCATTTGCCATTCTGAAAGTCTTGGGGCCTTTAAAGGTTATACTATAGTCAATCTACTCTTCCTGTAATCTATATGCATGATGACAAAGCCTACGTGACATATCTGTGTAATATGGCGTGCTGAACATTTAGTTTTTATTACTGACACATAACAGCTCGGGAAAAAATTATTTCAAAATCTTACTGCTCATTGACAATGCACCTGGTCACCCAATGATTTTAACAGACTTATAAACACAAGAAGATTAATGTTTCCGTGCCTGCCAGCACAACATGCACTGTGCAGCCCACAAATCAAGGAGCAAACTCAACTTTTAAGTCTTATTACTTAAGAAAAACTTTCCATAAAGGCTATGAGTACAGAAGCTAGTGATTCTCTGATGGATCTGGGGAAACTGAAAAGCTTTTGGAAATGATTCACCACCCTAGATGCCACTGTGTTTCATAAAATGACGGAAAAATAACAATACATTAAGGGACCATGGAAAGGGTAAATTCAGCCCTCACAGACTACTCTCAGGGATTCAAGACTTCCAGGAAGGGATAACTGCGTATGTGGCAGGCATAGCAAAAGATCTAGAGGCTGTAAATGAATTTCTGTAGTCACACGAAAAAAAACTTTAGTAGCCAAGAAAAAACTATGCTTCCTTGCAATGGAATCTGTTACTGAGGAGGACGCTATGGGAATTGTTGGAATGATAACAGGGCATTTAGATGTTCCAGAAACTTGGTTGGTAAGGCACTGGCGGGGTTTGAGATGAGTAAGTCCGACTCAAGTTCTGCTGCAAACAAAAGACTGTCGAACAGTCCTGCAGATTGCAGAGAAAACAGTTGGTGGAAGGGATAACCAACCAACAGCAGATTCCATTGTCTTATTTATGGCAAGCCTCTGCCGAGGTGTCAGGAGCCAGCAGCATCAAGGCAAGATGCTCACTGACAAAACCATCCTGATTCCTGAAGGTCGGGTGACTATGGACATTTTTGAGCAAAAAATTTTATTTTTTAATTAAAGCACTTGAGTTGTTTCTTCATACATGAGCTAATGTGTGGTATAAGCCTAACATATAGTCACTGAGAAAACAAAAAGTTCCTGGGACTTTTTTCACTAGACTTTTTGCTGTATTGTGGTGTTCCAGAACTAAACAGCAGCAGCTCTAAGCCATTGATTATACAGTTTATGCAAAAAGTGCCGCCTTATACGCTGCAGCCCTGTGCTGACCTCACTTCCAGCACACAAATCTAAATCTAGAACTGCGTGGAAAACACTCCGACTGTGTTTTCTTGGGGACTCCTGCTATCACTTGACTTATTCTTCCCTCCCCATCACTTTTAGTTCTGTTGCACCAGTGTGTATTTCCTGATGCTACAGCAAAATGATATCTAATCCTTTTTAAATGGGTCAAAATTGCTTCATCACAATTTGTTTCTAATAGCCACCTACTCCTTTATGGCTGACTTTTTAATGTGTGTGTGTGTGTGTGTGTGTGTGTGTGTGTGAGAGAGAGAGAGAGAGAGAGAGAGAGAGGCAGACACAGAGAGATTTGGGGGTTGTTTTTATTTTATGAATTAGACTCTTACTTTGGAAAGAGTTAAGGTAAAACTGCTTCAGGGAGTCTTTTTCTCAGCCAAAAGGACTGGATTAAAGTCAAGGACCCTTAAGAAAGAAAACAGCAGGATGCTTGGGATTTATGCCCAAGTCCGTGAATTACCTTTGTCTCTGATTTTTTTTTTTTTTTAAACATACTTCAGCTTTTGTTCTTACTCAGTAAAGTAGTTTTCCCCCTCAAATTTCCAACATTTTTTTTCCCCCAGAATCTTCAGCTACTTGGAGCTACGGCCATTGAAGATAAATTACAGGACCAAGTGCCCGAAACCATAGAAACTCTAATGAAGGCTGACATCAAAATATGGATCCTTACTGGGGACAAGCAAGAAACTGCCATTAATATTGGTAATTCACCCCACTCAAATGTTGAATCCTGATACCTTCCAACAGGCTGATGTGTTTTAATAAGATGAATTATAAGATGTGTTTTAAAAAAACAAACCAACAAAAAGTGAAGGTGGGGTTGCCGAGGACAAGGGCTTTCATTCTAGCATGAGATAGTTCATCTGAACAGATTCAAGACAAGGGACACCGCTATAGAAAAAACCACAAAGCCAGACTCTGTGGGCTCTCAACCCCTCACAAGAAGCCCTACCCTCCAACCTGGAGCAGGTACATGGTATCATTGACCTTTCCCTTAGTGAGCTTCTCCACCTTAAGCATAGTCTTATATCTAATTATTAGTACATAATCTTTAATTTAATGTATTTAGTTAATACATAATCTAATAATATCTTAATCCTAACAGACTGAATTATGGAAATGGATAACTTCTAAGAGAGCACCTTCCTATTCCAGGAAGAAGATTGTCCCAGACTGTCCCAAGTGTGGTGTCTTGGCTAGTTTCCTGTCAGCTTGACACAAGCTTGAATTATCTGGGCAGAAAAATCCTTGATTGAGAAAATGTGTCCATTGCTCAGATTGCCTGTAGACAAGTCTGTGGGGCATTTTCTTGATGAATGATGGATGTGGGCGGGTGGAGCCCACTGGAGGTGCTGTCTGTCACTTGGGGCCTGTGGTCCTAAATGACGTAAGAAGGCAGACTAAGCCAGCCATGGGGAGAAACTGTGAGCAGCGTTCCTCCACAGCTGCCGCTTCAGTTCCAGCCTTGAGTTCCTGCCCTGGCTTTCCTAGATGACAGTCTGTGGTGGAGAACTGAAAGAACTTTTCTCCCCAAGATGCTTTTGGTCATGGTGTCTATCACAGCACTGAGAACTCAGACAGATGGCAAGAGGGGTAAGACCAAGATGTCTGTACGTCTAGGGACTAGTGGTATCCCTGCATCTCTGCCACTCCACTGAGCCACCCATCTGGGGAAGGAATTTACTCTCTACTTCTGCTTTCTCACCCGCTGAAATAAACCTGACACCTTGCTTACCACACCTGTCCCCCAGTGTGAATTCTTCTGGGACACAAGAGCTGAGATCACTGCTGTACTTGGGACCAGAGAGGACTCGAGAGGAGGCAACCTCTCCCCAAACACAAGATATTTTAAGATCTGATATTTCAAGACTGTAAATGTGTAAGGTCATTAGGCTCACTGAGTTGTTTACTTGTGGCCCCAATGCCCCTTTAAACTTGCAGTGGTTTTATGTACGTCCAACCTGGCTCCTACACCCACACATACACTCTCAGACGATGCGTCTTGCTGTGTGAACATTGCATTCGTAAGTGGCAGGTATAGGTAACGTTCTGCGGTTGTCTTTGAAAGTCTAGAAACTGGGCCAATGGCATGTTCACGTGCTGTCTCTACTTGATGTGGCCCAAGGTGCTTCCAACATATATGGCTCTTCATTTGCTCTCATTCTACAGTCTCAATTTTATGTAAGTGTTTGTCCTCTCAAGCTGCTATAGCAGGGTATCAAAGACTAGGTGGCTTAAACAACAGAAATTTATTCATCACATTCTTGGAAAGTAGAAATAGGACATTTGAGGGAATGCATGAGTGTTGGGACCATAGCAGGTCAGGACTTTCATTTAATTTTAATTATCTCCTGAAAGGCCTGATACCTATGTGCAGTCACACGGGAGGAAGTTATAAAATTTGAGGAAGGCGGAAATACAGTGTGATTTGTAATGCAAGTCTGACAAAGAAGAAAGCATTTTGTTTAAAACCTGAAATACTAATAGTATAGAAAAGAAAGAATCTTTTCTTTTCTGGGTTCTGTCACCATGGATGGTCCCTTCTATATACTGATCATACCATTACATACAAAACTGCCTGAAGCTACAAGTCATGGGTTAGCATACAGCGGGTTTCATCATGGCTTCTCATACTTGGACATTCTGCTTTGTTCTCAGCTGTCCCACTGCCCTCCTGTGCCACTGGCCCCTATGACTGGTTCCACTCCTTCTCCCAGATAGTACACCGTTTTACTTTCTCACCACAAGGGCGTGTTACTGTTTCCCTCTTCCCAACGTTATTTCCTCCCTTCTCCTGACCTCTCTCTGCTTGTGTGACTCTCTCTCTCTCTGCGCCTATCTCTCTCTGTGTCTCTGTCTCTCTCTATGTCTCTGTCTCTCTCTTTCTCTCTCTCTCTCTCTCTCTCTCTCTCTTTCAAGACTTCCACATAGAAGAGAAAAACTGCAGTATTTGTTTTTCTGAGTCTGGCTTATTTTTGCTTAACATAATGATTTCTGGTTTCATGCATTTTTCTTACAAAAGTAACAAATTGTTAAGCTATTGGCCCATGATTGTTCCAAGAAAATAGTAGAGAGCCATTTTCCATCCAGCCAATTGCCATCATGTCTGTAGTACTAGGTTCCAATTAAGTGCAAGACACAGTAATGGAAAAAAAAAAATCTGTCATGCAAACTGAGGTCAGGGAAACAGACAACGAAGTCAGAAAATTGCAGAGCATTTTAGAGAATAATGATTACTGTTTAAGAAAAATGTCAAGGGTCTGGGGCGTTGGTCACTGCTTGCCCCGTAAGAACCCATGTAACACAGCCAGCTGTGATGGCACATGCTTGTAATCTCAGTGATAGGTGGGCAGACATAGACTCACAGGCCGGCCGGCCTGGCCTACTGGGTGAGCTCTAAACCAGTGAGAGAGACTATCTCAAAAAAAAAAAAAAAAATGTAGATGGCACTTGAGAAATGGCACTCATATTTGGCCTCTGGCCTCTACATGCGTGTACATACATGTATATGCGCGCACACACACATATCAAATGGGAGGAGATAGAGCGCTACAGAGAGGGAGATCAGGAAGAACTCATGCAGAAGGAGACATTTGAGGAAAGACCTGGAAGAGAAGGAAGAATTTGCTCTAGGTGATGACAGGGCAGCAGTTGTCTGCTCCAGAGAGAGTAAGGATGCTGAGGTGGGCTCAGAGGAGCCAGGCAGGATGGGAGTTCCAGGCCTTGAAAAGCCTCTGGATTGCTCTTAGTTTACATGAAGGATACGGGAGAGACATGAGTTTCCTGTGGACACAGTCTCTGAGTGCTAGATTGGCATCATCCTGGAAAGCCAGCAGAGAAGCACAGTAGCCAGTGGGGACGATGCCACATTGATCTGGGGGCAGGGGGTGAGAGGTGATAATGGCTTAGACCATTCATAACAGTGAGAGGTGGCTGGCTTGTGTTTTTCCTTTTATTGGAAAGAGACTTTTTCTCACTGAATGTATCCTGTTTACGGTTTTCTTTCTATTCCTCCCAGTTTCCCTCCCATCTGGATCCACCCCTTCTCTGTCTCTCACTAGAAAACAAACAGGCTTCTAAGGAATAATAATAATAATAAGATAAGATAAAACAAAAACTAACACATAAGAATAGACAAAGAAAAGAGCCCAAGAAAAGGCTTAAGAAACAGATATAGACAGAAAAGTCACTCATTCACACACACACACTCAGAAAGTCCATAAAAACACTAAACTAGAAACCATTATTTATATATGTGTGCGTGTATGTATGTATATGTATATATATGTGTGTATGTATATATGTATATGTATGTAATATATAATATATATATATATTTAGATGATCTGTAGAATTAAAAAAGAGGAAAGTGCATAAATAAAATAATAATGTAAAATGTTAAGGCTTTGACATGACATTACAAGACAAGGAGCCTCCAAAGATGCTGTTGCATTCCTTTTCTGTTGGGCTGTCTATTTCTGGGCATGCAGCCAATCCTTTGACTCCCTTTGAGAAAACTAAGTTTTCCTTTGCAAGTGGTTACCAATTGGAGTTAGCTTCTGGGTTAGGAATGAGGACACATGTCCACTCCTTCTTTTAGCTCTAGGACTCACCCCATGTGGTGCAGACCTGTACTGGCCGTACTGTGCACACTGCCTCAGTCTCTGAATTCATATGCAAGAAGATCCTGTTGATTGAGAGCCTTTACTGTCCTCCATCCCCTCTGGCTCTTACCCTCTCTCTGCCTGCTCTTCCTCTGGGTTTTCTGAGCCCTGAGGGCAGGGATTTGATGGAGACATTTCATTTAGCGCTGAGTGTTCCAAGATCTCTCATTTTCTGCATAAATGTCTGGCTGTGGGTCTCTGTATTTGTTTCCAGCTGCCACAGAAGGAGACTTTCCTGAGGATGGCTGAGCAAGACCCTGAGATTACAGAGGCACTGAGTTTAAACACTGCCGTCGTAATCTTTATTACTATGAGCTGAGTCCACCAGGGTAGCCTGTGTTCCATCAGTTGTATCAACTGTACAGAGCCAACATAAAATAGATACGGATTTAACACAGTAGTGGCTTTGTCATGGAGGGAATACAGCAAAGTAAGAAAATGAAGGCAAGAGAATGATGACATGACCATCCAGGACAGGGAGATGGTGGGGATGAGCCGCTCCAAGAGAGTCACCCACTCTCCTGAACCCTTCTCTGCAAATCCACTGGCCTATTACTCTCAAAGGATGGTGCGCATAAGCTTGGTATCTTTCTGGACATGGCTAAACACAGTTGTTCCATATTGTGTATCCAGATAGCTTCAAATGATGGCCTGACCCCCCACCCATCCTAATGGCCAGTAAGAACGTTTCATTTTAAACTTCCTGTTAGTCTGCAAATCAACTGAAACCCTTCCCTCTCCGTAAAATCCTCTTTAGGTGTTTGTTCATGTCATTGCCTTACCCGATTCGTTTCTTAGAAAAAAAATAATCTTCATACTGATTGTGTGTCCCCAGGGCACTCCTGTAGACTGCTGAAGAGGAACATGGGAATGATCGTTATAAACGAAGGCTCGCTTGACGTAAGTAACTTTCTTCTTCCAAACCTTCTTTCCTGTTTACATCAGCCATCTGTGGAAACACTTCAGATGCAGGACGTTAAAAGATACCTTTTAAACTTTTCTTTTTAGACTTTGTTACGGTTGTTCTGCTTTAATGATGTATACAGCTTTGAGCAGCATGGATGTAAACTGGCTTTGCAGGTGTGGTAGCTAAAAACATTGTCAGATGATGTCCTTGATGTGGTGAGACAGAAAAGCTGCTTTTTTCGGTGGGTTGCTGATGGATTGCAACTTATTCATATAGAGTTCTAAATTTTGTGTTTTAAGCCTTTTGCATCTGCTTTAGTGTCCAATGTTAAATCATATTTCTCTGTTTTTGAGAGTTTTTGAAAGTTGTACTGAGCAACACAAAATCACCATGCCGTCTACAAAAGGGCTCTTACTGTTCTGTTTTTGTGATTGTTTCCCCCCTTTTTAATTCCTAACTACTAGGATGAAATATTTAACAGAATGCTATATAGGACAAATGACCTGTAAATACTTGAAAGTCAAGGTGGCTACTTGTAATTTAAGGTGGAAGACAAAGCAGGCAAAGTGATGACTTTACAGCTCCTTAAAATAGTTACCATGACGCACAAAAGCAGAGCAGAGCAAACCTGATAATTAGGGATCTGGGTGAAGCTGCAAAGCTACCCACCTGTGCTGGGAGATCCTGGAGAAGCTTGGGGACGATGCCTGCAAGTTGGACGTGGCACAGAAATCATCTGTAAGAACTACTTGATTGCAAAATGGTTTTATTACTCACCCTCAAATGCTGATACCTTACCCTTTTCTTGCAAGATCTTTGAACAGCCTGTAATGGTGTGTGGTTTTGTGGCAGTGTCACCATGGTTCTGTATCGCACACCCTTCAGCCATCTTCCCATGTTCCTATGTATCAGCTTTGAGGTGCCAAAGCCAAGATAATCTCTTGTGAACAATGACCAAGTCAGCCCTGCCCCCTAAAAGCTGACACATACAAAGAGAAGCAAATGCCCACAAATACCAGCGCAAAGCTGATATGTAGGTTGGGAAGATGTCTGCTGTGGGGCTCTGTGATCTGTGGGAATGCAGTCATAAAGAAGGTAATAGCTAATCTGGTAGAGGTGACTCACTGGGAAGAGATGTCTAAAGCAGAAAGTTCTTGCAGGGAGGACCAAGTCATACTTGGAGGATGGAAAGAAGAATATTGAACTTAGAGT
This sequence comes from Uromys caudimaculatus, assembly GCA_028551405.1. Lineage (NCBI taxonomy): Eukaryota > Metazoa > Chordata > Mammalia > Rodentia > Muridae > Uromys > Uromys caudimaculatus. Next base: position 55,024,983 of record CM052712.1, on the reverse strand, counting down.
AAGTATAAACAGGCCATGTGGATTTTTAGTTCCTGGGAACAGTACCCAAGTTCCATCCACTGCTTCACTGTGGGTGTCTGTATCTGTCTGAGTCAGCTGCTGGGTGGAGTCTCTCAGAGGACAGCCATGCTAGACTCCTGTCTGCAAGCACAACAGAGTATCAATTACAGTGTTAGGGACGGTCTCAAGTTGGGATGGTTGTTGGTTGGCCATTCCCTCAGTCTTTGCTCTGTCCCCTGTCCCTGCATATCTTGGAGACAGGATAAATTTTGGGTCGAAAGTTTTGTGGGTGGGTTGCTGTCCCTATCATCCCACTGGGGTTCCTACAGTAGGTGGCCTCTTTGAGTTCCATATCCCCAATGCTGTGAGTCACAGCTAAGGTCACTCCCATTGATTCGTGGGCAGCCTCCCTTATCCCAGGCTGCTTTTCGGTTTTTTATGCTTTGTTCTTTGCCCTTGCCATATCTTAGCCAATGTTTTTGTGTCTGTGTGATGTCCATTATGAATCTTCTTAATCTTCGCTAACTGTGGCATGGTGCTTGCAAGGCCCCTAGAAAGAAATGACCTAGAAAGAAATGAGTTAGAACTGGAAAGGTGATCTGAGACCCACCAGGGCAAACTGGGTCAGGTTAGAGAACACGCCCACACAGAAGGTATTCCTCAACTTCATGCATACGAGGTACATAGCACAGCAATGATGTATAGGTGTATTTGGAAGAGCAAGGACACATGGATTGCATGTAAAAGACCAAGGTACAGGAGGAAGGAAGTGAGGCCCCAATGGCAAGGACGTGGTGTAGGAATCTCAGAGGCTTGACCCCATTGTCCTTGGGAAAGGAGCCACCAGGAGTGGCCCCAGGCAGGGCTGAGGTGAGGCTTTTCCTTCTGTAGCTTGTGCCAGCATGCCTGCCTTCATTTTCTTCTTCTCCATCATTTCCATGCACTTCCTAGATGCGCATTGCTTTAAGTGTTTTAGATAGCCAGGACTATAAATAACAGCCTGAAAGGGAAATATCAAATATAGCGGCTCTACAGCATCCCAGTTTGCTCTCTCTTGTGGTGATAAACACCATACCTTGGGAGGAAAGGGTTCGTTTGGCTGATAGGTTACAGCCCACCAGCAAGGGAAACCAGGGTAGGAACTCAAGACAGAAACTGAACCAAGAGCCATGGAGGCACATTGATTGCTAGCTTATTCCTCAGGGACCTTTCTTGCATAGCTGAGCCCCACGTGTTTAGGAATGGCACCTGCCCACAATGGACTGGGTCCTCCTATATCAGTTGGCAATGAAGAACATGCCCCCCACCAGACATTGCCAGGAGCTAATCTGATGGAGTCAATTCCTCAGCCAATAGTTGCTCTTCCCAGGTGTGTCTAGGTGTCTAGGATTATGTTGCGTGGACAAACCCAGCCGGCACACGTGCTATTCATATCTTGTTAAAACAGTGGTGCTTGTTTTTATTTTTAGATTTCTAAGGTGGAAAATCAAATCGAGAAACACTTCAAAGATACTTTTACTACCTATTTTTCCAAGAAATAAGAGAGAGGAGACTCCAAGAACACACAATTTCACTGAAAGTAGAGACTGCTCTGGTTTATCCTTCCCAGTGGCCAGCAAATTACCTAACACGTAGTAAATACCAGATAAATACCTGAGCAGTAATTCACCACATAATGTTAAGCTAAGGGCTTCCCTTTAAAAAAAAAAAAAAAAAAAAGTGCATCAGTTTTCAATTTGAGCTAATTCGTCATATCTAAAGCCTCCTTATGAGTTCAAGTAGGCGGCAGACACTGTGGCTCAGTGGATTAGCATTCATTTGCCTGCAATCCTGACTGCCAGCCTTCCAAACAATGTCTGGGGAAGCTTTTTCTCCCTGGGAGCGAATGGTGAATGTACAAATCTGACTGTCTGGGGTCAGACCTCCTGGGATGAACTCATTTGTTTCTCAGCAGGAGATGAAGCGTCTCTTTGCACAGTGCCTTCTGAATCTGTCATAAAAATATATCGGTGGCCCAGAGTTCAGACGGATCCTCAGAGCTGTTATAATGCCTGTAGGTAAATTATTATCTGTATTCCCCATCGCAGAGAGGAAGAAAAGCAGCCAGTCTGTCTTCAGACTGTACTGATAGACAGCAAGAAGGCTCAGGGTGATTATTCCATGAGCACAAAGAACAATTGACAAGTAATAAACCTAGGAGCATGCTGTCTCCAGAATGAAGTGATAAATGTGTGACTTGTCAAATGCTCTGGAATTGTCCTCTGAAACCTTACACATTGAAATCAGCTTCTCAGAGCCATAGTGTATATATGACAGAGAGACAGAGAGAGAGAGAGACAGAGAGTCAGAGAGAGACACCTTGGGCAGAGCATTGGTATGGTTGTGCATGATCCATGCAAAGTAAGTGTAGTATGGTCCATGCAAAGAGGTGTCACAGAATGTGGTGGAAAGAGTCCAGTAGCTCTCTGCTGTGCATAATGAGCATTTTATAAAAAGTGTCACCTTCCATCTTTAATAGTTTCCATGAGGCAGTTAATCGTCTTTCATATGAGTGACACATTCCTACATACCGTTTTCAACTTTTCTACCATACTGATGTTAAAGTGGAAATGATGGATCTCATGTTACACTGTTATAATCATATTCACAAGCTCTTTTTAAAAATGACATATAAAACATCTTCCTTCTTCAGTTGGCATAGCCTGTGATCTCAGCACTCAGGAGGCAGAGGCAGGAGGATAACAAGTTTGAGGCCGATGTAAGCTACATAGGAAGATGCTAGTTCTGAAAAGTAGGAAAAGTTTCTCCTGGTAATTCTGATAAAGGAAGCATTTGTCTCCCAGAAAATGCTCTCCAGAAGCATCACCGGCTTTCCCATGGTGTCTTGGGTTTTGGTGACATTAATGTTCTTGAAAACAGAAAACAAAAAATAAAATAAAACATGTCCAGACCAGTGTTTAACTTTGAATAAATGCATACAACCAATTGAAGATGTACATACAACAAATGTCTCATTCTTCAGATCTGAACGGAGACCTGGCAGGTTTATCTGGCTCCAATTATGCCCATCTTTTTGGAGTGCCACCACAAGACAAAGAAAGAGGTGTCTTAGGCAGAAAGACTTGTTGAACTTTTTAAATTTAAAAGTAAGAATTTTGGGTTGTGGGAATGCCTCAATGGATAATACACTTTCTGCATACATACAGACCTGAGTTGAATTCTCCAGCGTCCACCTAAAAGCCACCATGATGATGCGTGTCTTTAGCCCTAGAGGAGAATAATTACAGATCCAGGAGCTTTCTGACCAGCTAGCCTAGCTGAAATGAGAGACCTTGTCTCAACAAATAAGATGGGGAGAAATAGAGAATAGAGAAAGTCATCATCTAAACATTGACTCCTCTCTCTCTCTCTCTCTCTCTCTCTCTCTCTCTCTCTCTCTCTCTCTCTGTCTCACACACACACACACACACACACACCACACACACACACAAGAGCATGTGTGCATATGTCACACACACACAAAGAAAAGAATTTCATGGATAAGTATCATTTAAAAGCATATGAAGTTGGTGACAAAACCTATTAAGTAATAAACGGACCCTTCTATAATTTGTATGATTTTTATCGTGTTTCTTAGGGATCCTGATTATGCTCTAACTGAGCACAGTTCTTGCCAGTAGAGTCAAGAATTTGAATGTGCTGGCTTCATGGAAATATGCTTTTCCCCTAACCCCACCCAGTGCCCAGGAGTGACCCCACAAACCTTTCAGAAGCCACTTATGTACTCACTCATCCACAGCATCCTTGTTCTACGTTTCCTGTCGGTCCTTCTATCATAAAATACCTTATTTAAAATGTTAAAACTGGAAACGTTTGAACTGTGGGGCGAGAACTAGAGAAAGGTAATACTGTGAGCTATTTTCACTTCCCAGAGTCTAATTAGAGTCTGGAAACTATTGTGGGAAGACTAGGTTTATGTTACATTAAGAAAGGTAATTGTGAGATTACTTGAGTCCTCCTGGCACGACAGCCCTGTGGAGCTCTAGAAATACTTTCAGTGATTCGGCATCTGTTTGCTGTTGTTCTTTTTGCAGTTGTTTGGTAGCTTTTTTAATTTTTAGGATTTGTTTTAATTGTTTTGAATTCTGTGTCTAAGTCTGCGTGCGCACATGAGTCTGTGGAGGCCAGAGGTGTCAGATCCCCCTGGACCTGGAGTTACATTTAATGTTCTAGTTCTACCTGATTCGGCTGCTGACCCAAACCCATATCCTCTGAAAGAGCAGCATTTGCTCTTATCTACTAAGCTGTCTCTCTAGCCCATTGTTTAGTAGCTTTGAACTAAGTTTTTGAATGATTAGAAAAATCTCGAAGACTTGTCTCATGGCAATAATTCAAAACTGCACCTCGGTTTCACCTGTCAAATCTAGGGCAGTTTGCTAAGAGACTGTTATCTCTTAAGCCACCTGTAACTTCTGTGCCCGTCACTCTTGGGTTTCCTGTGCACATCCTAAGCCTTACATGTATCTAGCATCTCTTGTATATGAGGAACTGTAGACTCTCCTGGAAGGAATACCTAGATCTCAGAGACATTCCTACTCTAGTGCCCACCCCTTTCTTTCTATTGCCTGGCTTTCTCTGGGGGAACTGATGGAGAGGTAATCACTGTTCATAGATTCAGTTAACGGGAATGCTATTCAGAGAAATAAATTCCCTCTGCTCACTGTTAAAGGCTCCCAGATTCCCAAGTTCCTAACCAGCCCCACCCACCTCTGCTCATCTGGGTGTGGTTTTTCTAGATGATCTCTGCTGTTACAGTCATTCACATCCAGCCTAGTCAAGATACCCTAGCTGTTGTCTTGAGAAGTTATGTACCATCTGTCTTCTAGGAAAGTGTACTTTGCTGGCTTTCCATGCATTCTAGTTGCTTTTCTCAATGTCTTGACCAAATACCATGACCAAAAAAACCCAAGGGAGGAAGGATTTGCTTGACACGTGGTTTCAGTCCATCATAGTACAGGGCGTGAAGGTATGGCAGAATTTGTGCATGCAAGATGGTAGAGCTTCTCCTTGTGTCTTGGTAGAATAGAAAGCAAAGAATGAGACTAGAAACTGAGCCAGACCTTACCCCTCAAAGGTCTGCCCCAGTGGCATTCATCTGCCAGCTCGTTACTGTGTTCCAGATGTTGTGAAACCTGCCACAATGTGACATTCTCCTGGGGACCAAGGACTCCAAGCATGAGCCCATGAGAAATATTTTACATTTTAAACCATGACACTGTGTGAAGGGAACTCTTGTCATGTCTCCAGGATTCCCTGCACTACTTTGCTACTCAGAAAAAAAGACCCGTAGCTTATAGTTATTAAATCTATTTTGTATCAGGTGCTAGACTGAATACTGAACAAGGAAATACAGTTTTCACCTGGCAATGCTAACACACACATATTCTTAGGCCTCTCTTGCAGCTGAGAAATGGAGCAAGGGGCTCTAGGCCAGTCATAGACAGGTGATGCAGGGGCTTAGTTGTTTGACTCCAGAACATAATATATAGGGTGTTTTACCTTCAGCTGCTTCATTTGTGAGATAGAAGTCATGAAAATATCTAAGTCCTAGACATGCGATTACAAGGATTTAACAAAACAGTGCCCGTTAAGTACTGACCACGGAGGCTATCATATAGCAAGTGCTGATAGCCATACTGTGGGAGCCACAGGGAGCGTGCACTGCCTCTACCACCTCAATAAATGAGATTACATGGTTGTTCTGGGGGAGCCTTGGATAGGGATTGCCATCCACAAAGGTTGACCAGGAGTCACAAGAGTCCCACAAGGGGGTTTAGACTTTTTTTTTTTTTTTTTAACTAGAAATAGGGTTTGTATGAGATTCCTAGTAAGCACATTGTTGGTTTACAATTGGGAACGGAGGGAGGAGTGGACGCTTAGACTTGAAGCATAGTTCATGCTACTTTAACATTCTTACTTGAAAATAACACGACATAAAGAATATCCTCTCTGGGTAGGCAACTTTCATAGCAAATGTTAATTGCGTTTGAATGTTTGGTGCTTAGCTGGCTGGAGGCTTCAGTCAGACTCAGGGGGAGGGGCATCTGCTCCTCCCATGTCCCCTTAATGTCCCCTTGGTTTGCCCCCTGCCTGGGTAAGCAACTCTAGAAATGCTGGGAAGGCATTCTCCACTCCGACTGCTGCTTCCAGCTTCGCTATTCCTAGGAGAGCCAAGCTCCTCATTGTGGGCTTCCACGAGAGACAACTTTACACCGCCATCTTGCTCTGAAGTTGCTTCCACTTCTCTATTTAATTGAAGAATATGGCCCCAAACCAACCCTAACTTTGATTATAGATTCTGGTATTTCTTCTCTGATATATTTTATGGAAAATTAATTGTTGACCACATTGGAGATTAAGTTAACAAGCATTCAAAAAAAAAAAATTCCAACACCATAGTAAAAGAAAACCCTTCATGGAATGGCTAATTTTTTTTCTACCTTCTTACACTGTGTAAATTTCTACTATAACATATAGGACGTTCAGGATATAAATGCTGAAGTTGACATCTTCACCCTTTTGGACTCAACTTACATGTTTTATGCAGACAAACCTCACTGTTTTGGGAACCAGCCATCAGTAAATGGCTTCTGAAAGAAATCCAGAATAAGCAAGTCACTGACTGACTCCAGAAGAGAAAGGGAAAAAAAAAAAAAAAAAGAAAATTTGAGCTACTTCAGGTTTTGTTTTGATATGTCCCCTGAGTCTAATACCATAGATTTTGTATTGCTTTGAAAACTAGTTTGGACAGGTTTGAAACCACACTGAGTTCTCTTCAGTATCAGGGCTTCTATTCTGACTTTTCTTATACCTTTAGCAAAGTTCTTTCAGAGTGAGGTCTCCAAGTCCTCACATAGTTAAAGGGGTTACTGCTCTATCTGAGGCCGAGATATTCTCTTGCAGTGCCCTGTGGTAGGGAGATTGTTCAGATCCCGTAAGGCACACTGCTTACTCCCGGTAAGAAATGTAAGCATTACTAAAAGGTAAAAATGATGCTTGAACAAATCGTTTCATTTCCATGCCCCTCATTTGAGACCATATCTGCTGGCAGCCAGAGTACGTGGTTGAAAAAGTCCCATCAAACATGTACGTTGTTTGGTCTCATGGAATTAAATATGTCCCCTTTTATAAACACGGCGCGGCAAGACCGACTGGTGCACAGAACCCTGAGTGAAATTGTTCACAGATTCATAGAGTCTCTGTTTCAAGAAATTCCCCTGCCCTCAAATCTGAATATTCTTTACCTCATTCCGCCTAAACATCTGCACTCTTCCCTAAGACCTAGAATTACAGATAAGTGCTTTCTAACCAGGCTGCTCCCTTGCACAGCTCTCCACAAACTGTTGACATTTCTGAGGGCTCACTCCTGGCCTTTTGCCTTCTCTCCATCTCCCCCGTTCATACCTGTGGCAGGTCAGAACAACATTAAATACAACAGTCTCTGAGAAACTGACTGAGGTGCCATGTGTACCTGGAGGCATCACTCCTGCTCCTGTAGATAGGGATGGCGCTGTCTGTCCACACTGTGTCCGTTCACATGCCAGAGATCACGGCACCCTGATTTTTCCACTTCCAGCACTCCAAACCCAGAGTGTGCTTTTATCTGCATTGGGATTTTCTTTGGATGACTATACCTTCTCTAGTGACAGAGTGACTTAGTCACAGCATTCTATGTCCTGAGAGTCATCACCATGTCTTCCATCTGATCTCATTGATTCTTTCAGTCACCCCCAGGGACACAGAACAGCTAAAAGAGAGTGCCTTTCTGGAAAATTCATGGAATTCAGTTTGTGCCCATACAAGAATCATACATAGAAGTTATTGAATGCACACAGAGAATAATGGGAACAGTGTGCATTTGGGCTCTGCCCTAAGAAAGACCTGCAAATAATGACTCTTCCATATTCCTTTTTTCATTAATTGGAATTATTAAGCAAATGGGTCCAGCATTCGCTTTCTTTGGGTCTGGGAAGCAGTTTCTCCCAGCCCTCTGTACTTACCTGCTCCAGACCGTTGATTTGGTAATTTGCCTATTGCTTGTTTTCCCAAGACCAGCGGCATATTCTGAGCAACCTCGTCCTGGCTGGACTGAAGGCAGTAGGAGAGACTGGATGGCTGCCGAGCCAGTCCCCCCAAGAATGCTTCCTTTCCCGTCTGAATCATAGCCACCACTGGAGAATAGTTAATACCAACCTCAAAATAAGTGTTTAGGAGGCTCTCAGTGGTGGTTTAAAATAATTACCTCGAAGGCTTTGGTAAAAGCCTTTATCCACAGAACTATTTAAATTATATAATTATGTCCCCCCCCCCTTCCTTTCCCTGGATTGATCTTTCTTTACTGCATACCCCGACCCCAGCACCAAAACACAGGCTGGCTACCCGTTCCACACTCCTCTCCCTTCCTCTCTCCTTTACCCCACGTGAGACTAGATGCTCACAAGGAATTAATTTCCTTATGGAACCTATCATGATCCTGAATCCCTAACTTCCGCCGAGACGCCAAGAGCAATTTATGCCACTCCAACTTCCTTCTCTTACCTGCTTCCATTTTGTGACCCTTGACCTTTCTCAGATGGCATGACCCCTCTGGGAGATGGACCGTTTTCTCAACTACACTGTTTTACATCTACCCTCATTCAGGAAAACCCATACTTGTATATCAGCGAAGCATGGAATATTTTTTGTCTTCCCCCCCCCCATTATCTTTAGCAATATGTATTGATGAAATGCACTCGTTTGGCTGCCTTCCACAAAGCTACTTTGGAGGACCTCACTGACCATATGTTTTTAATGACTTCACCTTCTGTCTACCTTTACCTATTTTGGAAAAATTACTTTTATATTGGTTTGGTACTATACACATATGTTTTTAAATATTATATCCTAATTTCGGATAGGAATTTAGAAACACCAAAGGTTTTCGATCAAAAACTATGTCAAAGAGCACTAGCTTTCCTGCCTGAGATGCATACTAAATGGACCAGTTATACATAAATGTAGTTTCTCTCTACTCTCGGGTGTATATCCCTTTACTAGGGCCTGCAGTAGCTGGAAGAATAGTTGATATATGTATTGCGTAGGCGTATTTGGAATGTCCAGTGTTCCGCTGAATCAGTAACATATTGTAGAAAAACAAGTAATACCCAGTGGTTTATCCAAGTTGTTATTACAGGAGTCATAACTCACTCTTTAAGAACGTGCTAACGTTGTCCATACTTGATACAGTCAGAATATGTTATTAAAAATGTTCCTGGAATGTCCTGTTAATTTGCAATTTTAGGGTGTGAACATTTGGAGACCGTAAAAGTAGAGAAGGAATGAAACATTTGGTCATAAAACTCATGTCTTAAATGATGATGAGGTAGGACCACAAGCCACCAAAACAGCCAATAAAGTATGTTTAGATCAAGATATATATATATATATATATGATCTTTTTAATATCCTTAGATTATGGTAAATTAAAATAAGACCAAAGTAAAGTAAGCTCCACTGTCCAGGTGAAATTTATCTCCATGCTTAAAAATTTTTGAGCGCCTTAATGGTGCTATAGCTAAAGAATGTGCTGGAAAAGCAAGTCTGACAATTATCATAAACAAACACATCTATTAACACAGTCACTCATATAAGAACATGCAAATTGTGACAGAGAAACTGCATTTTACTTTGAAATTTTTGAAGTGAGCTGTATCAGATTGTTCTGCCTCTGGCAAAAATTGCTAAAAAAAAAAAACAGACATTAATTATATAAATATTTCTCCTCCCACCATGCACCAGGAACCATATGCCATTCGAGGAGAGGAGATGATCTCCTTGCCAGGGCTGGAGAGCCGTCAGGTTTCCCGATCATGTTTATGTAATAGAAGCAGTCCTGGAGGAGCTGAGTCTTAGTGGCCACAGGTAGATGGGAACAGTGTCATTGGGAGACTTCTTCACAAGAAAACTTAAAGTGGCCCCAGTGTAGTGCCTCCTGGATTTGCTAACGTTGTGCGGGGCTCAACAGTTTGCAGGCGCTGCCTTATCTCGTAGGTACCTCTGTTGGACCTGACGTCAGAGGAGGGTAAGGAACTCAGAAGTCAGCAGTGCGTCATGACAATCACAGAGCAGTGGTTCTCAACCTTCCAAGGCTGTGATCTTTTAATACAGTTCCTCATGTTGGCGACCCCCAACCATGAAATTATTCTCATCAACACTTCATAACTGTAACTTTGTCACTGTCGTGAATCATAATGTAAATATCTGTATATAGATGATGTAGATTTCTGATATCTGATATTGGACCTCGTAAAGGGGCTGTCACCCACAGGCTGAGAACCCCTGCTCTGTAGGGTTAGCACTAACCCAGTCTCATCGATAAGAAAACACTTGACTCTGTGGAATCCAGTGGAACCTGCCTGAGCAAAGAAAGTCAGTTGTGGCAGAGCCCAGCTCCAGCTCAGGCCTTTCCAGCACCTAGTGACCTTGTGAAAGTAAGGTGAATTGAGCGGGCAAGAGTTGGATGGGCACACATCTCTATCACTGCAGGGAATCGCTAGCTTATGTGGCTACCTCATCTCATCCAAAAGGGATTCGCACCCAGGCATAGCAGTAAACCCCAGTAGCGCCAGCATTGGAGAAGCTGAGGCAGGAGTTTCATGGCTTTGAGATCAACTTGGACTACATACTGAGTTCCAGCAAGAATCTCAATATCTGAAATCTCTCCCCTTTCCCCCTATTCCCTCCCCCTACACACACACACACACACACACACACACACACACACACACACACAGAGGTAAACATACTTTTTGGCTACTTTTACCTACCACCTTTATTTTACACTAATCCCTTTCAACCCCCAACACTAGAAAGAAGGTCAGAGGAGGAAGGGGGTGTAGATCTCCTTAGAACTCTTCCTGATGATTAGGGGCATTGAGTTCCTAGGGGCAAGTCAGATCTCTGTCATCTGATATCTCCAACCAGCAATCCAGCAAACCAGCAAAATCCACAGCAGGAACTAGCAGCAGCAGAGACCACCAGGAGCTGCCACCACTGGCGTTCTTGTTCTCTCTCTCTCTCTCTCTCTCTCTCTCTCTCTCTCTCTCTCTCTCTCTCTCTCTCCCACTTATACTCTCACAAGAGACCCCAGCCTTCCAAACATAAACTATCTGCAGCTGGCAAAAATCACGTCCCTCCTAGAGCCAGAGAAAAATCATAGCGGCCGTGAGTAATCTGAAGCAGCCCCATATCCCACACCTGGGATTAAAACAAAAACATGATTACATAATATAACTGGGTTTTTTAAGAAACCAAAATTCTCACTACAAACACACACACATACACACACACATATTTTAGAGGTCCTATGCTACTGAATTAGTAGTTGAAGTTATTTGGTATTTCTCCTTTTTAAAAGTTTTTTCTCTATGAAATTTCTCAAAGTAAAGTATCTGCTTTTCACTTTTCACAGAAGATATTGGGTTTGACGGCCTTATCTTGTCCTCTGTATCCATCTGAGATTAAGGAAAACCTTGAATATCTGAACCTTGGGGTATGTTTAGCTTCCAGAGTATGACATCGCCACTCAGCTTAGCGATATCAATACCCTGGAGTGCCATGTGAGTCCCAAAGGGGGCCTCCGGTTTCTCATGTCTCCCTTTGACATGGCTACATGTGTGCTCCCTGAGCGGGTGACTTTTTTCTCTGTGCCGACGAGTAATGGACATGCTCTGAAGGGCTGTCTTCCAACAGCCCAGCCTCCAGTCCATCATCATATTTGAGTAATCTCCATCTTTATTCTGCCTGTTGTTAGATTTTGCTCTTTCTGAAGACAGAGAGTGAACATGAAACCCTGTGTTCATGCTGGGGTAGGATGTCCACTCTCATCAAAATGAAAACTGCCATCTTCCCACTGATACACCAGTCTCTTAATTCATAAGAGAAAAGAACAAATCCAAGAACAACAAAACTGCCTTAGTGCAGTCTGGCTGCCACAAAAATACCGCAGATGGGGTGGCTTCAGTAACAAAGACCCATTTCTCTGCATTCTAGAGACAAAATGTCCAGCAGCAAGCCACCAGCAGCTAGGGATCCCTGGGGCCTGTTTCCTGGTTCACAGTGTCCTTTTACTGTATCCTCATGTGGCAGAAGCAAACCACGAACAAATCCTACACAGAGGGTCTTGATTTCTTATCCTAATGACCCCCCCCCCCAAAAGGCCCTGCCTTCTAGGATACCATCACATAAAAAGTTAGCATTTCAATGCAGGAATTTGGGAGAAACACAAGCATACATCCCAGACTAAAAATGCCTCATCAAATATTGTCTAAAAGTCAGTGTTATTCAGAATTTGTATATATCATCTTCTCGCATGAGTGGGTTCCCAAGAATAAGTATAAAACTGGGTATTCACTTGTGTTTGGGCCCAAACACCACGATATGATTTGGATACATAAGAGGCTTCTTTGCTTTTAACATTGAGGGAGACTAGACTTACTGTTGATGCCCTCTGGAGGATAGGTGCGTGGTCATGCTGTTTAGGGTCCTAACAAGTAAGAAACCACAGCTCCAGGGCAAGATGAGCATCCAGTAGCCTCAGGCGTTGTGTGCCAGCTTCCGCTTACCTCTGCTCCCTGATGCTCTTTCCCTTTACTTTAGGGAGATCTCCACAGTCTCAGGAAGGGTGTTCCCTTGGATTTGTTCCTAAATAAAACTCTCGCTCCTGTAAAATGAGAGGTTTCTGGGAAAGCACAGAAAGGCCAGATGCTGAACAGGGTCATTGTTATTCAGCTGCTTTCTGGGGCACTTCATTTGGGGGCCATCACAGATCCACTTCTTAGGTGGCCTGACGTGTTCTCTGCACATCTGGCCCCAGGGTTCTTTAGCCAGTTCCAAGCAGTTCCACCAAAACAAAAATGACAACTTGTGTACTGCAATACTTACCCTACAAATCACAGCTTCCGATTGACTTCCCTCTAAAATTGTGCCAGATTTCATTGCCTGGGGCACCTTCTGTGATTTTTATCCATGGTTTCCTTTCTACAGGGCCTGTATAAATATGAAAAAGATTTCTATAAAACTGCCAGTCTCTGCGTTCCTAAAGGATTGCTGTTGCATTGTTTCACTTTCCCAGAGTGTGTTCTCTGAACACGAAGGCCTCTGATCCCATTGCTGTTGGGAAGAATTGAACACAATTGCCTCCTCCCTCAGCATGCCTTCCCTCCCCCTCTCCCTCCCTCTTCATGTGCACAGGTTTATTATAAACCAAATAAGTACCATTTCCTTCTCTTTGGCCTACAGCTGCATAGCTTGCCTTGATCACTAGGTAGCTAGCCTGGGTGGTCATCTTACTGGGTATCCACTGAGCAGTTGGTGTTACCCAATGCAGTAGATGTTGTATTGTAATTAATTATTTGTTCTCTATTTCTTTTCTAATAAGGGCAATGCAGTAACACTTTCCTCGTTCTAATTGTATGTATCCGAGGTTCTAGGAGAGTTTACAGCCAGCAGAAAACCATCCACAGGGGTCACACAAGCAAGGAATTCTGGTGTCACTAACAGTCATCTCTGTGGCCTCGTCATCACAGACTTCAGTCACAAGTGGAAGCCTGAGATATAAACTAAGTCATGCCATAGCATGCTATGTTGCATAAGCAGACAAAGTAGGCAGGGGATCCAAAAAAATGGAAGAACCCTTGTTACCTGGAGGACTCGAGGAAAGTGGGGTCATGAGAATGTTTTTCAGTTTACTTATTCATTGTTTTTAGATTTAGAAAACCTTGCTTTGTATGTAGGCTTAAATAGCTGGGGGAGGGGGGACGGGTGCTAAAGACAAGAATGAAACTCATAGATGTTCAGGAGTCAGGTTTTAGCCAGGAAGAGAAAAGACACGGAGAGGCAACTGAGAAAAGGAGCAGCTTTTCTGTGTCACTGGCTGTGCCGGTTTGCCATCTATTGCTGTGATAAAAACACTGACCCAAACCAGCTTGGGGTGGAAAGTGTTTATTATATCTTACACGTTAGAGTCTATCATCAAGGGAAACCAGGGCAGCAGCTGGGACCGGAGCCTGGGAACAGGAAGTGACGCAGAAACCACAACTACTTACTGGCTTGCTCTCTATGCCTTGCTCGGACCCAGGACCACTCAGGAGTGGCTCAAAGGCCAACCTGAAGGAGGCCTCCATTGAGGAACCCTCCACCCCACCTCCCCAGATGACTCTAGTTTGTGTCCAGTTGACAAAAGCTAGCTAGCACGGAGAAATGGTGCTTCTTGTAGCAAGGTTGTGAAGTTGCAAAACGGAGAAAACGGTAGGAGGTCAGGCAGGATTTCTGTAAGCACCAGTTGTAAACACTTTCCTTGAGTACATGGGTGTGCAGAATGCTGGGGTCCGGGGAGTGGGGACTTGAGTAGAGAAAAGAATTACCATAGGAATGTCACCACCCTTGTCAATCCCACTGTCCCCTCATTGGCTGGCAACCAGAACTATGACCATTCCTCTGTCCTCAAGTCTGTCTGTCCCCACAAACTACCTTAACTTCAGAACATCTCTGATGCCCCTTTTAATCCCTCTTACAAATGACAACAGGCAGACTGCAGTGTGTCCTTTTATTGTTGCCCTATACAGCCTTTGATTTTTTTTTTCCTAATTTAGCTGTTCCTTTATATATTCTCACTTTCACAAGTCACTAAGTGTAAATGTTTAAACATTTCCCCTTCCAGTAGCCAAAAAGAACACAGAGTGGCAGCTAACACAGTAATAAATTTATCTATAGCCACAGGAGATAAGCTTCAATGCAATCTAGCCATAGAGTACAGCTCCCAGACTTGGGAAAAAATGCAGTGATGTTTCGTAAATAGGAGAATTTTAAAATACTCCCAGCAGTAAATAAGAATAAAATACAACTTATACCCAGCAACACACAGCCGGCAACAGAGTTCCGCATCCAAGAACACTGTGAACTAAAATAACAATGGGGGTTAGCAAATCTCTGTTAATGTCACATCACACCCAGGGGGCTGCTGAGAACTCACTGTGCTGAGGTTTTCACCCCTCCTGACATGTTCCCTCTTACATCTCCTGACACCTCTTGATTTGCTGAAGATCTCGGATAGTCACCAAGGAAACACAGAGGTACTGATGCCACAAATAAGAGGGTTTTCAGCTGATTTGAAGGTGTCAGAGAGGACCTTAGAAAAGGAAAGTAGGGTGCAGGGGGCTGCTCCACAGCCTGGGGAGCATGGGCATTCCACAGTGCTGGGGGTGAGTTCTTGATTTATAGCTGATGCCCAAGGAAATCTGAAGCCTTTTTTGTGGGTCCTTGGTAGCTTTTGTTTCCGGTTTTCAGATCAGGTGACACTTACGCAATGGTTTAATAGAAATATAAATAAACACACACACATACATATGTACATATATACACACACATGCCTGTATACACACACATACAGTGACTATCTTTATTTGAAATTCTATTGAAGAGAACAAGGATTCTCTTTGTCTTTGTGTGTGTGTGTGTGTGTGTGTGTGTGTGTGTGTGTGTGTGTGTGTGTGTGTGTGATAATAAAGAGAAATGGAATGCTATCAAATTTATCAGTCCTGTCATTCAGTAAGATGTATTTCTGAGTGTGTCATATAGTAGGCTCTATACATGTTGTGGTCAGAGGTTCAGCCCTGGGCACTCCCCGGAAGAAGCTGAAGGCTTTGTTGGCAAAGGCTCAATTAACACTGGGCATCTGGGGAGCTTGGTAGGTCAGTTTGCTTTGGCAAGAAAGATGCTCTAGGGAGAGAGACATGCAAGAGCCAAGCTTGTGGAGGGAGCTGTGAGGAAAATTCCTCAGGCTCCAGCTATGGAAGACTCAATGCCATTTTAAGGGTGTTGGCCTTTAGTGGGTTGATATCTAGATGCCACTGGAAGGTGGTAGGGCAATAATAGGCATGATTTGTGTTTTATCTCAGTTTTATAAAGGATGAGGTGAAAGGCAGTGAAGGCTCCTGGGAAACAATGGAAAAAATGATGTGACCTTGTATTTGCTCCACGTGGTACTCACTGCATGATACTCCTGGCATTTGTTCGTTTGTTTGGGGGGAGGTTGGTTGTTTTTGTTGTTTTCTGTTTTTTTGTTTGTTTGTTTGTTTGTTTGTTTGATGAACTTTGCAGAGAACAACAGGCAAAATAGAAACTTAATTCTGAGCCAACTTTACTCCACAGCATCGTTGTATTCTTGAGTAAGGAACTTAACCACTCTGCCTTAACTCTGGGACAGCAGTAGTATCTAGACTCATGGTTAGAGTAAGTGTTAAAAATGTCTCATCTATACACAGAACCCTTAAAACTGCTCCGTGTGCAGCACATGCTAGGTGCAGCACATGCTAGGTGCTTTCTGTTTACTTTTCACACCTTTGTTGGTTAACTCGTCCACCCAATCTCTATGAATTTGCTTTAAAATTGTCTAGAGCAACATGCTTTTAGACTACCATAACTTTAAACTTTATTGGCAGAATTTTAAAGTCTTTCACACTTCGTTTTCTTTAAGTCCTCTTGAACCAACAAATACTTGCCCCTGATATAAAATGCATCTCATCATAGGGCTTTAGTTTGGGGCATGTTGGGCAGTCTTCCTCTATAATGTGACATGGTTTATCATCCAAATAAGCGGATTCTAAGATGACAGGCTGTGGTGTGAACTGTGTTTGGATACAAATCCAGGAGCACCTTCAGATATCTCCCATAGGAAATTCTACTTTTCTCACTGCCTTCCTCAAAATGACATGACTGGGCCAGGCCCTGAAATTACAGCGATAATGTACCAATTACTTTTCTCACTCATCCTTGTGACCAAGTGCCCAGTAAGAACAACTGGAGATGAGAAAGGGTTTGCTTTGCTCAGTTTCCTGGGTTGAGTTCATTATATGGGCAGGATATGGTGGACCAGCTAACAGCACAGTGGGCAGGGAGCATAGAGCAGCAGATGCTGGGACAGACAGAGATGAGAAAATGCCCCACCCACACCCAGTGGTGCTTCTTCCAACAGGTACCACCTCTCATTTCCCCACTTCGCAGCAGCACCACCACACTAGGACCCTATGAAGATGTGAATCCATTCATTAATTCAGAGCACTCATAATCTGATTGTCACTAGACACAGTCACACTCAGAGGTCACTTAGTCTAACATTGACAATTGTGGACAATCAGATAAACCATCACAAATAACTCTGTTTTGACTATAAGAAACACAAATTATTCTATACACGTAGGTAATTCTATTTTATTATATAAATAGCTGTAGATTTAGCACTCAGGACAAAAATTTAATTTCCGTCTCCTTGTGTAGAATGAGTATTGTAAAATTTCTTCAGTGTCGGGGTTTGGAACAGGAACTGGATGGATCTGTAGGATTTGGGGAGGAAAACTAGGTATAAGAAATGATAATTTGGGGGCTGGAGAGATGGTTCAGTGGTTAAAAGCATAGGCTGCTCTTCCACAGGACCAAGGTTCAATTCCCAGCACCCACACGGCAGCTCTCAACTGTCAACAACTCCCTGTTCCAGGGGATCTGACACCTTCTCACAGATATACATGCAGGCAAAACACTAGTGCACATAAAATAAAAATAAATAAATTACTTTTTTTAAAAAAGACATGGTAATTCTATGTGGGATTTTTTTTTTTAGCTTTTTCCTTTTGACAAGCTGGACAAGCAGTCCTTGATGGTGACACATGCGCCTGTCCCTGCACAGTCTAAATGAGTAACGCTGTCTCTTAGACTGAAGGTTTTTATCCTGCTGAAGAGTGAACGATTGGTTGATGGAAAGGCCTGTTTTTTTGGATCCATCACGATTACCAAACTTCATGTCTCCATCCCACTAAAATACAGCACCATGGAACCATGAAAGCCAGTTCATGGAGTTACAGAGATTACAAACCCCTCATTTCCTCCTCCAGGTCCCTGGGGATTTAATAGCACTGAGTACTCTCAAGAGAACAGTCGTAAATTATTTAAATTGTATTCTCCAACTTTTACCCTTGGTTCAGGGCAAACCAATTTTGATTAGTTCATGAATTAGACCAGTGCTGTTCTTTTTCTGAAGAAGAGAATTTAACTGAAAATGCTTTGGCAGTATTGTGACCGTGGGGTTAGAGTAATGAACAGCAGAGTCAGGAGGATTAAGTGGCCTGTGGTCTGGTCCCTGCCCTGCTGTGGACAGCTATACAAACATCCACAGAATTTAACTGATAGCCTTTTCAGTCCCCCTCTCTGGGGGCTGTTGTGAGAACTGAGTGAATAAAGGTTTGTGAGAGCAATTTGAAAGATAAAAAGCACCAAAAATAACTAATTTTTGTTACTGAACATCCTAAAGACCCTGTAGTAGAACAAACAGAATGATTGTTGATGACCTTTGGTTGGTATTCCAGGGGACGAGGGAAACTCTCAGTCGCCACTGCACCACCCTTGGAGATGCTCTTCGGAAGGAAAACGACTTTGCTCTGATCATTGATGGGAAGACCCTCAAATATGCCTTGACCTTCGGCGTCCGGCAGTATTTCCTGGACTTAGCTCTGTCCTGCAAAGCTGTCATTTGCTGCAGGTAAGTTCTCCCCAACATTGTCAGATTTCAACAGAAGTGACTTTATCTTAATGTTATTATGTATATGTGTAAAGTTGAGTGTGTGCACATGTGTGCAGGTACCTAAGGAGGTTCCCAAGGAGGCTACAGATGCTGGATCGCCCTGATGCTGGAATTACAGGCAACTGGGTACTAGAAACAGAGAGCTTGGGTCTCCAGAGGAGTGGAACAATGCCTCTTGACCCCTGAGCTCTCTCTCCAGCCTTATCTTGAATCCTTAATTTTTAAATGTTCCACAAAGCTTTTTTTTTTTTAATCAATAGATTACAAATGTTGGGTCATTTCATTATTCATTCAAGTCCCAAAGTTCACAAACTGAGATGGATTTGTTAGCAGAGTTTTGAAAGTAAGACCTAACTATCACCATTGAATACCCTTCATAATTTGAAAGCGCCAGCTCTTTGCTGCTTATCTATATTTAAAATCAGCCAATGGCAACCAGGTAGATGGCACATGTCAATAATCCCAGCTACTTCAGTGGCTAAAGCCAAAAGTTTGGGGTCTGCTTGGGCAATTTAGGGAGCCTCTATGTCAAAAAATTAAATACACTTTCAAGAGGGCTATAAATGTAGTTCAATGGGTTTTGTCTAATATCTGCAATACTCTGGGTTCAAACACCAATACTAATTTGTGTGTGTGTGTGTGTGTGTTACTAGAGCCAGGGCTGTAGCTCAGTGATAGAGTAAGCTCTAAGCCTTTGATCTGATCTTCAGCACCAAAGTTGAGAAAATAAAAGACTATTTATCTGTATTTCCATCTCGGTTCATTTATGGAAAGAACCCTGTTGTCTCTATTTAGATCACTGGTCCTGCTGCTAGAATTTATTCTGTAGAGATAACATGACTGGAGGTACAGACCGAGTCATTTTCCAAATAGCTGAATATTTTCCGACGGCTGTTTATTTACACTAAGACTCTTGCCTATTAATTTTTTATACTGCTCACATCCTAGATAAAAATCTGTTTTTGAGTAACTATAGCTCTAGCCTATCTGGCTGTATTGTCAGGGGATCTTCCCCATCTCCTTGTCTAACTTGTTAAAACTCCATCCTCCTAAACTTTAAAGTACTTGACAGCATTAGCCAGGCTCCTCCCTTGAGGTGTCCTCAGCTAAGGACTTCCCCTGTCGCCCCTGTACCGAATCATACCCGCTGGTCACAGTGGATCTGGGACTGATTCAACTCCCTTTCCCGCCTCAGGAGACAAACATGGGTGCGGCTTCTTGATGATTTTCCAGTCCGTGGTCCTGCCGCTTTCCTCAACATCCTTCTGTTTGCTCTATTTTTGAAAAGCTCTATTTCCTAATAAAAGAAAGTTTTTCCCTTTAAACTTTTTTTTTTTTTTTTTTTTTTTTTGGTCTCAGTTTATCCATTTAAAATCTATTCTTGAATTTCAATTGAAATTTACTTCCTGGAGTGTGTTTAAACCACACACCCTATGAGGATCACACATAAGCATCATTTTGACCTACAACATTTTACTATTGTCAGAGAATTAAGACTTGCCCTTTATTTTCAGGTATCTCATTATAGATATAATTATAGAAATCTAGTCTTCTCTGTGGACTCTGTTAATAATACAGCCGAAGACTTTGAATGATATGTTATACAGATGCTTAGTGTTCATAACAGTCATGTTCCCTTTTTATCACAATGATGGAAATTATTTTATACTCTTGGTTTTGCTTTGGCATCTTCATGCTTTTAAAAATCTGGGGCTACAGTAACGTTTCTTGGTTTCTTGCTAGTGTCTTGACAGGGGCTTACTAACTCACATTCTTCCATCAGGGTAATTTTGTGCCACATTTAGCCATTCCGTCTCTTTCACTAATGGGTTCACGGGATCAACAGGAGATTGCTCAAAAGCCCATGAGTGTTATGACTGTTGACTCCTACTCAGAAACAGACTGCAGATCAAAAAACAGTGACGTTTAGATCAAGTAGCCAGTTGTCTCTAGCTAGCATCTATGAAGTGCCTACTGTGTGCTGGGCATAGGTATTGCACTTACCAAGACAAGTATGACTCACTACTCCTTGCTGTCCTTATTGTCTCTGTCGCTCTACTCTAAGCAGAATCACAGTTGGTTTGCAAGATACAAGGAGGCCGGCTTTCCTGATACAGGCCATTGCAGCAGAGCTTAACACGGTGCCTCCCTCAGGTCTTCATAAAGTTCAACCACAGGATAAAACAATAGCAGAGGGACACTAGAAAGCAGAGTCGAGGCAGAAGACATATTTCTGTGTTTGTGAAGTTCTCTCTGGGGGATTACAAGTCCCATGGACCTCAGAGCTCTTCCAGGCCAGGGACCCTGGGAGGGATTCGCCCTGCCGTAGACACGGAGCTCAGTGCTGACAGAGAGCTTATCAAAGCGGTGTGTGCCTCCTTCCTCGGCTGCCTCTGCTGTGTGGATGTTTGAGGGCCTTGGAGGTCCCTGGCCAGATAGTTCTATTCAGGGTTTTGTTGTTGTTTTAATAAAATGTCTTCCTTCAGCTCTTTTGTTTTTTTCTAATTACCTTCATGCTCTTTTCCCTAAAGGAAAGTTCCTAGCCTAGCTCTGAGGCTGCTCTAAACCCATAATTGCATCAGTGCCACGGCTGGATTAAGGTGTGTGCACCTTCCTGTCCTAGTGCCTCTTCGCATTTGAACCGCTGGCACAGAGCATGTTTTTCTCATTCCTGAACTGACCTCTGAATGTAATGATGGTGTCCCTTCCCGGGTTGTGGGTGGGGAGTGAGCCTGTGGATGGTCCTTGGAGGATGGACCCCAGGGTCATTCCTCATTTCTCACACGATAATGATCTCCCAGCCTCAGGAAACTCTCTATTTTATTCCATTAGAAAAGTGATGCTCAGATAAATATTGAATATTATTTCAAAATACTGCACAGCACTGTTTCCCAGGTTCCCTCACGATCATGCTAACGCTTTGAGGTTTTCCTCCAAATTGAGACACCTTTCCAATCCACTGTAAGTCAGTCCACACCCATGCAGAGAATTCAGCCTCTCCTCTCCAGTCCACTGAAGCAGCAGATAATGGAACTGATAATGAGTCTCATCCGCTCAGTCCTCAGGATTCCATCAGCTCTCTTCCCTGACACTGCTACCCAGGGCAGAAAGAGGTTTTAGTGTTTGCCTAATTGCCATGGTTACAAAGATGCACTCTTGCTCCCCAGAGCCTCTTGTTGACCTGAAAGAAGCCGCTGTTCTCTGTCAGTAGTCAATACGTCTCCCACTCAGCACTGTCTTCTGAAGGGACCATTCAGAGACAGAGCTAATCCCCCCAACCCAAATTATTCAGGGCATTTGAGTCCTGGTTTTGGTTTACAGAATATAGGTATATGTTATGGATCTAAAGTCAAAACAGTAGTGCATAGTCTTGATTCTTAGCAGCCTACCAAGCACTGTATTCACAGAAGCTATGCAGCTTTCGTGTTTACTGTTTGACAGTTTAATCTCTCAGGTCACCTGATAAGAAGCAGCATGCACCCATGTCTAAGAGCGTCTTGCTTTCGACATATCAACATAAACATCTCTTCTGGTACTTATTCCCTTCCAGTCACTTGCCCAAGTCCACTGCTTCTTACTTGGGATGGCCACAGATATATTGGTTGGTTGATTGGTGGCTTAATTGGCTAGTCTAAGAGACAGGGTCTCATGTATTCCAGACTAGCTGGGAACTCACAATGTACCCAAGGTTAACCTTGAATTTCTAGTCCTCTTTCCTCTTCCTCCTCTTCCTCCTCTTTCTCCTCCTCCTCCTCTTCCCAAGTACTAGAGTTAGAGAGACATGTTCCTGCACACCCTCTTGGATGGTTTTAAAGAACAAAAAAAAAGCTCTGATTTGCCTCCCCAAGAGGAAACGCACATGCTCAGTGCACATGTGGTGTAGACCATTGTCAGGGTTTCACAGATGCCCTGCAGCTTTGCTTTCGGACTTGTGGAGATTTGTGCAAACAGTTAAAATCAAGAGCTCTCCTGAGGTTCTAGATCAATAATTTCTGACCTCAGTTGCCAATGCTCTTAAGCTAGGCCTTCCTGTTTGTATATTAGCATAATGCTGCTTTGACTGGGGGTTCAGGAAACTTCTGTTCTAACTGCCTCTCTTGCATCTTAGACACTGAACTGAGCCGTTCTCCCTACAAAATGGTGAGACTAGAAGGTAGCAGCATAGAGTCCTCCAGGATGCTGATGCCTGAAGCAGGTGGGGGACAGCTACTGAGGTAAAAGGGAAGGGAGCACCTCCTAGGGTGCCTCATCCCAGCCTGGGAGCACCTATCTGGTCAGATCCGCCTGTCACCCTTGAAGGTTTTATGTGTGAACTCTACTTCTGTTGGCTGCTCTGCGCTGGCATCGCCTCTCTGCTGCTTAGATCCTGGTCTGGGGATGGACATGCAGCTTTTCTTCCTCTGACCCATCCCTCCAGAAGAGCAGGAGGCCACAGTGAAGTATCGCTGTGTGTAATAGCGTGTGGTCTCTGAAGTCCTCATCAGTTCATATAACCCAGCTTTCAAAGAATCTTACGTTTTGGGTTTTTTTTTCCTGTAGTTGTCAGTTTAGTTTAAACATATTTTGAAACTTACGTTCTGTGACAGTTGGTTGAAAATTGGCTTAGAGCCTCCAGCTTTTAGCCTGTCTAGTAATCACCATCCTGCTACATAATTTATGTACTCATGTCTCCTGAAAAGCAGAGGTTAAACTGAAGCAAGCATTTTTCCCCAGTTGCAGCATCTTTAATCAAAGCTTAACCCCATTTTAGGCCATTTTCTTCGTAGTAGATTTAAAAAAAAAAAAGAAAGAAAGAAAGAAAAAGAAAAAAAGGAAAAAAAAAACCCCAAAACTTGATTTCAGTGAGTGTTGTCACTGAAAGTGACATTCCCAGGCAAAATCTTTTGCCTTACTCCGCCCGATGATGCCTTCCAAGAAGAGGCCTAAAGGGACACTGTACATTTTCTGTTGCAGCACGAGTGTATTAAAGATAAGGAGGTCAGGGCAGACCTGCTTCCTGAGTCTTTGGGGGATTGTCTTCAGCTCAAGGACTCCTCTGAATAAACGGTCTACTTAAGATGTAGCGACAAGGCCCAAAAGAGGCCAGTAAATACTCAACAGACATTCCTTCAAAGAAAAAAAAGTTGTGCACACCACTGGGCGCCAAGCAGATGTTTGGCTTCAGAAGACTTACAAACTGTTAATGAATGTCGACCCTATATTTACTTCCAAGAAAATCTGAATAAATATTGGAAATGTGAAGAGACTGTTTCTTTCATAGACGCCTGAGTGAAGGACATACTGAGTGGGTTTTATAGCTTTATAAAATGCCCACATTTCGCTTGAACATAATCCTCAGCTCAGGCCTTGCTCCTCTTGTTTCCTCGTCCACTTCTACTAAGAGATGTTGAAGGAACCATGGGTCTCATTGTACGTGGTAGCCACTTCTGATGAGCTGCACCACAAAAGTCCCCATTCGAGTGACATGCCTAAGAGCATACAAGACACCTAAGAGCTACCAAGGGCCACTTGCTGTAACTCAGTATGGTACCATTTCAGGTGTGGCTCTAGAGAAACCACCTGAGCACCACAGACGCACATTACACACTACAGCCACGGTTCTTAGGCTAAACGGTCTTGAAAGCCTATGTGAGTGTTCATCACTCGCCTACAAAATACACACGTCTCACTCCGCCATGGCCAGTGTCCAAGGAGCCCTTCCTGCCACACTCAGTTACTGAGAGTTGCTACCTTGATTTCTGTCACCATCTTCTTAAATCATGTCTTCTCTTCCTCAATTTATCCTCTCTGTTTTGTGTTTTCCCGACCTGCAGTGTGAATATCTATCTCAGACAAGTACATTCAGATTCTTGAGAGGGCTTTACTTCTCATCAATGTTAAATGCTGCACTTTGCAGCTTTTGAGAAACCCACTGTAGCCTTCAGCCGAACACTAATCACCCAGTAGACTACCTACAGTTTTCTTAGTTACAATTCACTAAGGATATGATCTATGCCGTGTACGATGTGTCTGTGATCTCTCAACCGGTGGTCCCTAGTGTGTATAGACAGGGAGGTAGAGTTCAGTGTGAACCCATGACGGATTTTGGCGATTGTCTTCGTTTTAATAAATGGGTTACTTAAAGACAGTTAGAGAAGGGCTGAGTTCTGAGCTCAGTGATGAGCTCCAAGTGAGAAAGCCAGATCAAAAAGTAGCCAAGACTTTCTGACAGCTACAAGACGTGAAGCAGAAAGAGAGAGGGAAAAGCATCCTACAGGAAGGATGGTTTTGAAAAACAGATGTGTTACAAGGGCACCGAGCAGTAAGGAAGGGTATAAGACAACTTATAGATGGAAGTAAAAGAGATGAGTTGGTACCAGCTCTGGTATTCTGCAAGAGGAAGGACGTGTTTCAGAAAGCAATCAAGAAACGACTTTCTCTGTACTTAAGACAAATGCTGTACCACCGAGCTGCAATGCTGACCATAAACTATGCTAAACTATGTTCTTGCTCTAGACATTATAATGAAACTTCCTACTAGGAGCAATTTTTGTAAGATATGTTTGCCAGTTTCAGTTTGCTGTGTTACTGGATGCACACTTCAGCACTCAGATGCGCGCTGCCAGTATGAACAGTCCTTATTGCAAATACCATCTGAACCACTTACTGAAAGGCATGGTGGTTTATCTGTGAAAATGTGCACACTCCGCAAGAGGAACTGTGGGTCTAAAACATGCCTCAGAAAGGAAGTCTTTCTTGAAGTTACTTTTCCATTTTTTCTTTTTCCTCTGAGAAGAGCTATCTGTGTGTTATTTCTTTAGCCTTGGCCCCTACATTGTAAAGTCTCTTTGGTGCCTTTGACTGCACAGAATATAGCAGATGTTGGTTTTGGAGGCTAGGAAAGTCCTCACTCATCGGTCATTTGAATAGCACAGTTTTCTTACTCAGAGGTGGTTGAATGTTTCATTATGCTCCATATGCTAAATATCCTTAGGATTTTCTACATAAGCTGCTGTTTTCATTCCAGTAATAAATCCGCCACGAGCTTCCAGCACTGTTCCAATACGCATGTAATTTTGGTATGTGTAACATACATTTTGCTACATATTAATATCTTCTCGGCTTGAAGCATTATAAATGAACCTAACAAATTTTAATTAAAAAAGAAACCAGTAAGATTAAGTTAGGTTTTTCTCTCTTTTTGCAACTTTGGTATTAGTCAACCAACTATGGCTCAATGGAGAATATTCACAGGAGAGCCTTTAGGGAGTCAGTAAGAAAGGAACGTGCAGCACATCCTGGCTGACGTCTAAAGAGCAGCCAGGGATGAACCTCAAGGTTAATAAGTAACAAAGCTTGATTACTACATGTGTAAAACACTTCATGGTAATTAATAGAGTTACACTAGTTAGCTTTAAATCATCTTGATAAAGCCTAGAATCAACTAAGAAGGGAGTTTCAGTTGACGGATTGCCCAGATCTGGCTGTCCTCTGGGCATTGTCTGATGGGGATTTCCTTGATTATTAATGAATGATGGAGGAAAGCCCAGCCCACTGTGGGTATCACCATTCCTAAGCAGGCATCCCAGACTTATCGGAAAGCTAGGTATGAACGGTGAATGAGTCAAACAGCAAGTCAGCAAGCAGCATTCCTTCATCGTTTGTCCTTCAAGCTCTGACCTGAGTTGCTGCCCTGACTCCCTTCACTGATAGGAGCAGAAATAAAATGTTTCCTCCCCTAAGTTGTTCTTGGTCAGGGTGCTTTATCACAGCAACGAAACTAAAACTACAGCAGCGGTAGCCTTCCATGTCCCTCCTGTTTTTTTATCTTTATGAGTGGCCAAAAGGAATACAATAATTCATCCTACTAAATTGTGTTTTAGAATGATTATCCCCCCCCCGAAATCCCACCTACACATTTTAAAATATACCAGTAAAATAATAGTCTTGTCTTTAACATTACAAGTCTTTTGGCTATCCATGAAGAGTCCTCACGTAATTATTTATGCCTGTGTAGATACATGTGCATATAATCATTACCTGTGTTGTATTCAGAAAGACAATTATTTCCATTCAATGAGTACACAACAAAGCCTGTACAAGATAGACCCCCCCCCCTCAGGGCTGGAGAGATGGCTCAGCGGTTAAGAGCACTGACTGCTCTCCCGGAGGTCCTGAGTTCAATTCCCAACAACCACATGGTGGCTCACAACCATCTGTAATGGATCTGATGCCCTCTTCTGGTGTGTCTGAAGGCAGCTACAGTGTACTCATATACATAAAATAAATAAATAAGTAAATATTATAAAAAAAAAAAAAAAGATAGACCACCTGGGGCTGGAAAGATAGCTCAGTGGGATAGCTCAGTGGTTAAGAGCACTGGATGCTCTTCCAAAGGACCCAAGTTTGATTCCCAGCAACCCAGATGGTGGCTCCTAACAGTCTGTAGCACCAATACACTGGATCCAATACCCTGTTCTAACCTTTGCTGGCACCAGATACACGTGCAGGCAAAATACTCAAACACATAAAAATAAATTTAAAAGATAGACCACCTATATATTTCTTAGCTTGAATGACAAAACATTCCAGCGCTCTCTGATCTAATGTTCACGGGGCACTGCAAGTTACTATATAACAAATGAGACCAATAATGAATAACATGTGCTGAAACTGCAGCCAGGAGCTATCTGAGAAGCACACGGCATTCAGCTCACTCCTAGGTTACGTCACAAGGGACCACCCTCTTGTTTGTGGTGCACAGGAAGAAAAACAGACCTCCCCAGTACATGCTACATTAGTAATCATTTTTCAATAGTCTCTCACTGCTTCCAGAAAAGAAAAAGCAAGTATGGAAGACCATAGGAGTGAATCATTTCAGTCTTGCTGAAAACCCACAAGTGTGATAAACTCTACATAAATATGGACGTAAGCACATACATATCTAGCTGTTAGGATGCTTCCAGATTATACAGTTGACCACTCTTGGTACTTAGAAAACTGAAGACTTATAACCTCCCAGCCATAGACATATAGTTTGTGATAAGCACTAGGAAGAATTAACTAGTTTCTTAGTTGCTTGTTTTAGGCTAGTGATTCCAATCTGTTGGTCACCACCCAAACAACCCTTTCACAGGGTTGCATATCAGATATCCTGCATATCAGATCTTTACATTATAACTCATAACAGTAGCAAAATAACAGTTTATGAAGTAGCAATGAAAATATGTTTAATGGTTGGGGGGGTCACCACAACATAAGCAAACTGTATTTAAGAATCATAGCATTAGGATGGTTGAGAACCACTGCTCTAGGCTATTAGAGGTATTTCACAACTCCAAAAGCATGTGCAGAAGTCAAGAAAGCAAACTCTGATGGGGGCGGGGGGCGGGGGGATTGAAGAGCTGCCAACTCATCAGGAGAAGACCCATGCGCTCGCAAATTTGGGTGTAGGAAGAAATCCACCTTGTGTTCTTTCCCTCATCCGAAATGAACTCTCCTGTGCTTGTCAAGGAAGCTGTTTTCTATCATCTGGAATTACTAAGTACAGACAAGACTATCCAGAGGCTATATGTCATACCCTTCAGTCTTAGCTTCTTTGGTAAAATCTTCTAACAAAAGCAATGTAAGGGAGAAAGGGTTTACTTCGCTCACAGTTCCAGGTTGCCGTGCATCCTGTCAAGGAATTCATAGCAGCAGAAGCCTCAGAGTCCCATTACATTCGCTCTGTTATACCCCCATTCCTCAACCCCATGGAGCAAGAAACAACTTTATAAGTAGACTTGAAAACAGCACCCATTTGAGAGTCCCTCATTCAAAATGCATGGGTTCAGCATGATTCAGAATTTGGGGTTCTGAAGTTTGAACATGTGCATATAGATAATGAGCTACTTTGGTGATGAGCCCCAAGTTTAAACATAAATTTCATTCATATTTCATAAAAATTATTTTATTTTTCATGTATAAGATTTTCCATAAACCTGACATACCTAAGTCAAATATTTGTCACGTGAGAGCAGTTGTTGAATTTTCAACATCATGTTGGCACTCAGAAAGTTGCAGATTGGGGACTTGTGGATTTTGGATTTGAGGGATAAGAATATCCAGGGGCTCAGAGAGTAGAGTATTTGCTGTGTATGCATGAGATTTGAGTTCAGATTCCCAGCACCCACATAGAGCTGGGAGCAGGGGTGTGTGTGTGTGTGTGTGTGTGTGTGTGTGTGTGTGTGTGTGTGTGTGTGTGTGTGTGTGTAAAATCTTAACACTCTTGAAGTGAAAGGGGAGGCAGGGAAATCCTTGGCAGCTTGCTGCCAGCTAGCCTGGCATACCCAGCAGTGAGCAACAAAAGCAAAATGAAATCCCATCTCAAACAAGGTGAAAGGGAAGGATCCAACACATTGCCCTAGCTTTGGCATGATTTAATGATGTGTGCAGACGGGGAGCTGTTAAGGAGAGCTTGACAAATGTTTTCAAATGCTTGCCTTCATTCATGCCTGATTCCATGTGCATTCTATAGCATTTCTGGTGAACATTCTTTTCTGACATTTACTAAATGTCAACCATAGTCCATGTTTAAAACTTTGGCCTAGCCGGGCAGTGGTGGTGCACGCCTTTAATCCCAGCACTTGGGAGGCAGAGGCAGGTGGATTTCTGAGTTCGAGGCCAGTCTGGTCTACAGAGTGAGTTCCAGGACAGCCAGGGCTACACAGAGAAATCTTATCTCAAAAAACCAAAACAAACAAACAAACAAAAAAAACAAAAAAACCTTGGCCTAGGGCCAGTGGGCTTACCAATTTATATTAGCCTATTAAGAGAAATTAAATAAAACGTGAAAGTGGAATGAAAATTGCTTTGAAGAGAAGTGGAGGCAGACGGGGAAATGAACAGCCCGATGCTCATTCCCCGCTGAGGTCAGCGCTGTGTCATTTTTACTGTACTGCTGCCAAATGCCAAAAGGAAGTCAAAAAAATTTAAAAATAATTCTTTGATATGGCAGCTGTTTACCAGTTTCTCTTCTGGATCAGACACTAAGAGCACAGATAAGCACTCTGTCAGTGTCTCAGGCTCCAGCTGAGATTCTCCAACTTCAAGGAAGAGTCATTGCTGCCGTAGCTCACTCCCTGCCTCCTGGAGGCACATGTTTGTGCAGAATGCCCAAGTGCTGGGGACTTCCCTATCACCATAGTCAAGAGTATATATGAAGACACATCCATTCCCTAAACAGCCTTTATTTTTAAAAAGGATAACGAAATGCTCTGTGAGATAGTTCAGCAGGTACTTATTACACAGCTGTGGTATACTGACCTTAAGAAAGAATTTACCTCTGAGTGAGGCATGCTGCATATGCTGTAATCTAACAATGGGAAAACTGAAGTCAAGGGTTCGGGAGTTCTATGCCAAAGCCTTACTACACAGCTAATTCAAGGCCAGCTTGGGCTGACACTGCCTCAAAGGTCTCAAAATGATGATGACGACGACAACGATGACAACGACAACCACGATGATGATATAGCTCTGAGACATTTCTATGCACTAGCATTTTATACACTGGTTGCTTCTTATGATCTGTGTTTATGTCAGGACTTTGCTATGTAGCCCATGCTGGCCTAGAACTTATGACCCTACTTCCTGTGTCAGCCACTAAGTACTGGGATTACTAGTATGCACCACCACACCCAGCTCTAATTACTGTCTTAATAGTCGTCTGGACTGGCTCACTGTTTAGTCTTCCTGTCTATTTCCAGTGCAGTATGAACAATAGATTAAGTTAATTGTGTCGCTGGAGCACTGTCATAGACCATTTCTATCATTTGCTTGGCATTTAGTTCTCAAATGACTTTTTAAGATGCATGAAAAATGCCTCAAGTTTAATACCGAATGTGATGTTAGTATAAATGCTCATGTCTTCTGTTCCTGGTCTGTGATGGCAGAAAAGCTGTCTGATTTCTGCGCGCATGTTAGTCTGTGCCTCTGGAAGAAAACGAAGCCTGTGGACTATGTTCTAGCATTGGATATTTACTATTTTATTTTATTTTATTTTATTTTATTTTTATTTTATTTTATTTTATTTTATAGATTCACAATGGTGTCTGAGAACAGGTTGAAAATCTTCCCAATTCCCCACTATTAATTTCAGTAGCTTTAAGATGTTTTAATCATACAGCACATTATATATGACCAGCTCTCAGGAGCTCAAAATGTTTTCTTTTCAAGGCACTGAATAAAATCTAGTTAGTATTTGCACTGTTTTCTGGTGTTTGTGTGTGTGTTCGTTTGTTTGTTTGTTTGTTTTAGATGTACTTTGCTTTTAAGAAAGTGAATGCATGTGAGGGGTGGGTACCCACAGGGGCCAGAAGAGGGAGCGCGTCTCCTGGAGCTGGAGTTATAGGCAGTTGTAAGCCACCTGACATGGGTGAAGAGAGCTAAATCCTGGTCTGCAGGGACAATACAGCTCTTAAACACTGACCATTGTGCTATCTCTTAGCCCCTCCACAACTTCTTATGCCTTCTCTTTGCGATGAATTTCTGATGTCACTTGCTGGTACTTAAACATTATGTCACTTGGATGCCACCTACACATTGGCTTCTAGGATGTTTGTTATCTTCTTGTTTTGAATTTCCCTTAAAGTGACAGACAGATTAGGGGAGAACCATTTATCCATTTGTTTTGCTTCGTTGTTGATCAGAAGTGATGATATTTCAATTTCTTTTTTCAGGAAACTGGAGTAGTTATTCCTTTTTGTTTGGTTTGTTTTTTAAGGGTTTCTCCTCTTCAGAAATCTGAGGTTGTCGAGATGGTTAAGAAACAAGTCAAAGTCATCACGCTTGCCATCGGAGATGGAGCAAATGACGTCAGCATGATACAGACGGCCCACGTGGGTGTTGGGATAAGTGGCAATGAAGGTTTGCAGGCAGCCAACTCTTCAGATTACTCCATCGCTCAGGTAAAGAAAGCCTCCTGCGGGACACAGAGCCCCGCCCCTTTGCATCGGCCGGAAGTAAGGGGGAAAATACTCATGTCTTCCTATTCCTCCCCTAGTTCAAATACTTGAAGAATTTGTTGATGGTTCACGGTGCCTGGAATTACAATAGAGTCTCCAAGTGTATCCTGTACTGCTTCTACAAGAACATCGTGCTGTACATCATCGAGGTAGCAGCGTGGTGAACTTAGTCCCGCCCCTAACAGTCATAGTTTCAACTGTACTCTTTATGGGGATCGTTCTCATTGTTTCTATGACTACTTTATCATCTTACTTACTTTTTAAAGGGAAAAACGTTTTAGCATTTATTTTATTTTATTTTTATGTGAATGGGTGTTTTGCCTTGCATGTATGTTTGTCTGTGCACCACGTGCTTGCAGGGCCCACAGAGGCCAGGGTAGATCTCCTGGAACAGGAGTTAGAGATGGTTGTTAGTCATCATGTGGGTACAGGGAATCAAGCCCTGAGGGATAATCTCCTGATATGCTGTATGGAAGCATTCACCAGTCAATAAAAAGCCTATGGCCAGTGAGCTGAGGCACGTTTAGAAGGTGGCAGAGAGAGAGAAAGGAGAAAGAGGGGGTGGAGAGGTTCTAGGGTAGAGTCAGGCTCTGGAAAGATTCCCCGGGAACTCTGAGGAAGTGGGTCGGTTGGTCGCATAAACTCTAAGGAGAGGTAACAAGCCAAGTGGCACTCATAGAATAGAACAAACGGGTAATTGAGTTATGGGTAGTTGGGGAACAGACCCAGGCTTATGACCTAAGCATTTATTCATTAAAATTCAGTCTCAGAGTCGTTATTTCAGGGAACCTGGGCATGGATGGAAAGCCCACAAGCTACAAAATCCTGATCCTCCAGAAGAAAAGTTGGTGTTCTCAACTGCTGAACCTTTTCTTCCCGTTTTATAATTTCTAAATGAGTCGAAGAAGATGTCAACCATGAGAATAATCAATGTTTAGACACTAGCTAAAAAAGTTAGGTCACTTTGGTAGAAAGTTGAAATAGAATTGCTAATGAGTCGTGTTTTCAGTTTTAAAAGTCAATAAACTTTGAACATGTACAACCCACTGTTAAGGAGTAGTACACACATGAAAGCTGTGTAAAAAAAATAATAATCTGGTGATGCAAAATTAAAAAATTATATCAGAGAAAAGTAAGGGATACCAGAAGCAAAATGGAGGATAAGGGTTGGTTCTAGATCAGGAGAAACACAGAGTGCAGTCGGGAGGTACACTAGGTTTAGCTG
This sequence comes from Uromys caudimaculatus, assembly GCA_028551405.1. NCBI lineage: Eukaryota > Metazoa > Chordata > Mammalia > Rodentia > Muridae > Uromys > Uromys caudimaculatus. The sequence continues at coordinate 54,992,108 of CM052712.1, read as the reverse complement.
TCTGACAATCTTTTGGTGTCTGGGCTTGGCATTTTTTGCTGCTGGGCCTCGAACTGCCATGCCCCCTATTTTGTTTTCCAATGGCAATAAATTGCCTTGCATATCTCTCTTGGACCTACATTCATTGGTTCAATGGTATTTTTTGCTATAACTTCTGCACACCCAGGAAACCTAGGAGTTCTTTCTGGTTTATATCTCCACAACCCATTGCCGCTAGAAAGTGTGTTCACTTCTCTGGCAGAAAGTACCATATTGCTCACAGTCAGCACACTGGGCATGTTGAGATTCTGAGACCTAAGACCTAATATAGATCTTCTATATTAGTCACAGTCATCCCTTGCTATGCGTCTCTTATGGTGTTTGGATTTGGCGAACAATAAGATTGTTGGATAAAGAATTTCTCTAAAATAGTCTATTTCTAGGTTCTTTCTGCATATCAAAAATGACTTCATCTTACAAAGGACACCTTGGGGGTGGTCTTACTTGGTAAAGGAGTAGACTCATAAGCACAAGGACCTGAGTTCGAATCCCGAAGCCCATATAGAAAGGCAGACATGGTGGCATGCGTTTTAATCTCTGCAGTGGAGAGGCAGATGTCCGAAGCTACCCACCCTGTCCAGCCTGCTCAGTGGGGCAATGTTTCCAATAAACAGTGGATAGCTCCTGAGAAAAGACACCTGAGGTTGACCTCTGGCCTCCATACACGTGCATACACATACATGTGAGCACCTGCACACATATGAGCACACGTGTGTACCCAGAGAATAAAAGCATGCCTTGTAGCTATTTGGGCATCAGATAACCAGTCTTAGCCCAGCACTACATAGCAAGCCAAGCACAGACTGTAACCCCAGGAGCTGGCCAGAAGGATATAATGGAATCCATGTCTGTAATTTTAAATTTCCTAGGTATGCCATTAGCAACATGCCACAAAGAAAACCCAGATTGATTTCAGTATCATATTTTAACTCAACACATTAAAAATATTATCATATTCACCATGTAAAAAAAATTGTTTTTGCATTTGTGTGTATATTCTACATTCTTTTCTCCATGCCCCGTGTTTAAAATCTGGTATTTTGCCTTCATCACATCTCAATTTTGAACCGAGACATATCAAGTTCTCTGATGTGCTGTGGCCTGCAGAACAGGGCTAGCAGCACAGTGTTGGTGGATAAGTGGACAAGAAAGGGCTATCTGCCCGCTTATTTATTTTTATTTATTGGCATTAGTTATCTTGTGGGTATGTAAGTAGACATGCACAAACTTCAGAGGAAAGATCAGAGGACACCTCGTAGGTGCCTAGTCCCTCCAGGTCCTTCATGGGTTCCAGGGATGGAACTCGGGTCTTCAGGCTTGGCAGCAAGCCCCTTTACCTCCTGAGACATCTTGCACAGCTCCAGGGACTTGAACCTGACTGGAGGTGTCAAGGTAATGAAGAAAAGACAAATACATAGAAAACTAGGGTGGGGTAGTCTGGGCTCTCTGCTGGAGAAGCCATAACACCCAGAAGCTCAGTGTGCTTCCTATGCAGAGGTGAACATAGAGGCAGGGTGATTGCTTGCATATAGCTAAAAAAAGGAGGCAAGGGTGTTCCGTACAGATAAACAGAGAGGCAGCGTGGTGGTACACAGCTGGATTAATGGGGCAGGCTTAGCAACTCTCTGTAGGGCAGTCTCTATAGGGGAACAGATCCAAGCTACAAATATCTGGGAAGAGAAAGCTATGGTGGACGTTTTCGGCCTACATTGTCAACACTCAACACTTGGTGTCCTGAGTGAGGCTTTGCCATTTCCCTCTGAGCCTCTCCCCAGAGGGAAGGCTTTGCCATTTTCTCGAAGGTTATGGAGTGGTGACATGACTACGCCCATACCACCAGCAGCACATTTCCACTCAGTACTTTGCACACCAGGGCTTCCTCTGCTCCCTATATGGTCTTATATTCTTTAATGCCTGGTTCATCCCTGGGACCTCAGAAACTGTATCATAATAATGAGCCTCTAGGTGTTATAAGTTTCACATTTCCCTGAACAGCAATAAGGGACGTGCATAATTTGTTAAGAGAACTACCTTCCACTCTTTCTAGGACCTGCCCGTATCCTCATAGATTTGCTGAGAGCTCCTTTACAGATGGCTCTCTTTGCCTCTTTCCTCTCTGTTCTGAGGACTTTACTATGCATCAATCGGAAGGACATGGCCTACCCACTTCTTTACGAATCTACATCTCACACCAGGGGTATTTGACTCCACATCTGCAGTTGGAAACTGCTAGGTGTCTGGCTTAGTTGTCTCTATCAGAATTCTAGTTATGAGTTTAGATTAGGATGTTAAAACTTAAGTTTAAGGTATATGTCTTTATGAGCCACTCAGCATCTATACTTAGGTGAGCATGCTATTGGCTAAGATAGCCAAATACTTGGAGACATAGCTTCATTGTTAACTGATAGATTTGGTCTGGAAACCTGTGTTTTAAGCCATAATTCCAAAATAATTTGTAAGTTTTGTTTTGTTTTTTAATCTTTGAAGTCCAGCTTTTGGTACACACCTGTAACTCTAGTACGTGGGAAACTAAGGCATGAGGATTGCCTGGGTACCTAGTGAGACTCTCTCAGAAAACAGACAACAATAACAAGAAAACAATATTTATTTTCTATATAAATCTGTGGTTCTTCCCTGTGAGAATTATTTCTATTGCCTTCTCTATATCTAACTTCCCAATATGTATTCTCACTTTATTGAGAATGTGATACTTTATTTACGTAGATTTTTTTTTAAAAAAGACTTTTAAACAAAGATGTGTATGAAGTATAATTTCAATGAAATAAGTTCATATTTAAGTATAGACTAGTTGGCAAATTTTTTTAGATCTAGATTGACAACAACAGTAAACGGAAAACTTATGTACTAATGAAGGAAATAAAAATGTTTTACTTATGCAAAAATGAAGTCTAAACACTCTGTTTCTGACCCCCGCACTTTGTAATTTGTAGTTACCTCGCCCTAAATTTGACTTGGCTTTGGATTTAAAGCTTCTTCGTGAGCGATTTAACACTGATCACATTCTTAATGGGTTAAAAAGGACATGAGAGAGAAACTTTACTGGAAACCTCATATTTATTTTTCTGTTAGCACTTTTTGGAAATGTATTTTGAATATAATTCAACTGTCTTGGAAATGGACTGAACTTTTAAATCAATACCCCCCCACACCCCTCAAACCCAGCTTCTGCCAGCTAAAACAAGTTCCACAGATGTTAACAGTTCATGTCAATACTGAGAATGAATAGGCAGAAAACACACCATTGACTGTCTGCAGCGAGGACAACTGCCAGTCTCGAATCTCTGCTTTCTGGTTTTGTGCTGAGCAGGCGTGGGAGCAGGGAACACATTGACTCTTTGCAAGCTGCTGTTTACTATGCAGAAATGCTCCATCAGGAAAATTTCTGTGGGGCTTTAGCTGAACCGCCTATGAAGGGACATAGGGGGGTTGGGGGGAGCTGGAAAAGAATTCATAAAGAGCAGTCTTAAACCCAAAGTGTGCAATAGACTGTCAGGGGAAAAAATGCTTTTCTGTCATAGTATTGGGGAGGGTAGCGCGCTGGCCCCTTCACTGCTGTGAATTGCAACCACACACACACAGGTTCAGCAGGTGGCGACAGAAAGCGTGCTTGGGGTAGCTGCCTGGCAGTGGCTGTAGGTGTTCACTTAAATTGTTGGCTCCTTCTAAATCCTCTGATTCCTTTCTAACAGCGAAGAGCTTTTCTTTAGGATGATTGTTGGCATCTACGGTTTTTTTAGACTCCAAAACAATGTAGCGGTTCTCCTTTCCAGAGAGTCATTAAAGTCAATAAGGTGATACTTTCCCAGGAAGCTATGCTGGGAAGTAAATTCCTTGGCCCCTAGAAGGCCTGGAGCTTGCTTTCTTTATCAGGGACTTTGGTGGAGTAAAGAGGGAGTTCATGTGCTTATGCTAATTCAGGCTCTGTCTTACCAAGGGACCGGTTTCTACGAGATGGCTCAAGCTACAAATCTCAGACTAACCTGAACTTTGTAGACTACTTCCTAGCAAAGACTTTCCCTTTTCTCTTTTTCTCAAAAAACAAAACAAAACAAAACAAACAAACAAAAAAACCAAAATATTTACATACAGATGTTCTGTATTGAAAGACTCTTCCCTTATGTAGGCCTTCCAGTGCATTCTCTTTTAAAAAGAAAAGCAACAAGAAGATGAACCTTTTGAAATACAAAAGACACATTTCTAAGCACATGTCACATACCTGTCATTCAGACCTTAAGGTGGTAAAAGTGTGTTAATGCCCATTTAAAAGCTTTCTATTATAACACAGTCCACTTACATATTTTGAAGTGTGCTTGGAACACAAACTTGCTGGTTTATCGGTGAGTTATTTTGTGTTTGAAACTTAACATCTGTATTCATTTGACTCGAAGGAGAGTCTTAAAGTCTAATCTTGTTCTTAAATGAACAAGAGAATGTTACACTCAAACTGGCTAAAGGGCCACTCACCTCTATAATTATTGATCATACATAATTTATTAACATAAACTTATACAATATCGATACCAATGTATCGATGCTTTGACAATGCATTTAGAATTAATTATTCCCTATGAGCCAAATCGTGTCCATTAGACTAATCTGCAGACATTCACACATGCTCAATCATTCCCTTCTGCTATGAAAATGAAGCAGGCCAGTACAGAAACTGTTCCCGGGAAGCTAGCCTGGGTTCACAGTGATGGATGGAGAATTTGTAGCGGTTCGTTTTTCAGTAATGAGGTGACTTTGAAATACTCTCTGGAACCACGAGTCAAGAACTTCTTCCCTGCTGTCTGCTGGTACTGTGTGCTGTGTTCTTCCCTCGTGTCTGCTATTACTGTGTTCTGTGTCCTTTGCTTCTGTCTGCTGGTACCATGTACTGTGTGTGTGTCATCACTTGCTGGGCCAGGCATTGTATTTTTCTAAGTCCGCTTGAGTTTTAATTATATTTAGGTTGGCTTTTTAAAATGCATTCTTTTTTCAGGTATTGCCAGTAATCATTTTAATTTCATATGTGTTTCAAATATGTTGAATAAAATTACCCCTAAATTTTGTTTTCTAAGTTAAGATTTCTCTTTCAAAAAGAATTACAAACATATGAAAACATTATGTTCTACTAATTAAAGATTTGATTTTTATACAAGCATTAAAAATTAAGTTCAGCTCACAAGCATCTATAACTATACCTCCAGGAGATCCTACACATCTGGTCTCCTCGGGCACCTGCATTCAAATGTACGTACCCACATGCAGACTCACACACTTACACATAACTAAAAATAAATCTGTAAAAGTTTAAATTATTCCAGTATATAAATTCAAGTTTAACATTCTGATGGCAGTAATTATCAAGAACTGTTAAAAAAAAATCAAGAGATTAATTCTACTTTAAGTATCTACCCTAAGGAAAAGGGAAGATGTGTAAGGTTTCAGTTAGGAATGATTTCTGATAGCAAGAGCTGTTAAGCAGCTCCACACTGCGGAAGTTCTGACTCCTTTAGCTGTGTTATAATGTAATGTTCAGGGGAAGAAGTAGGTGTAACACTATAGACAGCTGTGACATTATTTGTATAAACTACACAAGTGACACCGAAGAAATTGATGGAAATTATTTCCTAAATAAGTGTAACATTTATAATATAAAAAGAAAAATTCTCTTTAACTGAATCCTTGAAGGGATTTTGAAAGGGGAATAAAAGCTTTCAGAATTTAATGATGTAAATATACCCGTGTGTAGAAACAAGATGATAGCTAAGTTTTCTAGCTCTGTGATTGCTTGCCCATGTAGATATTTAGATTTGGCAAATAGAACGAACTCTGGCTCAAATTCTTATGAAAGTGCACCTTTGAATCAAAAGTAAAGACAAGAAATGCTGTTGTCCACAGACGACCCCTCCGCACTGCTCTGCAGGCTTCGATATGCAGCCGCTTGAGGGCGATGGACTGAAGTCCTAACTCCTAATTCTGGGGTCTTGTTTCCTTCCTAGATCTGGTTTGCCTTTGTCAACGGCTTTTCTGGACAGATCCTCTTTGAAAGATGGTGTATAGGACTTTACAATGTGGTAAGTTGAGCACATTTGATAATTCTTATTTTGTTCAATACTAACAGTAAATGTAGTGCCCATGCATCTGGCTGTCTGATGTAATGAAAAGTATATCACTTTAGATGTTTACAGCAATGCCTCCCTTGACGCTTGGAATATTTGAGAGATCATGCAGAAAGGAAAACATGTTAAAGTATCCCGAGTTGTACAAAACGTCCCAGAATGCTCTGGACTTCAATACCAAGGTAGGAAGGAGCTTGTGTCCTCTCATCTGTTCAGAGGGGTTTCCTCCATTGCTGCAAGCTTGGGGCATCACTCCAGGGTACAGAACGTAGCAGCAAGTCATGTGATGCTTCCAGTATGAAGGGCAAAGGAGTTTTGTTGGTTGGAGTAGATTGCTTGGGAGATTTTGTTGTTGTTGTTGTTGATGTCGTCTGTTGTTTTGGGGTTTTTTTTGTGTTTTTCTCTTTTGAGTGTTACAAAATTAAAATAAAACCACTCTTCACTGGGGTTCTTAGACAGCAGTGCGTAGATGAGACATGAAAGGACACATGTCCTTTCAGACAGTGAAGGAAAACCTCCTTCTCACGGGCTAGTCACCTGGGACTAACATGGGCTGGCTGTAGTTGTGTGAGGAGAATTATCTCATTCTTTCCTAATGCTGTGGAGGAAGAATGTTCTCATTAGAATTTGAGAGTGAGTGAGTCAGGCATTAGAACTGTAGTCTCTGGGAAGTAACCTCTCCTCCTTTAGTCAGTAACTCTGAAGCTTACAATTAAAATCGCAAGATGAAGTTCCAGCATTTCACCTAAAGCTGTTACCTGCTTGGTGTTTTTATTTTTTGGTTTTGTTTGTTTGCTTTTGTTTTTTAATCTAGAAAGTTGTTATTTCCTTTTCTTTTCTTTATTAGCATAAAAAGTGCCGTTAGCCTAAGAATCTACTGGTTTCCTTTTGGAGTTCTCCTGTGTGGTTTTTTTAGCTCACCCTCTTCCTGGCTTTTCCTCGCCTCCCTCCCTCTCATCCCTGTCTGTGTCTTTCCACCCCCACCCCCAGTTGTCCCCTTGTACTTTCAGATCTCATGCGTTCCATCCCCCTCCCCCCTCCAGCCGCTCCCTCCTCTCCTCAGCCTCCTTCTCTTCCCCTCAGTGTGCACTCATTTCCACCTGAACGTGGATAAAAATGAGAAGCTGAGAGCCACACACAAGAGAGAACACACCGGACCACCTCAGTTACTGTAATATTTTCCATCCATTTCCCTCCTAGGTCCATGGGCTTATTTTCCTTTATGGCTGAATGAAATACCACCATAGAAATGTAGCCATTTTTAACGTTCATTCATCTGCTGGCGGACATTTGAGCTGATTGCATTGCTTGGGTTCATACACTGCCTGATACATCATGGCTAGTGTCTTCTCTGTTCTGTGATATATAGCCATTCCAGCAACCAAAGACCCTACTTCTGCCTAGTTTACCTTTCTGCAAGGATATCTTTTAATATGTTTCTACACTAGCATTATGTAAGAATTCGGGTTTCTGTGTGGTATAACTGAGAGGGGATTTAATATGCCAACAGCCAAGGTAGATCCCTTTCTGGCAACTCTAATATTATTTTTATGAAAATGAACAAATATGTTGTCCTTTTACTGAATCATTTCCACTTATTTTAATTCATGTTTAGTAGTAAATTAGTGACAATTAGGTTATAATTGCAACTCAGTGTTTTGAATTTATGGTCATTTAACATGAGAACTTTTAATACTTACTAATTCATAAAGCTCGGTAGTGCTATTTATTCTTAGTATACCAAGAACAAAGCGAAGCAGGTGTTTTGGGGCCTTTGTACCACGCACCATAAATGATACTATTGAGTTTATAACCAAGAAGTTATTTTTCTCCTGAGACTTAATCTTCATGAATGCACCGTACGTGGATGGCCACTGGCACATATGCATATAACTTCATGGCTTCAGGTTTAAATAACTGAAAATAGATAATTAAAATATCAAAATATCCAGAAGCTTGTTTAATTTATACTACTGGTTCTGATGTGCATTTCTAGCATTAAACGGTTTCTCTTATAGTACACGATGTCTAACATTTTAATGTGTTTTTTTAGGTTGGTTATTATTTATTTATTTATTTATTTATTTATTTATTTATTTATTTATTCATTGTGAACAACTTGCATCAAATTCTCCCCACATTGCTGCCATGGTTTTTGATATCTGTGGGGGACATTTTCAAACAATAAAAAGCTAGTCAGGGCAGATGCAGTGGTCATGAGCTCTTGTTTTCCTGCAAAAGTGTTCTAGGAGCCAAGTGCAGATGCGTACATCAGCAATGACTCTTATCAGCCAAGTGGGTTTTACCGCGTTCAGCTATAGGTCGTTGCCTCCCGTAGTAGGGACTCTGTGGTGCTGTCTGACGTCAGCTTCCTAGCCACAGAAGGGACATGTCTGCCTTGAATGAAAGCATAAACTGATCCTCCCAGGACAACCCAGTCATCCTCTCATGCCCTGCACACAGGCCGACATGGGCAGTTTTGTGCACATGTGACAGTGTGCAGTGTTGATGGAAGAGCAACTTTTTCCTTCTGTCTTTTATTGTTGAAGAAGTACTTCATTGTCTTAGAGCCCAGGCATTTAGAAAGTCCCGGACCAACTCACTTGGCTTGCATAATTCCCATATCTCTTTAAATATGTATTTAGCTTATGTATTCAGCTTGCCGTCTATTTTTCTAAGGCTTAGGGATTTGGGGAGAATGATTTCGGTAAAACTGTTTGATTGAATCCCATCTAAATGTTTTAAAATTCAGGAACAAATGGTTACAAAATGCATAGTTGTCTACACAGCGGTTGCCGAGGGTCCCCAGTGTGGAGCATTGTGGCCTTGAATGATGAGGCTTACATTTGTTATGGTAAAAGGGGTCGGAGGTTCTGAGGTCATGACAGGGGTTAAAGGATTAGCATGTGACAATAAGTATCAGTCAGGGAAATGGAAAAGTAGAACTAATTTTTCTTGCACCCACCTGTGCTTTCTGTCAAATAAAAACTTGTGGTAATGACACAGTCAGGAGAAGCGACAAAGGTTAATGAGCAGCACAAGCTGAAGCAGTGTAAAATACTGGAGCGTAAATTGGATCACACAGTTCAGCGTGGCTGGGAGAGCTAACAAAGGACACTGAGATCACAGTGGAAAATTTTGGGAGGCAGGCAACTTAATTTCTGTTGTTTGAACAGCTTAGAACCATTAATACATGCCAATTGTATTTAACATTAAGCTCTGTTTGCAGGAAGCCATGTTAAATGATGAAGCTACAGCTGTTCTGTGGCTCATAAAGATTCCAAACAGTTTTCTATAACTTAATCTTTCACATTCGTGTTACGGAAAGTCCCGATGATGCCTGCTCCTCTATTTGTAATACCCAAGACATAAAAAGTAATGGCTGCTAAGTGGCTGTGGTGATTGTCTGAAACTTGGTATGGACAGATGTTAAGCAATTGTAAAAGCCTTTGATAAATTCAGACAGTCACAATACTTGATTTTAATGAATATATAATCTAAATGATAGACCTTGTGGGTTTTTTTTTTACAGTGTATGCATGTGCATGTCTATTACAAGAGAGAGAGAAAAGCATACTAATTTGTACCATTGAAACATTTACTTCATAGTAGGGTAGTAAATAAAGCGGAGGAGAATTCCCAGTCGTGTCTTTTAAAGGTCTATTCTTCTAGAATTATGAAAAGAATCCCAGTGTAAGAAGCTCCAGGATCTGCATTTGTTATTAGATTTGCACGCACACACACACACACACACACACACACACACACACACACCTACCTCTTTGGCAGGCAGGCAGAAGTTTAAACTTCTGATAGTGGATTTTTTTTTTTTTTTTTTTAAGTAGAGAAAAAAATTTCAAGTGAAGCTGAAAAAACATCTTGAGAAACATAAAAATAAATAAATGACCCATGAACGTCTAAGGCAGAGAGTGTCTGTCAGTTCTATTAAGTCGCAGTGGTGGCCCTGGCAGAAACACATTTTGTGCATCTAGCTCGTAGATAAAAAGAAAGGTCAGAGGTCACAGCACGAGTTTATCGCAAATGGTTCTCATGGATTCTTGTTTTCCCTCAGGTTTTCTGGGTTCATTGTTTGAATGGCCTCTTCCACTCGGTTATTCTGTTTTGGTTCCCACTGAAAGCCCTTCAGTATGGTAAGTAGAAAGGATACAAATACAGAGAGCTGGTGTCTCACTATTTTAGGATAGGAACTCATTGTCGGTACATGTTCAAAGTTGAGACTGAGTTTCCTTCTGTGGCATTACCCTTAATCTAAAATGCATGCATCCAAAAGTCGTGCACACAGGAGAGATTTTTATTATCCTTCAGTAGTCAAGCGATGTAATCTATAAAAAAAAAAAAAAGCCCTTTTTTACTTCTCATGCTTCCCAAACTTGCAGACTCTAGGACATTTTTCCCCTTTGCAAATGTATATGTGAAAGCAATAAGTGCTAATGTCTTATGTCGTCTGTTTATTGTACCTACGAGGCTTCTACAATTGAGCCTGATCAGTCGTACTAAGCATTTTCAGGTGAACTTGACCTGACATTTTTAATGTATTTTCCCCCTTCGTCTTGGAGTGTGCACTTTTTCTCCACTGGTTTCAAGGGAGTGATTTTATTCCATCAGTTTTGAAAGAGAGGATCATGGTATACCTCCTATGTACATAAAAATGATGAAGTAGCCATACTAGGAAGGAAGGATGTCTGTCATACCTAGCCTGATGCCTCCGAGTCCCCAAGCAGACCTTTTCCCTGGGGTGCTAAGGAAGATGCTGGCCCTTCAATGCTGTGTGTTCCAAGATTTGCAAGACGAAAAACATCAACTCATTCTCCATTCAAGTAGCTAATGCCTTCCGACTCTATGAATTCATGGTTGTTAGCATAACACCACACTGCCTGTTCTTGCTCCCCTACGGGTCCTTTAACATGGGTTTCCAAAATGACCTTGGTAAAACATGAGCCAAGTCAAGCATCTCAAAGCTTACCACACTTGCAACAAAATCGCCCGCCTCCAGGTTCCTGTGTGTTCTGCCCCAGAGAGGCTTTGCGCAGAGATCACCTGAGACCACCCTTCCCCCGCTGCTGCAGCACCGAGTCCCCTTGCCGTCCCCACATCTTCACATCCCCACTATTGCCTAGCCTGGTTTCTGCTTGTGTCTCTCTGCATCATCTTCCTCCTCTAAGATTTAGCAGGCTGAGGAGTGAGTCCGGTGGTAGTGCTGGCTGTGCTCAAAACAGGGCCTCGCTTCTCAAAGGTCCCAGCCAACTGCAGATGGATTACTGTGGCTCACAGCAGGAATCCCTAAGTGTTACAGAGGAGGTGGTGGACTCCTGCCCTAGCCAAGATTTTAATCTTCTTTGTTAATTATTCAGGAAATTATAGTAGTAAATGCTGCTTAATTTCAAGGCCGCGGGAATAGGTTTGTTTCCTTTTAAGGCACAATTAAGTTATTGCAACATTTCAAACTGCACAGTTCAGTGGTTTTTAGTATCTTCATTGAACTATGAAAATGTCACCACCACATAATATCATAATGTTTTATCACCCCAGAAAGAAATCCTTTGCTCATTAGCAGTCACTCTCAGATTCTTCCTAACCTCCTCGGAGCCACTAATTTTTCTATCTCTGCGAATTTACCTATTGTGAACATGTCCTATAGTAGAATTACATACATAAGCTTGACCTTTCCACTTTGCAGGATCAGTCAGTACTTCATCCCTTTTTCTGATTAAATAATATTCCACTATATAGGCATACCATATTTTACCCATTAATCAGTTAATGGACAGTATGTTGTTTCTGATTTTTGAACAACCAGATACCGAAGTCAATACAATTCAGGATATCCTGACCTTAGACAAATTGAGTACAGTTAATTTTCAAGACGTAATATTAACGTAAGAATGGAAAGCAAGAAGATATCACCAATCCATGAAACTACTATTTCAACATTTCTAAACTAGAGAAGGGGAAATTAAGCCAAACCTTGGGCTGAAGAGATGGTTTAGCAGTTAAGAGCACTGACTGCTCTTCCAGCGGTCCTGAGTTCAATTCCCAGCATCCACATGGTGGCTCATAACTATCTGTAATGGGATCTAATTCCCTCTTCTGGTGAAGACAGTGACAGTACACTCATATAAAACAAATCTTTTTTTTAAAAAATCAATAAATAAATAAGCCAAACTAAACAGCATACAGTGCACTTTAGCCATACCAGATCTCTCGCTGTGTTAACCTGGGTCCACACCAGCATGTGCCAGTCCAGCCATCCCCAGCAGCTGCTGCCTGAAAACCAAATCCAGACAAGTGTAGAGGGCCCTTGGCTTTTTCCTCAAAGACTGAGACTTGGGGTTAGCAGTTTGATGTTGAGGGCTCTGTAATTGTTCTACCTTTTGCCACTTTTAAGTGAGTGCTAGGAGACTAAGGGGCTTGCTGTGCTTTGAAAATATGGAAGAACAGAAGTCTATAAAAGTAGACAATATGAAACACAATAACCATTCTTAGTGGAGCAATTCCAAGAGTTGTCTTATAAAACCTGAGAGCTTTTGGGAGTCTGTGAGATCAAAATTTGAGTATTTAAGTCAGTTTTTGTCTTTTTCAGTTATGATACATGGTCAGTGGGGGGTAAGACACGAGTGCTTTGATAAAAATAATGAGCTGGTTTTTGCGTCCTCCACGATTCCACCCAGACTCACTAAAGGTCGCCCTTGAAGAAACTGTAGGCCAGCCTCTGATTATCTCTTGAACGTTGGTGTGTCCAGGTAATGCTCCAACAGGCAGGCTGCATGGGCATAAAAGCATGCCTACTTTGTTCCAGAGCCCAGTAGCTTGCTTTGTGGGAAAGGTTATTCCCTCCATGAGTAGAGCCACTGGCTTCTACAGGATTACAGTCTTGCATGGTACCATGTGACCAGTGGATTTTAATGTAACAACAACAAAAAGATTGCTTGGAGGTTAAGAGCACTGGCTGTTCTTCCAGAAGTCCCAGGTTCAATTCCCAGCACCCACATGGCAGCCCACAACTGTCTGTAACTCCAGGATCTAACAGCCTCACACAGACATACATACAGGCAAAACGTCAATGCAAAAATAAAAATAAATACATTATTTTTAAAAACTCCTCTATCTCTGGAAAAAAACAGTATGTGGTGAGTTTTGATATAGTATAAAAGAATTATTGGAAAAGATTACCAAGATAAACACAGGCACACCCATTATAACTCTGTGTGTATCTCTACAAAGCCATATTTCTCTGAACTGTTTTAACCAAAGCAACATTTGAGAGCCCAGCTGTATTCTGTTAAATTCTGGACATTAAGGAGACTAATGTAAAACAATGCCAATTTTCTCGCTCATTTTTGTTTAGGAAAATAGTTATTTTTCATAAAGTGTGTTTATATGACTTTGCACTGAGTTTATTACTGTTATTTTTAGATAAAATGCAGATTTCATTTAATGTTCTGTTTTAATTTCTAATTTGGTAAATACTAATAGCCATAAAGCATGTACGTGAGAACTTCTGGGAAACCTCAATAATTTCTGAGTGAATCCAAAGATCAGAAATGAAAGCCAATGGTTTATCAGTCACTGTTGCTTCACCCCAAACAGCACATGCAACTTGTGTGAACTTGCAAACCAGCCAGAGGGAGGAGCTTCCTGCTGCCTTTCAGAAGGGAGCCAAGTTCCATGGGAACTGAGGATCAATATTTTTGACCATAATAGCATCTCTTGATTAGTTGCTATTCCTTCATCTACAATTGTCTTTGATAATCCTCCCTAGAAAAACAAATGACTTTAGATATGCCCAGAAATGCAGCCAGGCCCTCAAAGAATCCTGTGCCTGGCATGGGGCTGGTGCTCCTTTGTGTCTGAGCATGGTTTCTCATGGATCACTCTTGCTTCCATGATAACAGCTTTTTTTTTTTTTTTTTTTTATGATTTTATTTTATTTTATTTTTTGTGGACAATAGTTTACTGTATTTTATTTTTTTAATTAATTTATTTATTTATTTTTGATACTTTATTTACATTTCCAATGTTTCCTCTTTTCTAGGTCTCCTCTTTGGAAACCCCCTATCCCCTCCCCCTTCCCGCCTCTATGAGGGAATTCCACCTCCCACCCACCCACCCACCCTGACATTCCCCTTTACTGGTGCCTCTAACACCCTCAGGCCCAAGGGCCTCTCCTCTCCCTGATGGCCAACGAGGCCATCCTCTGCCACATATGTGGTCCCAACCATGGGTCCATAGATGTGTATTCTTTGG
>CM052712.1:54965986-54977579 GCA_028551405.1 Uromys caudimaculatus | reverse complement strand
AGAGTTCAACCTTTGTATGTATTTATGTATTTATTTTCACCCTGTAGACTCAGAAAATTGGTTAGCAAGTCAGCTTTCCCGCTTTGCGTGGACTCTTGGAATCTGGTGTTAAATTTGTGGCCCATTTATAGCAACTTTGCGAGGAAGAGCAGCATTGCCTTGAGCATCCACTTCATCTCTGGCCCCACAGTGGACCTCTAGGTTCTTCTTGTGTTCAAAATGGCTCCATTGCTTCCTCTTTTTTGGACCTTTGTTTTCTTCTCTAACAAGCCTTTTTCTTTTTCCTTGCAGGCACAGTATTTGGAAATGGGAAAACCTCAGATTACCTGCTTCTGGGAAACTTTGTTTATACTGTGAGTTCAGCCCCTTTGCCTGTTTTTGTCTAAAGCCACACCTTTCATCTCTGTCCCCTTTCCTTTCAGGTTTAAATGTGTGCAGGGAGGGGAGGTTAAGGGTCATTTACGGGTTTCCTTTAAAAATGAAATAAGGCGTTCGGAGTAGTAAGAGTTTTCTACTTTATGTGAACCTTCTTTCCATTTTAACTGGTCCAATAAAGGCGAGAGCCTGTGACTGGCCAGTGGAGGGGAAAGGTGGTGCTGGAGTTTTAGAGAGGGAGAGAGAGGAAGAAGGAGGGGGAGACCAGGAGACTGAGGAGAGAGAGGAAGAGGAGGTGGAAGGATGATAGAGCAAACCACGTGGCCTGGAGGAGCCCCAAGCAGCAAGGGTCTCATAGCTGGGGAACAGCACAGTGAGTGGTGGATCTGCCCACTCTAGGCGTGCAGTTTATAAATATTATAACTGAGTTGTGTGGTCTTTGCACAGGCTTATTGGGGTTAGAGATTTACCACAACATATTAGGGTATTTTATTTTCATTTTTGTTTTGAGATTGGACCTCGCTGTGTAGCCCAGGCTGGCCTCTGACTCAGCCTCCAGGCACCTCCTCTTTCTAACTATGACTTGGACTCACTGACCTTATAAGATTTCTGTTACTTTGATTTTCAGTGTTTCTTCTTTCTACCTGTTTCCGCATTTTTTTTTTCTTTATTTTTAACTTCCTCCTCAAATTTATCTTACTGGCATAACTAATTATTTTTGGCCTTCTGGAATGTTCCCAAATTTCATCCAAGTATTTTTAGGTGTACACCCAGTGATTTCTCTAGAGGCTCAAGCTAACTAACTTTACAGTGATCTGGGGCTGGAGAAATGGCTCAGTGGTTAAAAGGACTGGCTACTCCTGAGGACCTGGGTTCGGTTCCCAGCACCCACATGTTGGTGCATAACCATCTGTAACTCCAGAAAGTTTTCACACTCTCTTCTGACCTTGGGAGACACCAGGCACACAACTTATGTACATACATGCATGCAAGTAAATATTCAAACACATAGGATAAAATTTTATTTTTATTTTTTAGTGTGAGTGATGGGCAGGCTTATGAAAACTTTTCTCCACAGCTGCCAGGGATCCATTAGACTCTTTTCACTGCCACTAAGATGCCAGAAACCACGTCAAGAAGACTATGGGATGCTAACGCCCATGGTCACAGAGTTGGCATCCAGTACATGGTCATTTCAACCTGAATGCTGCATACTATGACCAGCACTCTGTTTATCCCTAATATGCGCCACCCATTCCCTCTTCAGCCTCCATATGGAAAAAGTGTGGCCAATCAGCCATCGATATGACTGGCTGATAATGGTGCTCAAATGTTGTTTTGAGCCTGAGACTATAGCTTGTCAAGAAGAATGCAAATCTCCAATGTTGGAATATCTGAATGATAGGAAATTAAGTTCATTCGCTGTGCTAATTTGTTTGAACGCTCAACTCCACACCATCTAGAAGAGAGTTTAACAGGGAACTATCTAGAACCAGCGGCCCTATAAACGCATGCATCTGTTGGGATCGTCTTAACTGTTAACTGAGATAGGAAAACCCACCACGAATGAAGTTAGCACCATTTCATGGATTGGGCATTGCGTTGCATCAAAATAGAGAATTCTAGCAAGTGCACATGGAGGTGTGCATTTATTCTATCTCTGCACCTGACTGTGGATATGAAGCTTAAAGGCCCCGCCTTGATTTCCCCGTAATAATGACTGTAACCTGGAATTGCAAGCTGAGTCAGGTCAAGATGCCTCCATCTTGCTTTTTTCCGGGGTGTTTTATCACAGCATTGGAAGTTACACTCAGTTAGCCAGAGGGTCCAGGTTTGGGAAGATCTTGGGACTTCTTTCCACTGGTGTTTTCCCTCTGAGAGGATCGTTCTCTTGAGGAGGACTGCCAAAACAGATCTGTGTAAATACTGAACCCGGTAGATGGAAATAAACCATAGCTTATGTTATGACTGTCTCCGGGGGACACATTAAAGTCTCAAGTCACAAGAGAATTCTTTTCTTTCATCTTGTCATTTGTAAGAAACCTTAGGTAGCTTAACCTAAATAATATTCACTGAGTTTGATGTCTACAAATATTAATCATAATTTACCACCAGATATCCTGATGAGAAAACCCAACTGTACCTCTATACCATAACCTTTCAACCCTGCTGAAAAAAAGTGTCTAAAACCGTCCCAAAACCTGGAAGTAGGAGTAGACACTGGCATTGGCAGTCACTAGTACAGGGCAAGAAGTATATTTCCAGTGCTGAGTTAATCCTAATGCCCATAGTGTCCTTGACTCATGATATTTCAGTTTTTTATATGTAGCTATAAATAGATCATAATAATATAAGCACTAGTCTTAACTGTTTTCTATTCAATGTTTTAATGGAAAGCAACACTATGGGGAAGATGTTTTTGTTGGGTTTTCATCACTGCAGAAAATAACTGCACAAAACAACTTAAGAGAAAAGGAGCTTATTTGCTCTCAGTGTCAAAGGTGTCAGTGAGCTGGCACGGTGGGAAGCTGTGATGATTAATCTTGGTTGGAATTAATCTTGCATGTGATCGCACATTCTAGTTGACGTGATGGCTGCCGTCTCTGGACACATGGGCCTGGGCTGCATTAGACAGGAAGCCGAATGTGAGCCTAAGAGCAGTCCTCTACTCTGTTCTTCAGTTCCTGCCTACAGGTTCTTGCCCTGAGCTCCTGCCCTGACTTCACTCCATGATAGACTATAGCCTGTAAGATGAAATTAACCCTTTCCTCCCCAGGTTGCTTTTCATTATGGTGTTTATCACAACAAGAGAAAACAAACTAGAATGGAAATTGATATCAGAAGTAGAGCCTTGCTGGAACAAACCTTACTGTGTTCTACATTGGGAGTGAGGGGTCGGGGTTATTATAGAGATTCAGGCTGGGGGGCGGGGAGTGGGGGTTATTGTAGAAATTCAGGCTAGAAAAGACATTGAGTGATCAAAGATTAATGGGCTATTCTGTGAGAGCTTAGAAGACAAAAAAGTACAGACGATGAAGCCTGGCTCATGAAGTTTCAGAGGGAAGTTTTAGGGTCCCTCAAAGACTCTGAGTCATTAGTATAAAAATTTGAATTTAAAACCTGCAGTTTCTGGTCAGCTGGAGCTGAAGAATCAACTATGATTAACAAGAGACCAGCAGCCCTGAAGCAATTGCTTAGCTAGGACAATGGGATGACTGATGCTGGTTAGCTGGGGCTGGAATTTTGCAGGAGTGATTAATAAGAAACCAGGATCATTGGGGTGAAATCTTCTAAGAAGTGTTTCTTCAGGGTCAGCACACAGTGTGGGGCCAGAGCAACACATCAACTGGCTACAGAACTCGGCAGATAGCGTGAAGGGTCTCGCCCACGTGTTTCTGGTTTTGAAGGCATGAATGGGTCACAGAGAGCAGCTGTGGCTGGGTACTGGGTGAGAGGACTAGAGTCTCCCTGAAGACAGGCCAACAGAAAGCATTGTTGAAGAAGCAGCCTCTGTTGAAGTGGAGACCCCAGGACTGAAGGGGCCCTGAAGAGAAACTGAGGTTTAGCACTGAGAGAGGCCCTTGGTGAAAGTACAGCTTCAGTTAGAGTGGAAACCCCAGGATTATTGGAGATGGCCAGGACTCTGAGATGCCTACCACAGAAAACTAGACCAGAAGGTGATGCTGAGAAGGAGACAGTGACACAGTGGCAGCCGTAAAGCAGTCAGAGAGAGGATGCGTGCACTAACAGAGGATGCGTGCACTAACAGGCTCCCTCTGCTTTTTCCTTCTGGGCCCTCGCCTTATATGCTGGCACTGCCCACACTTGGAGTGAGTTTTCCTTTAGACAGTGCTTTCTGGAAATGCCCTCACAGACAACCCCAGTGTGGTTTACTAAACTCCTAGGTGCCTCTCAGTCCTCTGTCTAGCCACGGAGGCATCCATAGGGGAGACATAGAGCAGTCAAGGTAGCTTTTAGAATTACCCCTTATCTTAGTCAGGGTTTCTGTTGCTGTGTTGAAACACCTTGACCAAAAGCAACTTGGGGAAAGAAAAGGTTTATTTCACCTACTCTTACATATCATTGTTCATCACTGACGGAAGTCAGGGCGGGAACTCAAGCAGGGCAGGGACATGGAGACAGGAGCTAATAATACAGAGGCCATGGAGGGATGCTGCTTACTGGCTTGTTTATCAGGTCTTGCTCAGCCTGCTTTCTTATAGAACTCAGACCATCAGCCCAGGGATGGCCCCACCCACAATGGGCTGGGCCTTTCCGAAGCAATCACTTATTAAGATAATACCCTACAGGCATGGAGACATTTTGTCAACTGAGGTTCCTCCCTCTCAGAGGACTTCAGCTTGTGTCAAGTTGACATTTACTAGCCAGGACACTGATGTAATCGCCCGCCCCAGAGGGTGTGTGACTGACTCAAGAAGTGGCTGGCTCTCATATCCTACATTTGCAGAATTGTATGTACCTAAAGTTCCAGAGCTGAGACTAAGATTTCTAAGCATCTAGTTGTTTCACTTCTAGAATTCATCTTTAAAATCCAGGAGGTAAGCTTTTAGTGAAAAACATTCAGTTAAGAGGAGCACGAAACCTCATATTAGCATAAGCACATGCTATTGCTGTTTGTGAATTGTCCAGAATACGGATAGCAGCACCTTGTGTTGCCTCCCTAATAGACTCTGAGGCTGTGAATGTGAGCAGAGGCGGAAAAGCCATGCAAATGGCAGCTATTGCTAGGCACTAATGAGAACCATTCACCCGATCCATGAGTCCATTGAGCACATAGCTGGTTTAATTGAGACCTGTTTCTTCTACGCAAGTCTTCTCCATCACTCGATAGACTATAGTACCTATAAAACAATATGTATGAGACAAAGTAACATTTTTCCCTTTCTGTTTTTAGTTTGTAGTGATAACTGTGTGCTTGAAAGCTGGATTGGAAACCTCCTCTTGGACATGGGTAAGACTATCTCCAATCGCATGTCTCTTTATTACAAAATCTAAAGTTTTTGCTGTGAAGCATTGGGCGTGGAGGGAGAACTAGAGATTACCAGTGGAATACACAGAGTTCCATGAGTTATTACTGTGACCTATCCAGCCTTTAACTCAGTACTGTACGCTGTTACCACCTCATAATGACGGAGGCATTCAAACTTGTGTGCCTTCACTTCAGGGTATCATAGGACTGGGGTTCCATAGAAGAACAATTAAATTAGTGAGAGATCTGACCTTGAACACAAATGCATAGTCTGTATAAAACAAGTTCTACTTCCAACATATTAGTTTCTACTTCCAGGAAGAGAGACTCAATAAAGAAAACAAAATTATAGTTTGATGCTCGGGGGTGGGATGACTGGAACGAGGAATTTGTATTTGACACCCCTTGACCTACACACAATGTTCTCTCGTGTATCTGACATCTTTGAGAGAGAACTTACGGAGCACAGATAAAGGTGAGTGAAAGCTAGCAATAGGATTAAAAAGATAAAAGTTAGAGTAGAGAAAAGTAGCGGAGATTACAGAACCAATGCATACAATTATAGCACATTTCCAGGAAGTTGTATTTTTATGAATTTAACACAGATCAGAAGAGAATCTGTGACTGTTTCAGTAATGGCTGTGTGCTTGGCTGGTTGGTAGTATCTTGACCCAGATCTCCTTCCTCACAGTTCAGCCACATCGCCATCTGGGGCAGCATCGCGCTCTGGGTGGTATTCTTCGGGATCTACTCATCTCTGTGGCCTGCTGTTCCCATGGCCCCTGACATGTCTGGAGAGGTAATGTGTGCCTTAGAAATGGGTATCTATTAACGAGCCTGCATCCTACTCCGAATGACTTTTCATTTTGTGGGTCTCTATTCAACTAGCGTTTGACCACCCTCAAATGCCACAAGCGGGAGAGATAAATCTCCAACCAGTATTTTAACTTCAACATTTAACTTAAATCTGACTTATCCTTTCATAAACATAACTGGAACGGTAAAATATGGTTGTGGGGAACTTGAATCTTGTCATGGATACCTGTATAGAAGATGCCATTTTAAAAAATTAGAATGTAAATCCACAAGTGCATGTATGGTAAGAGACTGAGGGAAATGGTGTGGCTCCTTCTTTGGGACAATCTGTCATTCCATCTGTTGTCTCTCATTCCGAAAAGAAGTCAGCTGTCACTAGATTAAGTGCACTTTTCAAACTGCCTTAATGACATCAGTTTGACTCTCGCTCTGAAGGAATTGAGGCATGTGACATCTTGGCCTTATCATCCTTCATTTTCAATTCTGTCTTTCAGTTTCTTGTTACACTGGGAGGAGTTGAGTTATTAGGTGTTGTGGGGGAGTGTCAAAAGATCCCCTCTCCTTCAGAAGAGGGTCCAGCAGTAGGAGGGTTTATGATTTCAATTGCAGGAAATTTGACATAAAATGTATAAAAGAAAATGTGGAAAACATTTCGGGATTTCCTGTGACCGACCGCACAGTAACTTGCAAATCGAGGTAATGTGAGCCCTGTTGCGGGCTGCTGTTTCGCAGCGTTCACAGGAACTGTCTCCGGTGGTTTGCACTTATTCCCTGCCCGTAACTCTGCCTGAGTGCCCTTCACTTTTGACAGTCTGGTTTATAGATCATTTTCATGAAATTTGATCTGACAGCACCCTGCTTTTTATAAATTAACAGAATGCAGACACTTTTTCTAAAAAAGAAAAAAAACGTGGTTAGATTTATTAGAGAGAGGCATTATGTACTATTACAGGAAAACCAGATGCACCGAGAAGCCCGCTCTTCCCTCCACCGAACGTGAAGGTATCTTTTGAAACACACACTGTGAAGCCTAGAAAATTTACAGCATGTGTTTTAAAGAGAGCAGAAAGAAAGCTGAGAGCGCACCTCCTCTTTGCCTTGGTTTCTAAGTCTTTTTTTTTTTTTTCTGGAAGAGGAAAATGGTGTGTGTGTGTGTGTGTGTGTGAGAGAGAGAGAGAGAGAGAGAGAGAGAGAGAGAGAGACAGTGTACATCTCCAGTCTCTGATGATGCTGTGTGGGAAACTCAGTGCTGCTCTGTCCCTATGCTGTGATGCCTGCCTGAACCTCCTTGTCCCCAAGTTCAGTTCTAGCTGAACCTTTCACTATGCATTAAGTCCCCTTCATGTACCGATGTCTCTGTGTCGATTTTATCTTCAAAATGAGTACCACAGAAGGTTTTGAGACCCCTGATCATTTAAGCAACTGTGGCTGGTGGGCCTGATGACAAGAACTGAGTTTTTGACCACCTACTTCTAGGACAAGTGCAAAGTATGGTTGGCTTCTAGCCAGCCAAATATAATCCTGCCCCTGCCTGTAGAATTCCTGGTATTACCCAAACACAGAACTTAATATCGTCTCTTGAGACTCGAGGCAGTGTTGCGTTTAATTCAAAGTGAAATGAATGTCAATACTCCATCACAGTTCTGTCCCCTTCGTGGACAGTGGGAGCCGCTAATGGGAACCCATTTCTTCCTGCTTCATGACTACCGAGACTTTGGATAAAGTCTTTACATAGCTGGAGCATCAGTAAAAATAGAAGGACTGAGCTAGCTCAGCTGTAGGCTTTCCTAGCTTGTCCAAGACGTGTCAGTCTCATGGATCCAAGGAAAAGATTGATTCTTGGACACTATGCTACAGTTCAGTGCTTGTCACGTATTCTGATGTGTGCGTACAAGAGTGTATGTGTGTTCGATTGAACCTCATCTCCAGCTAAGGGTTTGACAGAACTGCCATTCATGTTGTCAAACATAGGTGGTGTCCATTTGTGTCTTGAGCAGTGGTGTAACAGGATCTACTGTGCTCAGTTTGTGACATTTCATCTAAAACACAGCCACTGGTTATATTAGAACTCAAGTCATTTCAGGAAGAAGTGATTCCTTGTGTGTGTAAAATTTTACAAATCCTAGAATTCTCTATCTCAATTGACACTACAGACTATATATACATATATATGGAGTTTTCACTTTTGTGCCAATATTTTATATCTATTATAAGGTTGAAGAAAAACTGGCTGATCATCTTACAGTTTGTTTATTCATCTGACTTTCATAACAAAGTCAATGCAGCATACACACGGCAGTACATTATTGTAGGTAGCAACAGTCAACACTGGCTGGTTTGACGTGTGCTGTATAATACACATAGTGAAATGCCACCCAGAGCAAGGCCCAGAGTGTGGGGATACTTCACAGACCTCCTGACACAGTGGGTAATAGCTTTCTGTCACCAACAATAGCAAGGTCACCAGAGTCGGTTCAGAGTCTACATACCCTACAATCCGGTCCTCCCCTGTCTCAGCACTTTCTTCTGAGACTAAATTATATGCATAGGTATGTTCTTAGTTGCCAAAAAGCTTACTATAAGCAGTCTGCAGGGTGATAGAACATAAAATGGTATAAGCAGGCTTCGGAGGCTGGGTACTCTGTGGCCTTCAAGGGGCACTGGCTGAGTAGCAGAGCTACTCCAAAAGGCAGCCAATATCTGGGATGCACCACAATGCCAGTCACCCCAGTGCTGTGGAAACTCACTTCTCCAAAGACTGTATGCATAGTCGGTTGGTCTGACAAACATGTGCTGGGATTCTTCTGTGTCAGCCACTTTTCTAGGCACTGGGTTCAGGACTGACAGAAGGCATGCCCTCCTGTGGCTGACTTCCCTGGTAGGAGAGGAGAAAGACAATGAATAAGTGAAATAAGATAAGTAAGTGGCATGCACATGGGCGGAGAGAAGCGTAGCAGCTGAGGGTACCATGAGCCGTATCTCCCATGGAATCCTAAGGTGTTTGCTCACGGTCAGACAAGCAACCACTGGAGGAACCTGTCAGATATTAACTTCCGGGTTCCTGTCACTTGTTTTAGTAACCAATTTAAAGGCGAATTAACTGAGGCACCAAGGCGTTAAGTCTGACCTCCCATAGGGCGTGGCAAAGAGGAGACTTTCAGGAATGCTACTTCTCTGGTAGATGCTTAGTTAGGACACCAAGAATCTGTAAGGAAGCTCCCTCCCAATGACTGTCCCTCATGGATTTGCATAGAAGAGGAAACCTGTCTCTTGTCTGCTGTCCTACACTGCTGCTTTTCCAAGGCATTGATGCTGCAAAGGTCATTGCAAGGCCACAGTAAGGACCAAATGCTGCAGTCATCTTTGTTCCTTTGCTTATCCATTTATACCAGACAGGTTTGCCCTAGGGTCCCCATGATGGACGTCAATCTAAACGTGTCTTCTGCAAACGGAAGAAAAATGGGGTAGAAGATGCAATGAGGTAGATTTCAGCTCAGATAACTCTCTTTCCATATGACATAGACAGAGCAGGATGCTGGGCTTGCCAAAGTCATGCTCCGGTGGTGGGGACCAGTTCAGTCACTAGCAATACTGAGGCAACAAGTTATCCATCCCACAGCTCCATGGTGCCTTCTGGTCCCTATGCATCCTTGCTTCCCGTGCCCAACCCCCACAACTTCTATGGCCTCTCGAGTGGAACAAGTTAAAAGGGTTCAGACCCTCACTCTAGCTCGAAGGTTTCAGGGTGTGAATTATACAGCTCATGCAATTTACAGATACAGGTCCATGCTTCCAAGTCAGCTCCATAGGCACTCACCTATGGTTCTGCACTGTGTACTCATCTCCATCTTGTTTTGGTTCATCTTTGCAGCCCCATGTGAAGACACAGTTGCTTTTCACACCCTGTGAAAGGGAAAACCCTTGCTCACCAAGAGTAGGAAGAAAGAGAACAAGTACTTATCATGCACCCAGTGTGTTCTCCCAGAGACACGTTTCATGACAGGCATGACTCATGCTAGTTAGATTCATACTGTCATAGCAGAGAAGTAGCTGATGACCAGCTAGTGACCCGGAGAATGAAGTCCCAACTTTATTTTCAAGTCCCACTGGTTTCTTCCAAAGCGCTGAGGCTATATCTTCTATATCTTCTGTTGGGTACCCATTGTTGTTTCTACTTCTAGGCAGGAGGAGGGCTCTTTGTAGAAGTTTGGACTGGTTCTTCCTCCCAGCTCCATGCTCCCAGAAACAAGACTCAGACTCAAAATATATTTACAGATGTCTTGACTAGATCATAACTTCAAATAGCCTATTTAAGCTACATTCTACCATGTGGCTGGTTATCTGTGCTCAAGCACCATGCGTCTTTATTCATCTTATCTTCCCAGACAAATCTCCCTTGCTTGACACTGTCTCAAAATCCTTTCTGCCTACAAGATGTCCCACCTCCTGCTTCCTGCCTAAGCTATAGGCCATCAAACTTATTGACAGGTACCACATCCATACAGACACAAGCCTTTTTCTCTACAGCTCTTTCCTTTCTTTTTTTTTTTTTAATTAATTAATTTATTTATTTTGATACTTTATTTACATTTCCAATGTTTCCCCCTTTCTAGGTCTCCTCTTTGGAAGCCACCTATCCCCTTCCCCTCCCCGCCTCTATGAGGGAATTTCACCTCCCACCCACCCACCCACCCCCTCCCGTATGCCCACCTTGACATTCCCCTTTACTGGGGCCTCTCCTCCCCCTGATGGCCAACAAGGCCCTCCTCTGCCACATATGTGGTCCGAACCATGGGTCCCTCCATGTGTATTCTTTGGTTGGTGGTCCAGCCTCCAGGAGGACGGGGAGAGTCAGGCAGTTGACTCTGTTGCTCCCTCCATGGGGCTGCAGACTCCCTCAGCTCCTTCAGTACCTTCTCGAACTCCTCCATCTGGGACCTTACTCTCAGTCTTTCGGTTACTGTAAAGTGAAACTTGGGTATTCTGAACGTTTGAGCTAATATCCACTATCAGTGAGTACATACCATGTTCGTTCTTTTGTGACTGAGTTACCTCACTCAGGATGATATTTTCAAGTTCCATCCATTTGCCTGCAAATTTCATTAAGTCATTGTTTTTAATAGCTGAGTAATACTCCATTGTGTAAATGTACCACATTTTCTGTATCCATTCCTCTGCTGAGAGACATCTGGGTTGTTTCCAGCTTCTGGCTATTATAAATATGGCTGCTATGAACATGGTGGAGCATGTGTCTTTATTATATGTTGGAGCATCTTCTGGGTATATGCCCAGGAGAGGTATAGCTGGGTCCTCAGGTAGTATTATATCCATTTTTCTGAGGGTCCGCCACACTGATTTCCAGAGTGGTTGTACCAGCTTGCAATCCCACCAACAGTGGAGGAGTGTTCCTCT
>CM052712.1:54921357-54965486 GCA_028551405.1 Uromys caudimaculatus | reverse complement strand
ATTCTTCTGCATGTAGACCGCCAGTTGAACCAGCACCATTTGTTGAAGATGCTGTCTTTTTTCCACTGGATGGTTTTAGCTCCTTTGTTGAAAATCAAGTGACCATAGGTGTGTGGGTTCATTTCTGAGTCTTCAATTCTATTCCATTGATCTACCTGCCTGTCGCTGAACCAGTACCATGCAGTTTTTATCACTACTGCTCTGTAGTACAGCTTGAGGTCAGGGATGCTGATTCTCCCAGAAGTTCTTTTGTTGTTGAGAATAGCTTTTGCTATCCTGGATTTTTTGTTGTTCCAAATGAATTTGAGAATTGCTCTTTCTACGTCTATGAAGAATTGAGTTGGAATTTTGATGGGGATTGTATTGAATCTGTAGATTGCTTTTGGCAGGATGGCCATTTTTACTATATTAATCCTACCAATCCATGAGCACGGGACAGCTCTTTCCTTTCATCTTGCAGCCATCTTCGTGTTTTCATTTGTCCTGTTATTTCATAGCTTACCCAGAGCCTCAGATCAGTTTCCTAAGTTAACCAAGCATGAAACTGTTTCCATCTCTTTAAAAAGTACCCAGAGTTCTAATCACATGGTGCAGCACCCACCTCGCCTCAGCTCATCTGTAGGAATCCTGCCTTCACCTTCACCATGGCAGTGGGGATGGCCCAGGCAGCAAAGGACTCGCCAAACAAGCATAAGGGCCTGAGTTCAGTCTCCAGAACCCAGAGGGTTTTTGGTTGCTTGGTTGGTTGGATGGTTGATTGGTTGCTTGGTTGCTTGGTTTTGTAAAAGCCAGCCATAGTATGGTGTAATTGCATACTTAAAACCCAAGACTGGAAAAGACAAAAACAAGCAGGTCACTGGTGCACTTTGGAGATCCAGCCTAACCTATTTAATGAGCTCCAGGCCAAAGACAGATCTGTCTCAAAAACCAAGAAGGGCAATGCCCAAGGAATAACATCTGAAGTTATTCTTTGCTCATACACACACACACACACACACACACACACACACACACACACACACACACACACACAAGAAACACGAGAAATTCTACCTTTATCCTGGCCTTTGACCTCTTTTTAATAGCAAAATTAGCTATTAATATTACCCATCTCATTTTTTTTTAAAGAAAAATCTATGAAATGGCATGTCATATGGTAAGAGAGCATATGGCCGTTACTAGTCTAGCGGGACCCCATGTGCCCATATTCTCGTTGAAACCCTTACTGGGTGTTCACTCACTGAGGAGCCATAGCAGCACTCTGAGATGGGTCCTAGCATACACTTCATCATCAGTGATCCAGTCATCTCTGGGTCCTAAGAATCTGAACTGCACTTGGAATGTAGCCTCTTCCTGCCCCAGGAACCACCACACCCTCAAACATCTGTCCAATTTGCTTTTCTTCCCTCACCTTTTCCCCCTGGTCCATGATGGCTTGTCTTTCAGCCATAGCAACTGTGGAAGCTTACCCCTCATTTAATACTAATGCCATAGATCAAAGTATTTACATTGATGTCTGCGTGCTTGATGAAGTGGGCAGTGATGTCTGCATGTAGCCTTCCGATCATCAGCTGTCCTCAGCTGCCTTTGTCACTGTTTGGAGCGTTATTTTATGCAAACAACTATAGCTTCTTTTCCTGTGGCCTTGCCAGAAGGATCATCCCCACAGGACAGGACATAGCTTGTCCTTCCCTGACTCCTAGTTGGCGGTAGGATGTTCCCATGTGAAAATAACCCTTCATAATTTTGCACTTGTCTCCAACACAGTCATTCTGCACACCTGCCTATAAGGGTGATCAAATGATAATGATTAACAAATAACTCAGTGCCCAAAATTACTAAAATACCATTTTTAGAAGGAATAATGGCATTGGTGGGAGAAAGTGGATTCTAGGAAGTTAGCCAATTGGAGAAAAATTTTTAAAAAAATAAAGAAAAAAACAGAGCAACAAGCTTGGCTGCAACTTTAAATGCTTTGTGGCTGTGATTTAAGAGGGTGATTTTTTTTTTTTTTTCTTCAGACCTGACTTGTATTTTTTTCACACCAGTACAACAGTTTATGGGGTAAGGAGGGCCCTGGGGATAAGCACTGTGTCACACAAACATAGGCTGCCTACACTCCAGACTTGTCCAGATGATGGCACTGGGTTTTTGTTTTTTGTTTTGTTTTGTTTTGTTTTTTGAATTTCCAGAAGAAAATGTTTTCCCAAAATGATGAGTAAATCAGATTTAAAAAAAAAAAAAAAAATAGAAAAGCAGCTATATCTAACTCTATCAAGGGTCATTTCACATCAGGATTAATACCAGAAGCTGGATTGCAACAACAACAAAAAAACCTTTTAAATTTATTACGGCTTTGCAGACACACACTGAAAAGTGCCCCCACCCCCAGCGCCATCTGTTTCTGCTCTCCCTGGCCTCAGGGATCTATAAAACTACCGAAGGAAATTGAAGTTAAGGAAAGACCATGTGTTTTACAGAATTTCAGATCTCTTGATTGAGGTGTGTAAAGTCCGTCCGAAAAACAGTAAAAAATTTTGTTGGGCCCTTTGGTGTCACCCCCAAGGAGAGACCTTCATGAACTGCAACGCTGATAAGATTTTCCTAAACCGTGCTGTTGCCAATTTCCAACATCGTAAATCACACTTCATATGAGGAATTTCCTGCTTAAAATAGTCCTTATCCACCTCTCAGCTCTTAATTGCTAGACAGCAATATAATAACTTATTGGTTGTAAGGCTAGGGCTCCCAAGGAGGGGCGGGGTTTTTTATCTGAGATTGCTGTGTTAAGCCAAGTATCCTGGAGGGAACACCAGTTTAAACTTCATCAGATGTTCTTCAGTGAGCCAAGGACAGCCACCAAACCATCCAATAAAACATGCCATCGTTCACAGTCCCCATGACCCTGACAGTAAGTGAGGCAAGTGGGCTGCACTTCGAAGCCCTTCTTGTTAAGAGAAGTGTGTCTAGAAATGCTAAGGCAGAAGAGATGTAAGCACAGCAAACGTCATCCCCATTCAGGTCCTCAGCATGTACTTTAAAGTCCCCACTCTCCTTAGAGCCATGAAGAGATGTGGCGGTGCTTTCTCATACCCATGGCATCTTTCCCTCGAATGCAGAGCAAGTGGCTAACTCACTCCAGGCTCTGTCTCGGGAAGCAGAGAACAGAACTGGTCCTGGCCCAGAGGTGGTCTCCTTGCTGGTGATGCAGAAAGCGATGTCATAGCTTCGAGCCAGATGTGGTCCGCCAGATAAGTGAGCAAGAGCAGAGAGTGCAGCATGTGGCAGAGCTGTAGACACTCAGTTTCCTCTGCGTCCCTTTCATCTGTAATGGGGACCGGGAAGGGGCTTAATGTGTCAGTTACTTCTGCATGTGATGAGGTAGTGGCAGTCATTTTACAGAGTCGAATGTAATGGGAAGAAAAGAGCACCAGGACAGGATGGAACGGTTGCTCAAGAAGGTATTTTTTGAAGATGGGACAGTTGGGCTGAAACGCGGGTGCCTGTTGTGTAAAAAAGAACATCTCAAGATCAAGGAAGAGAGGGCGTCTCTGGTCTAAGGCCTTTCTACCTAGAGAGTAGAATTACTGAGATTTGAGAGAATGCACCCTTTCTTACACAATTTACCCAGTAACAGCAATCAACAGACCTTCAATCTGTATTTTCTCATAATCAGAATATTTTGTTACTAACCCCATCCCCATTGTATATCGTTTGTACATTTCTAAAATAGCACAATAAGGAAAATCAAAATAAAACTACAACTCTGTTCCTAATTATTTTTACTATGCTGGGAACTGCAGGCATAGAAAGTGGCCCTTCAGAGCCTCACGGTGCCTGGCGTTGTCTCTGTCATATCTGAAGACTGCTCCTTCACGGCACCCTCAGTTGCAGGGCTGTACAGTCAGGCTTTACTGCCTGGATGAAATTAACTCCAGTTGATCCATGCCCAGCTCGGGCCTCCTCCTTCTCTGAACATCTTCCCGCCTGATATATTGTCATGTCACCTGCTCTATTGAGACAGTGGAGATTCAAGAACAAGAGCTTCTTGCAGGGCATCTTAGCTTCCACACTGGGAACCCTAAGCCCTCGCCAGCTCCTCTCCACCTCTAGAATCGTCCACGGGTGAGAAGTGGAAATGCCGTGTGCTGGTGTCCACTTTACATATTTTCTACGACATTCGTCTGTTTGTTTGTTTGTTTGTGGTTACCCTAGCAGCGAAAGGTTTTTCCCCTCCCCTGAGTCATCAAGAGCTGCTGGAAATAATTGCAAACACATTGGGGTTTATCCAAAACACCCTTCTCCTTATTTTCTGGATGTTCTGCCCTGTCTATTTTTATGGAGAAAGTAGTAATTCATCTTACACAAGAGCCCAATTCAGCTTAGCCCCACCAGGATTTATGGAGTGCCTGCATGCCAGGTCCTACACTGGCTATCAGGAGATCCAAAGTTCACAAACAGGTATGTTCTAGTGTGTGTGTGGAATAAATGGACAGAGAAGCCCATGCAAGCTGCTAATAGTATGAGCAGAGGAAGGAGTGCTGTCCCCTGCTGTTGTTGTAGAAGGCTGCTGAGTTCCATTGTCACCTTCAGTGTCCAGATGCTGGCCATCCCCAGGGCATGGAGAGAGAAAAGAGGTGTCTATGGAGAGAACCGTTCAGTAAATACAGGGTTCCATATTGTTAAGGTAGAGACCCCGTGAAGCTCGAACTGGGCGGGTAAGGATAAACCAGACCCCAGAAGTTCCTTGACTTAGCACCCACTTCTTTAAACCACGACAGATGGCTCTACCAGTGGGTTACACAGTATTCCAGAGAGTACCAGAAGCCATAGAAAACAGATTTGGATCAAAGGAAGCAAGAAATAAATGTTAGTAGTTCCTAATCACGGAAAACCTGTTTTATATGTCCTGTAATATAACTGTAGACTTGAGAGCATTCACTTCAGCTGAAATAAAACAGCATCAGAAGACACTGATGATAGGTGCCAGAGCAGAGAGCAGGCATTTTTTCCTGTCTTTCCAGACTCCCTAAATCAGAAGAGTCTCAGTGAATTTCACATCTCTAAGTGGAAGTGCACGGGACCATGGTGTTTCACAGCCTGTCACCACAGTGGTACCTTCGTGTATTTGCAGGTTCAAAGCCCTGCTCCTCAGTGTCTGATAACTGTTGATTGTGGGAGGCTGATAGGAGCTTCCCAGCATCTGAAGCAACCATGCTAACAAAGGACATGTTAGCATTCTGTGTATACAGAATTTATGTTATACTATAAAAAATAATATGGATGTTATAGTTGTATATCTCAGCTTCCAAGGAGGCAAAGAATAGTTTTGTGTCTCGGGTTTGATGAAGCAGATCCTTCCGGCCACTGGCGGTGAGTGGCTGAGAAAGGGATCTCCAGCAAGAAAGATCCCATGGGTGCCTGAGGTTGGGTGGGATGGATTGAAATTGGACTGTGGCCACACACACAGCCCGTTTTTTCCAAAGAAATATGCAGCTGCTACTATGGGCAGAAAAGGGAGAAGCCACATAGGAAGAAGAGCCAAGAAGTCTCATATGAAAAGACATAATACCTGCAATTTGAAGCCAGCCATTGGAATAGTTTTGGATATTTGTTGTTTTAATGATTATTTCATAAGGATGGTGCTTCCTGAGGAGATTAGCAGACACATGGGAAAGAGACGAGAGGAACAGTAAGCTCCCAACATAAACTTAAAAAGAGAGAGCTGGGAGCTGAGAGTTTAACGTTGCCCCTCACAGAAGAAACCGCTCTGAGTGTGGAAAGCTAAGCTTCGCCGGAAAGCACAGTTAACCTCCTGGGTCTGGATTAGCTGTTTTATAACGAAATCCTAAGAAACAGAATCGACTTGCTGATAGAGTTTTCTCTAACATGTTCCCTCCCTGCAAAAAAGCCCTCTAAAAGCCGGGCAGTGGTGGCGCACGCCTTTAATCCCAGCACTTGGGAGGCAGAGGCAGGTGGATTTCTGAGTTCGAGGCCAGCCTGGCCTACAGAGTGAGTTCCAGGACAGCCAGGGCTACACGGAGAAACCCTGTCTCGAAAAAAACAAAAACAAAAGCAAAAAGCCCTCTAAGTCTTCAAAGATACCAGAAGAACAGAAGACTCTACTCACCATACCAGTGAGGATGTCCTTAATGAAGTTGTGAATGAATACATTTAAACAATTATTTTTAATTCACAGGTTAGGGCTAGAGGGAGCAGCACTAATTGTTCTTCTAGAGAACCTGGGCTTGATTCCCAGTGCCCACATGGCTCACAAGCATCTGTTTAACTCCAGCTATAGAGATCAGACCCTCTTCCGGCCTCTGAAGGCACCTGTACACAATGGCATACACTTATATAGACACATATACACATAAATAAAAATAATAAAAAATTCCATTTTTTAACAAAGAAAGAAAAATACATCTTTTCTGAGATTACTGTCTAGCCTAAGGAAATTTCCCTCAATGTGGAAAAAAGACTAAGCCCAAAAGACCTGGCCAAAGTATAATCATTATTTTTATCTTGAGTGTTTCTTGTAACAGTAGAAATTGATGACTTTTGCTTTAAAAAAATAAATAAATTCTTAATGAAAACTTCTTAATAACTTAAGTAACTTAGAACCACTGATTTGCTGTCCATAATCTGTACGCTGAACTTTGAATAGCTTATTTAACAGATTAACGGAAAAGCACTCTTCTGGATACAGCTCTGAAAAGAAAGGGTTTGCCTCGAAACTTATCATCTGGTGGGGGAACGAGAATAAATAAGCATCAAGCGTGGTAGGAGAAGCTATGGGTGCTCAGTGCTATGGAGCTGGTGGAAGTCTGTGGATGAGGTCAATCTGTAGAGCCCAGCCAACAGCAGCTGCCGGTTACAGGGGTCTCTGACTATCGCCGCCAGCAGAGCAACCATCCCAGGGAAGCAAAAGGCAGTTCCGTTCAACACAGTTAAGTAGCCTGTGCTGGTTCAAACTTTGGGAGTCTGACCCCACGTAGTTTATTTCAGACATATTTAAGCACAGCACAATTTGGTGAAAACTATTCTGGTGACGATTAACTCTATCCCACGTGTGCAGCAAAGTACGAAGCAAGCTAAGTCAATAGTAGATGTGACTACATCAAGCTCTTTGTAAAGAACACGTGACACCTCCCATAAGGATGAGCTCCACATATAGGCAGGAAAAACAAGCTTGCTCAGAGGGTCTGGGGGAGAATCAGGTGTGGTCTCTGGCCCCGCAGATGGCACAGAGATCACCGGGCTATTCACCATGTCAGCTCCCAGTCTTCTCACGGATAACAAGTTATGTATCCTTCTCTTTGAAGGAATATGCCCTTGTGGTTAATGTTCCAGGTTCCCTAGTTCTTAGTTATCAATAAGCACAAGAGCCTTTGTGTCTCCTACTATAAGAAGAAGTGTGTGTGTGTGTGTGTGTGTGTGTGTGTGTGTGTGTGTGTGTGTGTGTGTGGTTTAAGTGAAGTTATGCTACTTGAACTGATAGATTAAGAGCTATAAAGTAATAAAAACCCCCTTTGTGAATTGTTGGTCAGGGAAGTCCAAGAGGCTACCAAAACGTTACAGGCTGTTGACATCACCCTTGGTTTCCTCCTAGTCATTAAAGGTAAGTCCTATTGCTGATGATACCATGTACTTCAGACACAGAAGGATCCAAGCTGGATCCAACCTGGAAGCTTCCTCCCTGAGCATTAGCTTTCTTAATACCAGAGGCTACTATACAAGCTGCCAAGGAAGGGAAGTAGCTAGTATCCTACCTAGCTGTGACACCCATGAGCCACAACATTGACCAGCATAACGAGATGTCCCTACAGGTCACACTTAGCTTCCTCTTTATTCAAGACCTCCAAGCAATCAGCTTTCTACTCATGACATTCTGTGGGCAGGATCTTGAAGAACTTAAATAATATTGCCACATATGGACAGGCATTTATTCAACCAGCTGCAGGTTAGCCCGTTAACTGTTGCTTTTCACAGCAAATATCTGTATTCCATTCCCTTGGAAAAGCAGTCTAAGGTTCATCATTACACTGGCTAAAAACTAGCGGCTCCCTGGGCTCTTTACTGCATCTTCTCCATGCCTTGCTTAAGCTGTCACGCACTTGTCTGAGAGGCAGAGGTCGTTTCACCACACCTGGGTCCCTGGGGCCTTGTTAAGGACTGGTGATCACAAGGCATATTCATGATACAGAGAAGCTGGATGGAATTTGACACACATGAAGTGCAGAAACCAAATTATCAAGTTAACAGGAATGACTGACTGGGTCGCCATCTCTTTCCCAAAGGCTATTACATTCCAGAGGGATCCTTGAATTATTACAAGTGTCTGTTGACCAAGCTCTCCACATCCCACAACTGTGATGGTGCATGTTTTTAAATTTGATTTTATTTAGTGTGTGTTGTTGTTGTTGTTGTTGTTGTTGAACTGTGGAGAAAAGCTGCCACTGATAGCTTGCTACAACTTTTGAGAACACAAGTCCTGGTCTTGCCTGTCTATTGCGATCTACTCACAGGAAGATGAGTGGGCTCTCTTTATGATCAGAGACTAGCAAATCGCATGCATTTGAGACTCATCCTAAGCGTGCTTCACCTTTTCACTCACTTCCCTTAGCATGTGGAAGTTCTGCGTATCTATTCCTTTTGGAGATTTTTTTTTTCTCTCGCTATTTTTAAATATAGAAACCCTTGTATAAAGCATTAGCTAGACAATATCACTTCTTGGTTTTTGTTGTTTTGTTCTTTTGATTTTGTTGGAGTGCTGTGGATTGAACCCAGGCCTCCCACACAGTACATAAATGGTCTAGCCACTGAGGAATATTCCCCAGCCTGTTTCTTGGGAGTTTTTTATTGGCAGTTGTCTCTGACATTAACGTGTAGCTCCTTTGGATTATATTCTCTTATTAAAAAAGAAAAAAAAGAGGAATGAGACAAAAGAACAAAGAAAGAGAGAGGGTAGAAGGAAAGAAGAAACTGCCCAAGTTTATGGTACCATACCAAGCATGGTACCTTATGTCTGTAACCCTCTCCCTCAGGAAGCAGAAACAGATAGCTCACTTTCAAGTTTAAAGCCAGCCTGGGCTATGTAGCAAAAACCTTTACGTTAAAAAAAAAGAAAGAAAGAAGTCACCAAGTTTTGTAACAATGTTTCTTAACAATTTTCTTATACAATTAATATATATTAGTCTCTATTTTCTCCATTTCTTGTGAGCAAATTTATGTAAGACTGGTGTACTTAACCAAACTCCCCTCCTGTTAGCAAATCTTAAAACTGGAACTTTATCAATTTATGTTGACCCATAGTGTATGTTGGCATTGGAAAATATTGCATAAGACAAGCATATATGTATAAAGCGATCAAAAACATAAAATTTATGGACTGATTTGCACTTCACTTGGTAAGAGCAAACCTCCCTTCCTTAAATCTCATGGGACAGATCACTAGAAAGAACAGGAGATGAGAGTTCACTAAAGAATTCCAAAAATTAGGATAAAGATAGGAGAGCGCATCACTACTAATGAATGCAGCCATGCTGCACTGTGGGGTATAGCTCTTAAACCCACTTGATAACAGAGGAATCAGACTGAAAAGTTACTCTCCATGGAGTCTTGGTGGCGGTCATGGGCACTGGCAGACCAAGTCAGAGGCTGGAGGGCACCAGACCTGCTCTGGCTGGGGTACAAGGGCTCTCAAACGTGCTTTTTCTTTTGAAAGCCATCTGTATGTAATGGAGAGTCAGTGTAAGTATGTGTGCCTTCCCAACCTTCTAGTGGCAAAGTCTGAGGCAGACAAGAACTGTGCAGCCAAGGTTTACCGCAGGCAGCAAATCTGAGTTCTCTCCGTTCTATAAGGCTGAACTTGGAGCTGATTGTGAAGAACATCTCTCTGGTGTGGAAATGCTGGTGTCCCCCACTGTGGGTCAGAGAACAAGCCTATAACTGGGCCTGGGCCTGTGTCTCCCCTGGGCACAATAAGCTGATGTTTTTCAAGTACTCTTCTGCAAGTTGATGTGAAAATGTGAGCGTTTCCCCTGCCTGGATTGTATGTTCCATTAGAGTTAGCCCTAGTTTATTTTGAAGCCCTAGGGCCCCCACCTGGATCCTGGGGCCTCTGCAGAGACAAGCGGTTACTTGTTCCCCAGGCCGGGCACAGGCAGGCCTGCAGTGTACCAACCACAAGGCCCTAAGCACTTAGACCCCCTTCTCGAGCCCCTTCGCTTTTGTGACAAATTCCATTTGGTTTCACAAGACCTGGAAGAGGACAAGGGACACTTGGCACTGCCCCCCAATCTCCCACGTTCAGGACCATTTGCAAACTGCTCTGAGGGGAGCCCCAGACCAACCCGGAACAGACGCTCTCGTAAGCGCCATTGTCCGCACTCGGCTTGCCTTTTCCCAGCTGACCTGCCTGCAAGTGGGGAAATGTGAAGTTAGAGACAAACTGGCTTCCACCGAGGAAGGGGAGCCTTCTTGTACAAAAAGGAAGGAAATACCTCTGTGGGATTTCATTGTTTTCCCCTCCTCTTCATCCAAAAAAATACAAAGAGACTCTCTGTCTTAAATGGGGGCGTCGGCTTTAAATCTTTTAGGTTTGGATTAACGCTGCAAAAGAAAAAAAAATCTGACAGGCTTTCAGATATGACTCAGAAAAAGTCCCCCCCCCCCTTCAATTCACGTTGTTCATTTGTAAAGCCAAAGGCCGGTAGCTTGAATAGTGGGGCTATAGTTGCCCCCTCCGTCATTAGCATGACAATGGTCAGAATTAGCAGCCTGCAGGATCCAAGTTTTTCTTGTCTGCAGAGACTTTAACTCGAGGTTAATACACGGTGGCCAAAGGCAAGAAGAAGTCTTTCTTCTCTTGCCCTCAACATTAAAATACATTAAAAGTAAGCCAGGAAAACGTGTTTTCGGTTATATGACTTAGCATCGCATCTTACCCTTTTCCCCAGAAAGAAAAAGATATGAAAAGGGTTTTTATTTTGTTTAGGGTTTTTTGTTTGTTTGTTTGTTTTCTAATAGCTGTTACCTTCCTAGAAAGCGTCCTTGAATGGAAACAAAGGCCCAAGAGGTGATAGACATTTCCTGTTACATAGTTACTGTTGGTTTTCACTATTGAAGATGTCAACAAAGTGTCCCAAATCATGTTTTGCTTATTAAATAAAGTGACTTTTATGGGCATATTTTTCACTAGTGGACGTCTAGAATATGGATGCTGTTCTTCAGAACCCATGCAACAGATTTTATTTCCTGAGGTTTTTAGGGTTTTTTTGTTTGTTGTTTTTTTTTTTTTTTAATGATGGCATGTTTTTATTTTAAATGAGCAGAGATGTCAGCCCCATATTG
This sequence comes from Uromys caudimaculatus, assembly GCA_028551405.1. Taxonomy (NCBI): domain Eukaryota; kingdom Metazoa; phylum Chordata; class Mammalia; order Rodentia; family Muridae; genus Uromys; species Uromys caudimaculatus. Next base: position 54,954,131 of record CM052712.1, on the reverse strand, counting down.
CGAGGGTGAGGGGGGAACATTAGCCTTGAGTGGCAGTCCATATCAGTAGCCTGTGTTCATGTATGAAAAATGGGAGTAGTTCCTGGTACCCCCTTTGAGAGTCAAAATAAAGAGGGGGCCCAATTCATAATTTAAAATGAATTATCTTCTGATATGATGAAGATTGGCTGACTAGGACTGTGCATAATTGCTACTGTACCTAGCATTAAATGCCAGATAATTTTTATTCCTGAATTCAGGTTTAAAAAACGAACAAAAACCCCAACCCTTCCTGTATGATTTGTAGCAAGATGAAAGTGTGTGTTAGTTGACAACTTTGTTTTGTAATATAATAGTATATTTACAGACAAAATGAGTACTATAGGCTTGTCCTTGAGAAAGAAGCAATCAACCTACAGAAGTGAAACCAAAATGTATTTTTTATTGTACAAACCAGTTCTTTTTAAACTCTGTGTAATCTAACTTTGTAATGATGATATTTTAATCACAAACAACTAATAGAATTTATTAGTTTTTTTAAAATCATAGAACAATTTTTGTTTGTAGTCTGGCAAGCTCTGATACATAATTTAAGATTTAATGCAATGGGATAATTAAAGTTAATTTTAGTATACCTTTATTTGAGTTTTACATACTAGATATTTGGGTTGACTTTAGCAATAATAGATGTTCACTGATAAAATTTATGTAAATCATTGAGCCAAAATAAGATCATGTCTATCCACTTGCCCCAAGTAATCAAGTTGTTACTTTCATAGCTATCTTAATTTGATTGCACCATACTTATAATATATCTGGATGATTTTTAATGGCTTGTAATGTGATAAGGATAAAGTTAATTTTCATGTGCCAGAATTGGTAAATTTTGTTTCTAAATATGAATTATCATATATGCCATTTGATTTCATTTAAATCAAGTGTATATTTGATTTCTTCAGAAAGATTGATAATGATGCTCTATTGAAAAAGGTCAAAATTTACATTTCATGTCATTAAGCACAATAAATTAAAAAATATATGGATTTTAAATATATATATATATATATATATATGTATGTATGTATGAAAAGATTTGATGCATGATTAAACCTTCTCCATCAGCTACCTGAGAGGAAAAGGTACATAAAGGTATGTCATGACAAATATGGCTTTTAGTTACAAACATCTTAAGAGTTTGAATCCAGAGTATTGTCTTTCCCCTTATAAAATAATATTTAAGCTACCTTATTTAAATTGAGCTAAGAAGCTAAGCGTTACTAGTGTGTGTTCTGGCTATGGAAGTCAGCTGTCTGTGATGGTGTCTGTCCACAGGCGGCCATGCTCTTCAGCTCCGGAGTCTTCTGGGTGGGCTTGCTCTCCATCCCCGTGGCATCCTTGCTTCTGGATGTGCTGTACAAAGTGTGAGTATGTGATCTTTGGCTAAATACGCAAAAATATGCACGCATGTCACCCCTGGGGTCTGTGGTTCTCAAGCATGTAAACCATGCAAAATAGGTGCCAGTGGTGTTTACTAATTTTAAAGAAGGAAGGTATGAGTCAAGAATGAGAAAATTAAATTAGTTTAAAAAGCAAAATGAGAAATAAAGTGGTTGCATTCGGGTGACGACAAGGAGAAGCGCCTTGGTCGAGTTGAAGAAAATTACATCAGAAAATATCTATTCTTTAGAAATCACTTGCAAGACCTCAAAATAGGAAGGAAAAGAAGATTTTTACCTCCGAACATGTTTTTTAGGCGTAATGAAAAGAAATTCCTTGTTTCCCTGCTTCTAAACATATATAAAATATAAAGGCAACAGAAACTTTACAATTTTTCTTAATAGTTACGTTTTAAAATGATGCTATCTTATATAGTTATGAAAGTTAATAATAAGTTTATTTAGTAGCTATTTTAGTATTACAAATCTCAATTATTTGTTAAGACTGTTGTCCCTATATTGCTAAATAAAAGTGTCCTAGCTGCTTAAGATTTGTGGGAGCTCTGCTTGTCCCTCAGTAAGGCTATGCTTGCCAGCAGTGAGACAGTGAGCCACATGCTTGTCTTTGTAGGAGAATTTCCGTGCAAATCCTTTTCTCTCCATAGCATCAAGAGGACGGCCTTTAAAACCTTAGTGGATGAAGTTCAGGAGCTTGAGGCAAAATCTCAAGACCCAGGCGCAGTGGTACTTGGGAAAAGGTAAAAGGCAAATGGAATATGTTCTTTCAAAAGAGAATTTTGCATTTTGTTCTTACTGGTGGTGGGAAATAAGCCGGAAAAGGCACTTAGCATCTGACTTGGGACTAGAGGTATTATTGACAGATTTTGCAATCAGAGAGGTATGGAGGCAAGACAGATCTATCATCATTGAATAGTGTATTGTCTTAGAGAAGTTCTTAATGAACTGAGCCTCAATTTTTTATCAATAAAATGGGACTCATATGCCTATTTTAGAGTTGCTGTACGTCTTGAGTGAAACAATGGAAACAAGGAGACGCTGACCTTTAGTCACAGCACTTAGGTGGCTGAGGCTGTAATCGTAAGTTTGAGGCCAGCCTCGGCTGCATGAGAAATTTTAGGCCAACCTCAGTTACCTATTAAGACCTCGTCTCTAAAGACAAACTAAAGAACTGAAAGAAAGACTATAAAATATGTAGCATAGTGTCAAGTGTTTGTTGTTTTATAACAAAATTTTAAAAGGAAAAGAATTTTTATCTTGAAACAGTATTAATAATTTTTAAAGGTCCGCAGCCAGAATTATGATTCGTATTTTCAGCTCAGTGTATTCTTAGGAACCACCCTAGATCCAGGTCATCCAAAGAGTGAGTTCCACTTTCCAGGCTTTTTTCCTGACCACTACATCCTCCAAAAACACAAGGCTAGATGGCAAATAAATCCGATAAGTACACAAAACATTGTTAAAAGAAAATCAACTAAAAGCAATCTAGGATAAAACGTAACTATGCAGATAGCGCTGGGGATTCACTTCATTTTTCTCTCATCCCACTAACCAGCCCAGAGGTTTTGTCTGAAGTCCACAGGAAACATTTTTTTATTAAGCAGTATGTCACCTTAGTCTCGCTTCAGCATTTTTATTCAGTGTGACAGACTGGGATAGATGTCAGAGTTGAGCTGAAGCTGAGGCCCTGGCCTCCGATCCTGACTGCCTCTCATTCGTTCAGAGCAGCCCTTGAAACACTGCCGTGGAGCTCGGTTTTGAATGTACTGGTTCCAGCATATCCCCAGTACACCCAGCCATCTGTATACATGGACCCACTGAACCCAGCCAGCAGCCCAATGCAAACAGGGTCTCTCCAGATAAGAACACAGGGGCTTAGAGAGATTGGATCCCTAAAACTGTCAGCCTTGAGCATAGGCCAGTTGATTGAAGAGATCCTGCTCCGAAGTATGATGCTGCATCACAGGGTTTATCATACAAACGCAAGTTTGCTGGGACCTGGGACCTACATCCCTTCTGTCTTTGTTTTCTCTCTTTTTTTCAGTGATACAAAGGGTAAGGAAACATTCTAGCTCATGAAACTAAATATAGCTGTGTAGTAAGAATTACCAGAGAAAGGCCGCTGATGATACTGTTTCTGTCCTTCAAGTATATTCTCATTTGCAAGTATGTTGCCAAGGCCTGCATTAGCCCCTCCTTGTCATTACCCATTACTGACATGGTCAGCTAGGACTGAAATGATGCTCTCCATATCCTAATCGTCCTATGAGTCAGCATGTGTATAGCCCCTTCCATTAAATAAAAAGTAGATCCGTGGGGCCTGGAAGGAGGGCTTAGGGGTTAAGAGCACGTGTTTTCTTGCACAGGACCTGCTTTGGGTACCCAGCACCCACATGGCAGCTTACGGCCATCAATAAATCCAATCCCAAGGGCTCTGACATCCCTTTGACTTCCACCAACACCAAGCATGCATGTTGTGCACGTATATACATGCAGACAAAACACAGGACACATAAAATAAAGCTTGAAAAATCAGTGGGTGAACGTAAACCAGAAAGAAATGGATTATACCCCATAGAACCACTCTGTTAAAAAGACTTCAGAGATTTTTCCCAGCTCATTTGCCTTTTTAAATATCTATTCGGCTTTCCTCCTGGAATGAGTTAGGTAAATTGACTAAATACTCCAAGGCAAGCCCTGGTCCAGCACATACCTGCATCCTTGATGCTCACTGATGATCAAGGAGAGCATGGTGGCTTCCTGCTAAAAAGCAGCTCGAGGAGGGGCAAAGCAGAAGGATCTGTAGGAGACGGCAGCAGGACAGGAAAGCTGTCCTGCTAACCTAGATGTCTGCAGGTTAGCATCCTGATATTTATCAAACAGCCATAACAACTGAGTGTGAATTCAAAAGCCAGAGGCCAGAGCTGCAAGACAGTGGGGAAAAGCATTTGTTCTGCAACCATTAGGCCTGGGGGCAAGTCTCCAGCACCATGGAAAAGCTGGGCGTGCTCACCCATGCCGGCAACCCCTGTACAGTGGAGGGGTGGAGGCTGGAGGATTGCTGGGGCTGACTAAAGTCAGCCTAGTTCCAAATTTAGTGAAAGACCCTGTCTGTAAAGAATAAGGTGGGAAGTGACACAGCAGGACCCCTGATGGTCTCGTGCCCTTCACAGTGTTTGAGTAGGCACACACTCAAAAAACGACATTGGGGGGTAGGGGATAATAAGGCCTTGTTGGGGACAGAGCAGCTCTTGGCTGTCGCTGGAGTATGTGTGATGTGTAGCATGATGCACAGGTAAGTAATGATAATGAGACTCACAGTTTGATACTCAGCTGTTTCTTAACAGATCTGAGCTTGGGGTCTTTGGGTCAGGCTTCACTAACTTTCCCACTGTTTGTCCCACAGTCTCAGCACATAGAAGAGGCTGGGGAATGTGGATGGTAGATGATTTGATCATGGAGGAACACGATGAGGCTTGCTCCCAGCTTCAGTATTGTTTCTTAATAGAAAGCAATTTTGGCATTGTCCTAGAACTAACAAATGAAATTCTATGTCCCAGTTTTCACTCTGGTATTTATGTCAATATGGCAGTACATACGTACTCTGTGGGAAATAAAGAAGCGTATAGAAAAACTGTTCTGGGGGTTAGATGGGTTACCAGGATAGTTCCATGCAATCTTTAGCACCTGTGTTCAGATCTGTTGAGCCCACATAAAAGCCAGGCATGGCAAAGCATTCCTGTGAACTCAGCACTGTGAGGCCAGAGACTGGCAGATCCGCAAAGCTCATCTGTTGAGCCAGACACTTGCCAGTTGGTGAGCTTCCGGTTGACTGACAGATCCTGTCTCAAAATTAAAAGTAGAGGATGATTAAAAGCAGACACACGATCCATCCCTCCACATGTTGGTGCACACATGTACACAACTACACTAGTGAATAACATTCACCAAAAATACAATACAACCCACGTGCACATATGCACACACTAATTTTTGCAATATTTAGCAAAAAAGCTTTTCTTCAGAATACCCATCACTACGGTGAAAGGGGATGGAGTATTACTTCCTCCTATGCAGAAATTAGGCCCATTAGGGCTGTGGTTCAGTCTTTTAGCAGCACTGCTATCTCACTGTGCTGTACATTAACCCTTTCATTACTAGATGTGAGTTTACTTATAGAGGAAAGGGTTTATCTCAGCTTACAGGTTACCATCATCCAGGGAAGCCAGGGCTGGAACTGAAGGCAGAAACCATGGAGGAATGTTACTTACTGGTTTCCTTTGTCCGGTCAGCTACTTCTTACAGAGTCAAGGCCCACCAGCTCAGGGTGCCATGACACCAGCTCAGGCCCCTAGCCCACATAGGCTCCCACGTTCATTAGCAATCAAGAAAATGCCCCCACAGAGTTGCCCACAAGCCAGCCTCATGGAAGTGGTTCCTGAGTCAAAATTCCCTTTTCTTGTGTATGTCTAGGTTTACGTCAAGTTGATAAAAACCAACCAGCTCACCAAACCAATAAATGCCACTTTTTACTGCCCTTCAAAAGTGACCAAAATTCCTTTAAAATAACATATTCTTTGACTGTACATGAGTTTTTTCCAACAGTAACATATTTCAATGTTTCTAGAAGAAATACTGTATTTAAACACAGTGTCTTTTCATTCACTTCCAGCAAATACCTAAGTTACATGACTGTCATGAGTTAGAAATAAGGCAACAATGTCTAACCGATAGTTACTGTGTGATTGCATGAAACAGACTTGGAATTTGCATATCTTGGTATGTAAATGAAAGACCGTACAAGACTGAGAGAAACTGCTCCCTAAGAATTGCAATAGATGTGGTTTTAACGTGGCTGGATCTTGTTCCTTCTCTTTCTTCTGTTACACTGAGTAAAGCTATCCAACAACAAAATGCCTAAACTATACTTATTTAATATGTTATCCACATATTATAATGGGACCCAGTAGTCACCTTCATCCCCATAAACAAGGATGCTATAAAAGTGCTTCAATTTTGAAATGATAAATGATTTTCTAAGGGTAGAATAGGGACAGAGAAATCCAGCTCACCATCACTTCTAATTTATGAAGCACTCTGCTACAGATAGCATTTATATTCTGGAGTGGGGGCTCTGCTGCACAGGAACGAAAGCAGAAAACACAGAGTCACCAAGGAAAGAACAGGACAAAAACATACTTGTTTTCTCAGCATGAGGTGGAATGAGAGCGGCAGGAATTAAAACCCATGTGCAGCAGTAGCTCTCGAATGCAAAGCCAAGGTTAAGTACAAACCAAGGCATCAGAAAACGATCGTTACAAAGTACCTTTTCTAATAAAATCCCTGGGGTCTGGGGGACAGAGTTGGGAGGGGCCGGTACTTGTTGTCTGCTTCCTAAGTGTCAATCACTTTGCTGACAAGTGGCTAAACCCTCCCTGTATGCCAGAGAGTTAGGTATTGTCCTCCCATTATAAGTGAGATGACCAAGGAAGGTTTGTCTATTGTGACCCAGCTAACAAGTAGCAGACTCAGAATCAAGTCAAAAACAGACTTCAAGGTCTAGGCTCTTTCCTGATGGTTGTGCTACTTTCCCAAGAAGGGCTGAGTGCTAAAAGATAGATAGATAGATAGATAGATAGATAGATAGATAGATAGATAGATAGATAGATAGATAGATAGATAGATAGATAGGAGAAAAGGCAGCATGCTTTGTATTTCAATTGCTGAACTATAGAGGATAAAGTCCATCCCTAGACTTCTTCAACTATTGGAAGGCCACCCTGAAACCTAAAAAAAAGAATTCAGGGAAGAGGCTGCCAGAATATTCCTTTGCTCTCCTCCAGCCTTCTATGATGATCTAGCTTAAACACCAGAGTCTGCCAGACACCCTGTTCATAGTACACTGCTGAGGTAGTCAGATAGCCCAATGCTCGATGCCTGCACTCCCAAACTCCCCAAAGGAGTCGCCCATCTTAGTGCCCTTAGCATCTTGGAGCTGTAGTGTAGATCATTTAAAGACAAGGAGGAAAGGGAAAGTGCCTTGTTGGAGATGACCCTTTCCCTTTGTGTGTGGCAGAAATGGTTTACAACGAACTGCATTGACGCTGGACTTTTGCACAAATTCATTTTCTTTTTTTAATGGAGCTAATTCCCAGTGCCAATAAACTCTGTCTCCTAAGTCCTAGTTAGCATCCCTAGGCTTCAAAAACTATGTGAGGGAGATTAGTACAAATGTCAACATTTCCAAACAATTCCCTTCAATTTTTGCCGACATGTCTGTGTAATTCATTTCTACAATGGGGAAGATTTTTTTATGTATGTGTGTATATGATAAACATAATTCCATTTCTGGCTTTCAAAAAAGATGGCAAAACAGAGAGCTAACATAATTTACAGCAGCTTAACTAAAGCTTGTATGGTAAGGAGAAGAACAAGATGGGGAGTTTTTTCAGCTAATGCACTTGCAGTTGTTAAGACACACTTGTGCGGGCATTCACGTCAGCGCACACAGAGACCTTCATTCCGCCTATGCTGACTGCTCTTTGCTATCAAAGAACATTGCATAAATCAGCCACTAGAGAAACAGCGTGGTTAGTAAGACGGAGGAGGCGTGTTAGCATGTGTCCGAATTGCTCGGATTCTTCTAGCCAACAAATGTTTGGATTCCTGTTCTGAGTCACTGTACTGCATGTAGCAGAAGGAAGGGTAGTTAATTCTGTGGACCTCTCTGTGGAGGGCAGGCTAAGCATTTATGGATTCTTGTTTTCTCGTTGCTTTATCTAGCATAATTATTTTCTTTTAAAAAAAATTGTATTTTAAGATGAAATTGACATACTTAAACCATATTGGAGTGGTAATGGAATTTTTCTGATTAAAAAGGATTAAGATTTTTGCCCTTTGTATTTTTTTTTCATTTTTTTAGCATAACTAAAACTGTCGTTTTCTACCAGAGTATGCCAGAGTGTGAGCAAGATACAGGATGGTTAAGATAGCTGCTTTTAAGCTCTAAAAGTTCTGTATTCACAATCCATACAGTGAGTCAATCAAGATTGTAGGTGACTTGGTAACGTCTTACCACTTGTGTTAGGCAGATTCTGTATTCACTTGATTTAGATATAATGGTGCTGGGTACAGAAATTTTACTTTTTCCTAGATTATCATGGAGGAAATGGCTTCAAACTGTCTAAACACTTAAGATCTCATTTGCTATCTGGAGAAATAGAATTACAAAAAGAAGTTCATACTGCGGATTCTCGGGCTTTTGTTCTGTCTAGCTCTGCTGGTAGTCCTGAGGAGAGCAGGGCTCCCTGAGTTGACAATGTGTCTCACACTTTTGTGCCTGCTCCACAGCCTCACGGAGAGGGCACAGCTGCTCAAGAATGTCTTTAAGAAGAACCACGTGAATCTGTACCGCTCTGAGTCCTTACAACAGAACCTGCTTCGTGAGTATTGAATTTTGATTAAATGACCTCGCTGTGCTCTGCAGATCCCAGCATACAGCAGAGCAGTGTGTTCAATTTGCACCATATTTAACTATTTAAAATTCATGATTTTACAACGTGATATATAAAAACAAATGATTGGTTAACAAACCCACAGGCTACACCATCTCCCAGTTAATAGCGAACTTTAAAATGCTGCTATCTTTACATTCCTTGAAGCCTTAAATCTTAAAAAGAAACAGTAAGATAAATCTTAACTCTTAAAAACTGCCTGTGTTGTTATCTTTTCTACTTGAATAACTCTGCCAGAGTCTTTTCAACTTTCATGCAATGCAAAGAAACATATATTTTCCCTTCAAAAATATTTATGCATATTTAGAGTTGGAAGAAGTTATTAGGTATCTCACCCTCTTAACATTTCAAGGACCTGAAAGAGAACATAATATATACAGCCATGTAGTAAATTTATTGGTGTCAGTAATATATCTTTTATTTTGTGTTTGCACATATAATTTTCCTTTATATATGCCCATGTTTAGTGCTTTTGGACTTTATGTATCAAGGAGCCTTTTCCAAAGTTGTGATCCTCCTAGGGGTCATCTCCTGTCCCCACACCCCCTCTGACTATATAAAACATCAGTGACATGTGTCTGTGTGTCTATGTGTGTGTGCTAGGAGGTAAAGAGAATGTAGCATAAAGAAAACAGGCCTCTCTTCCACCACTGGCAATTTCTGTGTGTTCCTCTCCTTTCCCTCAGTGCCATTAACTAACAAATGATCATGTATCTATATAGAGAGAATAACAAATAATCATGTATCTATTTATAGAGAATAGGGCGGTGTTTTCATGTGTGTGCTCATGGGAGAATAATAAGCGAATTAATGCGTCCCTCTGTTCACCTACCCCAACCTTCTCACTCACTTGGCACCTGCCTAAAAGTGTTTCCAATGCCAAGTTCAGACTGTGAGCCCTTCCAGTCACGAGGAAGCAAATGTGGAGGGAGTGGTCTTGCTATGTGACTCTGAGGCCCAAGGAAGATTTGACAGCTTCAGCCTAGTGTAATAGAAAGCAGAATTTAGAGGATCCATACTGGCAACCGCTGGTGCTTCTACTCTTCCCTTTTGCTGCTGAACTGTGTCTCTTCCCGACGTTAAACATGAGCCCCCCTTACTTCTGAAGGTGGGAAGGATGTATCCGCTCTGCCGGCAGATGGTGGTGCGCTATAACTGACAGTAATTTCCAGTGAGTTCATTAACTGGTTTCTGCTCTTTCATTGCTTACAGACGGCTATGCTTTCTCTCAAGATGAAAATGGCATTGTCTCACAGTCTGAAGTGATCAGAGCCTATGATACCACGAAACAGAGGCCTGATGAGTGGTGATTGGCAGGCCTAAGCCACTGGCCCCCTGCTGTGTCTCTGAGGAGAGCTATCACAGTCTAAGGTCATCCCTGCAACCTGCTGACCAATTCCAGTCTGGTCCATGGGGAGAAAAAGTGGATCTGAGTTCATCTCACAGATGGATTTCAAGGACATAAGTGCTATGTGACTACTGTAACACCATTGTCCTCGGACGTCCTCAAGTACTTGCTAAGGCTTGTAAACCGAAATTGGAAATTACCTTGTATCTTGCCAGAGTGCTTTCTCAAAATGAGGACAAGTCAGTGTTCACAAGCCGTCCCTCTGGGGCTCTAACTCTTGTTCATTGGCTCAACCACCAGTCAATCAACCATTTAAAAGAAACAACAACAGCAACTCAGAAATGATATTAAGGGAAGGACTCTCGATATCCAGACTCAGAGTTAAGGATATGCTGAAATAAGCCAGCTCACTCTACTGAGCACTTCTAAACAAGGCATTAATACGTGTTTGTGTCAAAGAGTGTCTTGCTAAGTGTTTGCCAAAGACGTTCAGTGTGTGCGTTTCTCATTCAGTTGTCATCTGCCCAGAAATTTAAAAGAAAGCTTCCTCGCAGTACCTCTGTACGATCTGCATGCTTGACTTTTCAAACAGCGCATCTTAAAAGTTTGAGCATCTCCAGGCGTTTGCTACTAAAATCTGTGATGTCGCACCTTCGGCCTTACAACTGCTTCTCTGTCGTTTGTCTTCTTTATTTGCTCCAGCCGTAGGGACGTGTGTCCATGTGACTGTTGTTACAATGCTGACATTTTTTTTTTCCTTTTTAATTGTACTGTCGGTCATTTCTGATGAACTTTAGATTCCTTTAGATATTCCTAAAAAAAAAAAAAAAAGAAAAATCTGGCTTCTGCTATATACTGAGTGATGCTGCTTCGTCTTCGGTTTTTTCCCTCTGAGAAAATTACCCTTACATATTTATGTGGGATGTCCAAAGGCCTTTGGGATAATCCGTGAGGTAATGCATGGGCTTCTTGTCATGTACATAGGCTCAGCTTTTGTCCTGTGATGTTTGTTCTTTACTGTGCGCTCCCACTGGAGATGATATATGTAGCACAGTTGGTCTCATGGCGACTACCCATATGCTTAAGCCTGAAAATTATTTCACAGTTCACTCGGCCAACAACTCCCAAAATGAATCACATACTGCTTATCGACACGAGACAGATAAGTAGCACATTTCTCTTATTTTAAGGAAATACCTATTTTGCTCAAGCCTAACACCTTACAGTCAAAGAATACCTCTCATCATGAGTAGGGTTCACTGATATGTTTTTAAATATGTGTTCGCTCTGATTAGTTTGGCGTCTCCATGAAATCTCCTTTAAAAAAAAAGAAATGCCTATTTTGCTACCAACAGTAAATGATGAAGGGGCTGTTTAAAAACCACACCCAGTTTTCTACAGTTTTTATGGTATTTTTTTCATCTTAAAAGATTAAAAAAAAATAAGGGGGGAGTTCTAGTTTTCAGATACACTTCAGAGATTGAAACAAACTCTTTTGCCTTCTATTCAAAAGCCTGTTTGCCTTTATGTGGATTACCAGCAAAATAGACCTTTAAGTGTGTGTGAGAACTAACTTTGAGAAGGGGGGTTTCTCCATGTTACCCCATTAAATCATTTCATTCACCCCTCCCACCTTTTTCTTAGTCTGATTTTAAAATTAGACTGTGTGTGTCTCTTCCTTCACTAAATCTAGTTACCAGTGTGTCGCAACATTACCTGCAAATAAGAGGTTCTAAAAATTCACATAATTCTAAAGGGAGCAGAGTGGGCATACTTCACATCTCAAACCAGTCCCTTTTGGAGCTTAGATAGGCCGACACAAGAACCAAAACGTCTAACAGAACCACACACGTAGAATCTAAGCTGGTCTTCCAGATTGTGAGGCTGTAGACTTAGCCGTCCACCAGCTGAATCTGGAGAGTGGGTTCTCCTCAGCCTCCTGGTGGTGACATTTGAAGTCATACCCACACACACAACGACTGGTTATCCAAGAAAGGCTTGCTTCCCTTTGCCCCAGCCATTAGAGGTATCTGTCTCCAGATTCCTCACATCAGAACATTGTAAATGAGAATGGAATCTTCTGATCTCTGCGTGGAAATCAAAAGTCATCTTTTTACCCTGAACCATGAATTATTTTGATGGAACTCTTCCACATGAGTGTGCTCATGGTTAGTCAGTATACATCATACTCTGAAAATGAGACTCTTTATGCCTTTTGTCCCTGGATCCTGGGTTTGAATAATGGGCATTAACTTGGTCTCTCTGTTCTAAAGTTGGGGAGAACACAGGGAGTGGCCATTTGAGTAAAACTTGAAATAGTGACTTGCTATTGCAGAGAGTTTATAGAGACTTAATCCTCTTGAGTTTCTAACTTTTGTCAGCTGGGGAAAAGGCACATGGTTTACCATGGATTTAAATGGATGCAGTCAAAGTGACTTTAAGCCTATGGTTTCTGAAATAAACAGCATATAACTACAATTTAAAAGTCCCCTATAGAGGACTCTGATAAATGCTAACATGACTGCTTTGTAACATTTACAATCCAGAAAATTCTATTTCTAGCAGAAAATACTCATCACTTTAGCGTTGAAAAGCTAGGAGGTGAATTGCTCATGTTGGGTCGGGATATCACACAGTAGTGTAGAGCATAGACTCTCTGTGTGTATTAGATATACACCTAACAATTCACTGCTGCCTCACACCTGAAAGATGCTCTATTCGTGAGGGTATTAGCAGGAAAGCAATGTTCTCGGGAACGTAGGACATTTAACATGGTAAATGTGCCTCTTGGCTGGTACTCCACTCAGTGTTCCCTGGGAGACAGAATCAGCAGCCAGGAGAACTTACTGGATTGCTCTCTCACCCAGGCAGGTGAAGGGATACTGCCAAACAAGGGAGCCGTGGATTGTGTTGTCATTAAAGAGAGTCAGTGAGTCAGTTTCCTTTCCAACAGGCAAAATGGGTTCTAGAAAAAATCAGCGTGTTGTCTCAGCATTTAATGATATATTTTCATGTTTCAATTCAGTATCCCAGTTAGCTGGTATGACATTCACAATAGGTTAATTTGTTCTGTACTCAGTGCCACACTCATAACCTGTGATTGAAAAATGCCCTTTCAGAATACGAATGCTGGTCAGAAAGTAATGGGTGGCCTCCTTTCTAATCAGGGTAGAACTATTATAAAGCTACCTATTCATCATATCCTTGGTTTTTGATGGTTCCTGGACTTGAAACTTGTATCATGAAATGAATCTTTAGTCTAATAATTAAGCTACAAAATCAAGGAAATGCCCCACTCATTCACCCCACAGTTAGCAAGTCTGTAGAATTCCTTCTGTCCGTTGCTTACAATAACACCGAGCGGCTCCATGCCTCTTAAATGCTTTGTAATGATGGGTGTTTCTGGACTGTTTCTTAAACATATCATAGTCTGATTTTTCTCACAATAAAATAAAACACGTGAAACTTAGTTATACTTCGCTGTGTTTTAATTAACCTTCAGCAGTTATTAAAGTGGAATGTAAGTTAAATTTTAAGAAAAGGAAATAAATGCCTTTGCTGTTTCATATTGATTTATTTTCTGTAGGAGAGCAGCCATTTGAGTTTTTTGTTGTGTGTGTCTGTTTGGTTTTCTGTTTTTTTATTTTGATAGGTTTATGGTTTGCATGAATTAATATTTAAAGTGATTCAGGCAAATGCATGGCTTTTGTGTAAATCCTTATATTTATTTCTGTCTTATGAAACTTTATCATGGCCTAAGTAGAACTGAATATTCGGTGGACAAATTAATCGGTCCTCCACACAACTTTTTTTTTTAAATAAATGGGTTGTTTTACAAGTGTCAACAAATTCAGCTGAATCTTTTTTATTTAATTGAATCTTCTGTTTAGCTTGCCTCCAGGAACTCTTCTTTAGAAAGTTCACGAAACTTCTCATCAAATAAATCTTCCTTAAGTAGGGAGAAAGGTGGGCTGGCCAGTGTGCTCACTTTGAATTAGCAGCAACTTTCCGTTGGTAAGTATGCTCTGGTGGAGATGAGATTCCCAGTCGTAGTCTAGAAGCCATAAACGCAACCAGTGCCGCCTGCAGCCTCTTTAGGCTCATTTCTCACCTTTTCAAGTGTATGAAGTTAAAGCAAGAAAGGCAGCCTTGGAAGGCAGCTATGAAAAGCCACAGTTTGCTTTAAAAATAAAATAGACATTCAGCTCCATGGAAAAGCCATTCCTGCCGAAACTGCTGTAAACATTGTGACGCTGCATGAGTGGATAGTGTCGAATCTGTGCTTAAAGTGGTTCTCTCAGGTTTGTGTATCTTGCCGTTTGATGCACTGTGTTTTATAAATAGTTACAGATGTTAAGTAAAATCCATTTCTATGCACTGTTCATCGGCCTTTTGTGAATATGCATGTTTTAAACCGAAAATTTTAAACATTTTGTCCTCTAATTGTTATTTAAAAATAAACTTTACCATTACATAAAGGAACTGGCTGAAGTTTTGATTGCTACTTTTTGAAATTATGTTACTTTATAAAGGTTCAAAGCCATGGTGACTGCAGTCTGAGATGGTGTATCCATCTGATAGCTTCTTAGTTGTGTTTACAGCTGTATTTAAATCAATGTAATCCAGCTAAATGAAATAGAAAATTAGTCCTAATTTGATAGAATAGTTTGTGTAATTAACGCAAATATTTTTTTGGAACGTTACTGCATTTCAATTTTATTGTCTAGAAATGTCTCGCAGGTATCTCTGCATTTTAAATCAGCTTGTCAGTAAACAGTTCACAAAACGTCTCTGTCCTTTTGTGTTGGATAAATTTTCACAGGTTTTCTAAACCCACTTTAAGGGGGAAGAGGAGACGTGGCCAAGTTTAGCCAATAACATTTGAAGGAAGTAACCATAAAATAACAAAATGGGCCAAAAGTACATAGAAATGTGGACTAAATCATTTGTTCAGAAACAAGCATCTTTTAGTAAAAGCACATCCAGTGAAGATGGATTTGGTACGCTGCTAGAATCGAAGTTCTTGATACAGAGGTACTGAACATGGCATACAGAAAAGGATCTGATTTGATGACACCATGTCTATTTAGCTGTTGGGAGCCCCTGTCCTTCCCACAGACTTCCTGAGGCACCTGGCGGTGGACCTTCATACAAAGCCCCAGTAAAACAGCTTATGGAGAAGTTACCTTTGAGTTCTATTACAATTTACACATTTAACTACCATTCCCCTTTACAAGGGTAGGGGTACATGTGTGTTAATACTGACACCTTGACTTAGGATGCCTTCTGCTGTTGCTATAGGCAACAGCAAACTTGAAATACACCCTCTTAATTCAATACGTCATCCCCATTTAAAGTCTGTTTTCCCATGCTTACAGCGTCTCTAACCTAAAGCTCCCATTGCTGTAACATAGCTACCCCAGTTTGATGAAGAAAAGTCTTTCAAACCTGGATAATTTCACAAGTAAGCTCATAAACGATGTTGGAAAATATGAAATACTTTGTAACATTTGGTCTTTATTACCTCTAAGTACAAACTGGGTAGCTAGCAATTGCAAGAAAAACTGTCAGAATAATTTCACTAATAACGAATGTCTAATTGCAATTTCTAAATAACCAGGTATGTAAATATATGTTAACACTCTGTTCCCTTAAATAATTTAACATGCGTATAAATTTGTATTTTCCCTTAATATATGTGAAATTTAAAAAGTAAATTGATACCAGCTTAATGTAATTGTATCAGATTCCCAGTTGTAACTATATATTTTAGGACGCCTTTTAGTTATTTCAGTTTAGGGAATTTTTTTCCTGTGGGTTCAAATCAATCTGATAACATGATATGCAGCTCCTCACCCTTAAAAAAAAGAAGGAAAGAGCAAGCAGGCAGAAAAAAATAAGAGGAAACAATCTATCCATTTGGACAATTCAAAATATCATCAGTTGACTTTGGAACAGATAATAAATTTTAAAGCAAAATTACTCTGTTAGATTTGTTCCCTAAAGCATATGATAAAATGAGTGCAGAGCCCAGGCAGTGGTCAGGGTGGTACTACTGGGAGGTGGGGCCTAGTAGAATATGTTTGGAGACAGGCCCTCAAAGAGGTAACTCTGGCCCTTCCTCAATCTTGCTTTTCCCCTATGATCATGAAGGATGAGACTTTGCTTCCTACATGTCCCTGCTCTGATATGCTTCCTTGTCATGAGCCCAAAGCAAACAGAGCCTCCAAAACTGTGAGCCCGAATGAACCTTTCTATATTCTAAAGTTCAACCTCAGCCATTTTGGGACAGTGCTGGAAAACTGGCTAATGGCAACCATAGCACTCCACACGCCGGAGTGATATCGGGTAATAACAGGAATCTGGCCACTTGTCAAGGGGCCATGAGTTATCAAGACATCATTTCCTGTCCCCAGTCAGTGGTGCCTGCTGTCCCACAGCAATTGGGTTTTCATTTTTACTCTAGGGTATCTCTCCTGCCCTCTATACTTACCATTAATTTCTACCCAGATCCCTCCCCACTAGAATGCAACTGATCGGAGAGAGTGGTACTTCCTACCCAGACAGTCCAAAGCAACAAGCTACTATTAACCCTCCCATCTTACAAATGAAAAAAACGAGAGGTGAAGCAAATCGCCAAAAGACTCTTCTAAGCAAGAGCCAGAAAATTAAGCAGACCTAAAAGCTCAAAAGCCACACTCCCCTCTGGTGTCTGCCATTTCTCACATGTAAGGGGCAAATGTGCATTATCTCATGTTTCTTTCTACATTCTCATAGCGTAGCACGAGCTTCATATCTCTTAGGATCCCTGATGCAACAGGGAATGTAAGACACAATGCAAATAGTCACTTTCCCCCAGTGGATCGTCTGAGAAATATTTTGGGTTGTTTTCCTAAGAAACTTGGGCCTTCTAGGCTAATGTCATAAAGAACATAGACTTGCAAAGCTGACCTCCCTGGACACAAATCTTATCTGTCCTATCCTGTGTTGTCCTGGACATGCCGTTTAACCTACCATGATTTCTCCATCTGTAAGACTAGCATAGGACAGTCCTACGTCAGAGGGAAGGGCTGCCTGAAAACTCAGCAGCATAGTGTAGAAAGACCTTGAGAAATGCTTAATAAAGCTAATCATAAAAATTACCACATTTCGAAATGTAGAATTCTAGTTTTGACAATAACCGTAATTTGAGGATGCTGAGACTCCCAATTCTTTGTGAAAACAGTAAAATGCTCAGCCAGGTAACTTGCCACTGTGTTTTGTGGTGATGGGACATAGTGAGCACATCCTCAGAGATTTCAAATGACATGACTGACCCCCCCATGTTTAATTGTCCAAGAATGAAGATACGTGCAATTGACAGTCCCTTATAAAATATTTCAAGACTGCCACTTGCATTTAATAGGTTTAGAAAATATGAAATACTTTGTAACAATTTGTCTTTGCCTCTAAGTACAAACTGGATAGCTAGCAATTGAAAGAAAAACTCTGTCAGAATAATTTCACTAATAATGAATGTCTAATTGCAATGTTTAAATAGCCAGGGATGTATGTAATATATGTTAACACTTCACTTCCTTAATAACTTAACTTGCGATTTTGATGTTCAAGAGTTCTAATCTGCCCCTGGATGCTCCTGGCTCTTTTACCTTCATAGATCTTGCTTCTTAATTCCATTACTCCTCTCTACTGCCCCCCCCCATTAGTCTTCCTCACTCAAACCCTCCACATGGTTTTCACAGCTCACGCCCTACAGCAGGCCCTCAGCGTGAGTCTAGACCTCTTCCCATGCACCCTGCATTACTGCCATGACCACAGTTATGAAGCATCCTAAGGACTAGGTTATGGACTCATCTTCTTCTACCGAATGTGAGTGCCCTGGGAAAAGGAATGATATCAATCCTCCATTTTTTTTCTTTTTGGTGTATATGTGTGATGCTTGTACATGTGTGTACATGTGTTTGTAGGGGGTGCCACATTTGTATGTGGAAGTCCAAGGCTTATTATCAGGAGTCTCCTTGGTTGCCCTCTACCTTATTCACTGAGGCAGGGCTCCTCAGCTGAACCTAGAGCTCACTGATTTAGCTAGTCTAGCTTGCCAGCTTGCCAGAGATCCTGTCTTCAACTTCATGGGGAAGTTGGAAATACAAAGTGGCTGCCATACTCATTCAGCATTTATGGGGATGCTAAGGATCCAAACTGAAGCCCTCGGACTTGCACAAGCACTTTACCCGCTGAGGTACGCTCCTGGCCCCTACAGTGCTGCTTTCTAAAGCACCTGCAGCAGCCCATCTCAAACACTAGTTGCCGTGTCCCAGCCAGTAATGGAGAGTAGAGACTTCTGGGATAGGGATAAGAACTGCATTTAATTCCACTTGGAGTTTGCAACCCCACACAGGGCCAGACCCAAACATGAGGTACGTAATTCAAAGGCTCCTTGAAAGAGACATGTCTAAGAATTACCATGGGATGTCTTTATTATGTTAAGATCATAAATAGTATTAGCAGCCACTTAGCTTCCAAAGAGCAGTCTTGTACAAAGATACATTTTGTGTCACCAAGTACATGAGTATATGATTTGATTCAATGTCACTGAATGTCACATTACAATAAATTGTATACACAACACCTTCCTAGTTTTAAATACTAAATGGCCAGTTGATTGGCTGGAGAATCCCACAGCAGCAGGGAAATCTAGATGTGAGCACTCCCTGAATCACTCAGCATCAGCGTGCCTAAAGAATGCATTCTGTTCTCCAAAGCAGCAGGAAACAGAAAGTACAGCCACTGACAAACTAGAATCGTGCTTAGCATGGGAGGGGGGCATTTCCACACTCTAGCAGACACCATGGAACTGGGCATGGGAGGGTGAAATTGGCTCAGTCACCTCTCTGTGGGTCCTTCGTTGTCTGTTGAAGCTCTCTCTCTCTCTCTCTCTCTCTCTCTCTCTCTCTCTCTCTCTCTCTCTCTCTTCCCTCTCTCCCTTCCGGTCTCTCCCTCTCCCTGATCCCTCTGGCTCTTGTTCTTGCTCTTTCACCCTCTCTCCTCCTCCCTCCCTCTCATTAGCCCACTGAATGGGTTTATTTTAATTACAGGTATATTACCTGTAATTCATTTTTTGACAATTAAAGAGATTACAAAATAAGAAACGTTCATTGCACTCAGTAGGGCCAAGAATCAGCCCACGAAAGCAAGGTGTGACATCACACAGCTATAGCCCCAGTGTGGGAGCGCAGGGGTGCTGAGGCGGCAGGATCATGAGTCCTAGATCAGCCTTGCTATGTAGAGCCACCCTATCTCAAAAAGAAACTAAATAAAATTTAAAGCAAGTGTCATCCTGGTGTTAGAAGCATTCACTACACACCAACTCCGGGATTAACTTGCTGTAGAGAGCTGAACACTTTATAGTCTCTTCCTCCGTTTCCAGATCTGTAAGATGGCAGTTACAATACCTCAGAGCTGTTTGGAGGATTGGATAAATTAATACTCAGCTGCTCAGCACTGTGCTTGACTCGTGTTAGAACAGAGAACTCAGCGGAAATTGACTTAAAACTGTCAAAGAAACAGTACAGAGCTACTACAACCAGGATGATGGCCCAGTCCTGTGGGTTTGAGCAGTCTCAGACATTTGTTCTTTACATCCAGCTGTCTCTTTAGTTGTTTTTTGCGTAATCTTGAATACTTGGGAGAAAGACCAAATTCGCATGTGGGAGAAAAAAGAGACTAGAAGTTGGCACCACTCTAACTTCCTGCCAAAGGAATAATGCCTTTGAACTGGTTTTCTCTGACCATCAACTGGAAAACAAGGAAGCCAATAAACCCTCCTAGGGCAAGATTCTACCTCTATTGACTTGGGACAGGGCTACTGAAGGTGATATATGACGGAACGAATTTCCATAAGCTGGACTCTTCCAAGTGCACCATCGGCACGAAGGAGATGGGGCACGTGGATGAACAGGAAAGGGATTGGTAACAGGTGGGTGTGGTGTTTAAGGAGGGCTGGCCTGAGCCCACATCAGGGCGGGACTAGCACTTCACATCTTCCATGTATAACAAAAACTCAGAACGTCATATGAAAAAAATGATGGTCAAACACTACAGGCCAAGTGACCGTTGTATGTGTAGACCTCAGAGAGACTGTTTTCTAAGGACCCTATAAAAAACAGACCTCTGCTGCTTTCCAAAGTCCTGAGGAAGCCAATGTTTCCCTTAATTTTGAAAGATGAAGTGTGGGATAAAAATATATCCTATTATTAGGTAGTAAAAGAATTGTCACTAAGAGTATAAAATAATGAATTCTGGTTTGAAAACCTCAAAAAGAGTTCAGGAAAACAGATAAATTTATTTATTTTTTTCTAGCCTTGTCCGTATGTGTTGTCCCCAGACATCAAACACAGTGGCACATAAAATGTGGAATACTGGCTGCTTACACTAATGGCCCCCCTTGACTCTGAGCAAAGTTACAGTGTGACTTCTAAATAATTAGTACGGTCAATGTGGTAAGTAAATTAAATTACAAATCTTCACATTTATATATAATTCTTTATACAAATAAATGTTTTAAGACCTAATTGTCCAACTTTCATTTAAAAACTAATATTGCTGAACAAAATGTCTGCAATAAATATTCCCTCAGGTTGATGGGGGAGATGGTTTTACCCAGAATTTGTGTTACAATGAGTATATATTTAAAATTTTAAGCTCCCCATGTGGTTACTGAAACCTTGTATTTTGGAAAAAGAAAACTCATATTTTAAACAAAATTTGTTGTTAATTTAAGAAGCAAATGTTCTCATTGTACTAATATTACTTATGATTAGGTTGCTCCAAAAATTATAAATAGGTGGTCCACTGGCCCTTCAAGTTTACTTAACAGTTAATTTTTAAGTGAACCTTTATAATCACAGTTAAGTGTACGTCCTTTCTTATTTATGTATATATTTGTACTATAATTCAACACAGGAAAAGGAACACAGGGCACTTTTCTACAAAGGATAGCTGAATTGTCCAGTAAAATATTTTTGTTCAACTTGCCAAATGAACATCAAGCTGCTGAATATTTTAACCAAAGGTGAACAAGTTGTCCCGTTCACCATGATTGCTAGGTCACACCTCCTGTAATTGTAGCCAAGGACCTCAAGACTAAAAAGTGCTGACTCTTTCTGGACCTTTCTTCCATGAGCAGGATGGGTTACCACAAATTTCCTCAGACGTGTGGGACTGAGTGTGGCTTGGCCAAGACAGCAACACTCCACCTGGCTGTCCTTTCGCTGTATGGCGTATTCACAGCCACCGCCTGTCAACTGGAACTGAAATCTGGACAGCTCTTCCCAGGTAACGGGGGCTCCTGCTGGAGAGGGTATGCAAAATACTGGGGTGACACCAGGAAACCGGATGGTTGGGTTAGGTGGATGGTGTGGCCCGTGGTGTACGGTGGAGGTGATGAGGGTGCCAAGCAGCTTGGCTCAGCCCTGGCAAAGGAGAACCTTCGGACAGATCCTCCGGTGGAGCTGGAGCTGGTGGCCGTGCTGGACTGCCTGGAGGCTGCTCTGAGGTTCGTGGAGGTGAGGATCATGGGCAAGGTCTCTGTCTGATAGCTTCGGAGTGAGAACCGGATTGGTTGTTGGGAGGGCTCCTTGGGTCTCAAACAGGTGCAACAATAGATAGCCACTAAAGAGCCCAAAATGATGAAGGCAATGAAGATGGAGCCAACGATCAGGAAGGGGACGTAGACAGGCTCTAAAAGGCAAAAACAGACATACCAGATGCTGGGTAAAAGTCACTCAAACCCTAGCCTCTACTTTAGCATCTTAGAGATGGAGGCAGAGGCTCGATCTGGCTACTGCTGTACACGCCTTGGTGATGGAATGCTCTTGCTACTCCTAGCAGGGAGGAAGCAAACGGGTGCTGGAGCCCCTGTTAGCAATTCACCATCACACTGAACATCTGGAAATCAGAAAGCCTTTCGTCCTCTTTGTGCACTGAAGGGAGAGGGTGAGGGTCACCACGCATGTGCATTTAAATCTAGGCTTTAGGAGTTTGATCACGGCGGGACACTTAAAGGCCTACCCATCTCCGAGACTGACAGTCCATCCCCTGTCCAAACATTTCCAGTCTAAGCAAGGAGAACCAGGCCTGTTGGATGAAGCCCCAGGGTGTTAGACAGCTAAAGAAAGAGAGGAGAAAGCAATCCACAGTGAGCCCCAATTTACTGTGCCTCCCACCATCTCACAAATCACCAGTCCTGCCTCCAGATGTCATACCTCTGGGTCTCTATTCTCACCCACAGAAAGAACAGCATGCTGTTCTCAGAATTGGTGACCCAGACTTTTTTCTAAGCATGTCCCCAAGGCAGAGCAAACTCCATCTCTAAAAGGCAGATAGAAATAAGACTTTCTTTTCCAGAGGTATCAGGACAGCTGTCTTGGTCTCCCCCCTGTGTAAAAGAGCCACACTGAGATGTAGCCTCCAGGGTATGGGCAGCAGACAAAAAACCTAGGTTTACTAAGGCTCTTGAGCCTGGTTTTCTGTATCAGACAACTTTTATCACAGAGGCCTTGTGAGATAGAAACTCCCTCTTCTCCAGATAGAAATACATAGCTTTTCCAATGACTCAGCCAGGGAATAACAGGTAGCAGCTCTCCATGGACTGCTACCTGTGAGTTCTTCAACATCCCTTAGGTCCCCTGAGAGCACCAGTGCTGTATGAGGCCAGGTGAAGTTGGCCGGCACTCCCTGTGCACCGAGCCAAACGGCTGTATGCTAGCTTCATCAATAAACTGACTCTTTGATGGCAATGTGCCCATTTTAAATTGGAGAAGTGGTCCAGTATAGTTAAGTCACTAGAGGTTAAACTGCTGGCAGGAGACAAAGCCACTATCCATCTGGCTTGGCCTGATCTCAGACTCAGTAAGTGGGGAGAGTGCTCCAATCCTCTGGTCTCCTTTTGGGACAACAACCCCCTCCCCAACCAGGAGGCAGGCTTAGTTTTGCCTAGAGGAGCAGAGAAGGTTGGTTTCCCAGCAGGCTAAGATAGCCCAGAGTTCCTGCTTTCCACTCTGTAGTCTAGAAACTACTTCCCAGATCCTCAGGACTAGACCTTTTAACACCCTCCCCTCAGCACCAAAATTAAACCCCAGAAGAAAACACCAGGATGCTGACCCCTCTCCTCTGAGTTGTCATTTGAAGGATAAGACCCAAATGACTGCTCTTGCTTCTCTCTCCCTGCCTTTCTGGGGATCATAGTGTGCAGGCTCCAGTCTGCTGCCTCCCAGTCCTGGGGAGTCACAGGCTCTCAGCTCCGCACACTTCTCGGGTTTCCTGGCAGTAAAACCATCGCCTTGAGCTGTAAAAGGTTTCCCTGATGTTCCAACTCAAGTGGAAAACTTTTTTCAAGGTGTAAATTTCCTCAGCTGGGGTCCTGATTTATTCAGCTCTTAAGTGAGCAAGTGGGCAAGTGAGCGGAAATTTGACCCGTGTTTTCCGACGTGAGAATAGGGGGCCTGAGGAAGCCCTGTGACCCTGAATTTTAAATCCTCACCTCGAAGACCTGGGTGTTTTAAAAAGTGTGACAATAGGGGGTGGGCTAGAGAGGGTAATTGGATGCAGGGAATTGAAAGGAAGTTGCAAGAGTGACGAAATGCTACTCTCCACAAAAGAAAATAAGGGGGAAAAATCAGCCTGCGGACCGTACTTGGGAGTCGCATTCTCTGGCACCGGCACTTCCGGAGCTCCCCATTTGACCAGAGCGCCCAGGAAACCCAACCTAGCTCCAGCTGTCTTCCCCAGAAGCACCAGGTGCCCGCCAGCCCTGCAGTTCCTGCGAACCCTTGCAAACTTTCCTTAGAGCCGAACCATGGGGACCACGTGCAGCTGGGCTCCAAACTGCAAAGCGATAGGACTCCTGACCTGAAACACAAACACCCACTTTTTCCTCGATCCCCAGACCCAGCGGGGTCCACTTTGCGGCCTGAGCTAGTAAGGCGTGCCTGTGTCGGGTGGGCGAGCCATGTCCGCCCAGGGATGCCGCACTTACGCGCGGTGATGCCAGGATGCTCCAGCTCTCCGCGGTCGTTGGTGCAGCCGCCCTGCTCCAACCTGGCATCGGCTGCAGCGCAGCAGTAGCGCAGCGCACAGGAGCCGCAGCAGATGGTGGCGTCCCGCGTGTCGAAGTCCTCGGGGCACTGGAACCCCTCGTGATAGTTGCCCTGCGCGTCCACCCAGCCATGGCAGTATTCCCCAGGCTGCTGCGCGCCCGCCGGGCCCCAGTGCAGCAAGCCCACGAACAGACAGAGCGCCAGCAGCGCCCCCATCGCCGCCCCGCGCCCGGTGGCAGCTAGAGAGTCTGAGGGCGGAGCCGGAGCTCCGGGGACCACGGTTCCGCCTCCCCGAGGCACCACGCGGCCAGTTGACCGCCTGGTCAAGAACACGCTCTCTTGGGTTAGCAGCGGCTGGGCAGGAGGCGTGGGCTGCTCTGCGGGCTTCGCTGGCGGGAGGACAGCATGGTGCGCGGGGGCGAGGGGACCAGGGCTCGAGGGAGGCCACCTCGGAGGCTGCAACTGAAGCAGCCGCCCTTAGCCCGGCTCATCGCGCTAAGAGCACCCGGGCCCGCCTCCCACCCGGCTTTCCTCGCGGGCCGTCGAGCCACGGACAACCCACCCCAAGGCCGGACAGCGTCCAGATCATGGACTGTCGCCGGGTACCCGGCAGAGCCAGGAGCTCAGCTTGGCTCTTCACGTGCAGGTCGCGGGGACCAGCGGCTAATCCCGTTCTCGCCCCTGACTGTCACGCAGGCAGGAGACAGCGGAGTCGCGGCCAAGTGCAGAGGGACTGGGGTGGCTGACAGCTTTGCCTGGAGGGCGTCCCTTAAAAAGGCAGAGGGAGGAGGAGACAGGAGGGTGAGGAGAGTCCGCCCTCCGGGGTCGCCCCGCGAGCTAATCACAGCAGGCGCACCATGGTGCGGTCCCCGACGCCCGCAGGTTCACGCGCGTCTACCCTCCGCCCCAACCCACGGCGCTCCCCCGGGACTTGGCGGTGACCACGAGGGGACCAGCCCGCTCCCGCCACCTAGCTGTCACATAGCCGGGGAAAACCTGCAGAAGGATGAGGAAGGCTACCGTCCAGTCTCAGTCCACGCATGCCAGCTCACGAGAGGACTCGCTGCCGCGCTTGAGCTCCACGGAGTTCACTTAAAAACCAGCGCAGCGGCTGGAGTCCCCCAACTGTCCTGTCGGCTTCTGCACAGACCCCTTTTGCCCCTGGGCCGCCGATTCTGAGGATTCGTTCGATTCCGACAACCTAATTTTTAGGGTCATCAACATTTGCACCTCATTCCCCACGCCCACCCCTCCTTTCCAGCTTCCACGAGTTCACGCTCAGTCGTCTCCTTCCCGCACCGCTGAGCCGGCGCCGGGGAGGACCCGGGTCAGCTTCGCCAGCCGCACTTCAAAGGCCAGGGTTTCGGTGTTCGCGCCCGCAAAGGAAATAAAAGAGCAGAATTAATGATAATCGAGCCTATCTGAACTTCTGTTCGGGCAAAGAAACACATTTATTTAAATGATGTGTCCCCTGTGGGCTGTTCGCAGGGCAAGGCTCCTCCAGCGGAGGGAGAGCCTTGTGAAGCCAGAGTTAAGTGAAACCTGGGCTAACCTCAAGGCTTTATTTTTATTGCAACCTGTGTTTCCTCTCCGGGTTTATTGGTTCGGTACGTGTGAGGACGTTCGTCTTAGCCACACAGTTTGTCAAACACTTTGAACACCCTGTCACCGATTTAGATGTTAGCAAGTTTCGTGAAACAAATGGAAGAACGTGTCAGAGTACCGCCAACCCAAGTGTACGAGGTCAGAAGTATTTATTACACCCACAGCTTGCCCACGGTCCCAGAGGCTTTTAGAAAAACTTCAGTGCTGAATAAAGCAGTTTATTTTTAAGTATCTAAATTAAATTCCATTCCGGGTAAAGAACCACTTCTAACTTCAGATCTTAAATATTGAGATTATTATTTAATTATGAAAGTAAATACCCAAAATGCCACATGCTGAATAGGATTGTGTAAATTTATAATTGCATTGCTCTACAATAGATGTTGGGGGGGGCAATTATAAGTTATCAAGCTGTTAAGTAAAGTCAAATTATATTTAGGCAAACAAATAACGGGTGTGTTTTCCTTAACTAAGAACTTAACTGAAGCATATGGGGGAAAGTATTTTAGTAGAAATTTCACAGGTAATGGATTTTTATGTCTATAGAAAAAAAAATGCTGTCACCGGGCTTTAAGGGTGCTTTAAACAAACAAACAAACAAACCCTCTAGTTTGAGGGCAACAGGGTGGTTGGTTTTGTTTTCAGGAAAATAAAGGGAAAGAGATTTAAAACCACAGCAAATAAGAGCTACAAGGATCATAACAAAATAATCGAACTCAAAGACACACTAACTCTCAATAACTTTTCCAGAACCACACTACTTAATATCTTTTTTTTAAGTTACGATTTGAGGAATTTCATTACATCACAACTGTGTGAAATGTACAGCAGCCTTGGCCCCTCTATCAGTCCCCCACGGGTCAAGTTTCCTCCTTATCCAGCTGTTCTTTGATAGCGTTAATATTTTAAGGAGTGATTTGTTGGCACTTCCCTCCCATTAATTTCATTTCTCTGTGCCACAGAGGGGTTCTTGTCCCTGGGACAATGGCTATAATTAATTTCCTCATTTAGAACCCTTGTCTATTTGACTTATTCAGAGGGCATTCTGCTCAAATTTAGTTGGATGATATTTGCTAATGGAAAATAACCAAACTTCTAAATAAGTTGATACTCCATTAATCTGATAAGTTTTGAACATTAAAACAACCGTGCACCGTGCACCGTGCTTGTCTCTCTAAGTCTTGGATCCAGACTGCTTTCAGGTTACAATAAGCAGCCCCTTGGGCTAGGACAGGGATGGATAGGTGAGGGGTGCTTGTGATAAAAGATTCCCTCAAACTTTATACATTGATAGCTTTTAACTTCATAAACAATGCTCTCAGAAAGATATTTGCCTCTTTGTAGGTTTACAAATATCTGCGATTTCAAGGATTCTGTTTTTATTTTCCTAGTAAAGATTTAAAAGTCTCCAGGGACTCCTTCTCTAAAGCCTTTGGGAGAGTGTCCTGGAGAAAGATGACCAAAACTTGCTACCTATGGTATCCTGTATGGGTTTTAGAAATGTTACATTTCTCCCTGTCTCGGTAACAAAAAGCCCCTATTTTTGTGAATAACACAATCTTAAGAAATCACTTTCCCAGCCTGTTCTCTCTTGTGGTCTTCAGGAAATTTCTATAGGAAATGAGCTACATGATATGATGTCTGGGATTTTCTTTAATAAACACCAGAAAGAGGAGGGAGAAGAAAAGAGGAAAACCCAGAGAAGATGAGATGGCAGCAGGCTGACGATTTCAGCCGAGAAGTAAAAATCCGCACACTTTCTCTGACGTCACCATTGACAGAGCACAGGCCCTTGAGTTCCACTGCCAGCCTCATAAATCATAGATCAGTACTGTAGTCTTCTTTATCAGACTCATTCTGCTTGCTTCTCTCTCTTTTATATTCTTTTGGATATAGTAAGTGGAGGGAGGGAGGGAGGGAGGGAGGGAGGGAGGGAGGGAGGGAGGGAGGGGGGGGGGAAGGAAAGGGCTGAGAAGCAAAACATGCTAAAGAAAGAGAAAAACTCTGAAGGGCCACCTTTAAAAGTCTGACTAAGGGAGTTCTCATAAGCTGTTTGCATTGGACCAGGAAACAAAGCTGTAAAAAAACAAATTAGATGTGGAGGCGGAAGATCTATGCCATCTTGGAACTGTTTGCTGAACCCTTTAAATCCCAGGACGTATATTATCCAGAACTTTATTTTTTTAAATCATCGTTCCCTAAAATCATGACTAAAGAATAACAAAAGTTTTTAGCAAAACAACAACCGATGGTTTCTTCACTCACTCTCAAGCCCTTTCCTAGAGCGGTTTGTTGTCACCTTCTTTAACTCCTTTGCTGGTGACCTAATGAAATTCTTTTCTTGGGTCACTCACTATAAATCTTATCCCAGGCCATTGTAACCCTGAGTTAGTTGAAAGATTTTTTTTTTTTTTTTTTGAGAGTTGCAGGATCCCATACATACCACTAAAGTATATAAAGGTCCCAAGAAGTAGAAAGTATTAACTACTCCCAGACCCTGGAAACTGGTCCCCAAGGAGGTATTGTATGATCAATTTCTCATGATCAACTGATTAAACATGTTCTTCCACCTGCCCAGGATATCTGGCAGCCTTTGTCTTGTCATGTCCTTAAAGCAGAGTGTGAATGACGTACCTGGGGACCTTGGGAAAATACAGATTTGGGTTCTGAGCATGTACAGAAGAGAGTCTGCATGTTTAAGGACCATGTGGGTGATGTAGTGACTGCTTTGAGGACCGTTCCCTAGAGCTCTCCCGCTGTCCTCTGCCCTTGTACCTGGACTCAGGTGAAGTGAAGGAACCAAAAGGGCATGTTCACCCAGATCCCATCTCCTTTCTGGGCCACTCTCTGGGCCCTGGATCTCAGTCAGACATTTTCTCCAATTGTCAGCCACAGAACCACTTCCTAGCTTTAAGAGGCTCCAGGTGAAGCTAGTCAACTGTGTAAACACACAGGCAGGAGCAGTCCCCATTGGGTAGGATGGACCCAAGGATGGGAAGTAAAGGATGGGAGGAGCCAGCGCCACGGTTGTCTACTCTTGCCCTGTCTCCACAGACGTTAGAGTGGGTCTGTTACCCAGTGCATGGCAAAAGTTCCATAGTCAGAGAGGAAATGGTGGTTAAATAGATGGCAAAATGAATGTTTCCCCTTCGTAATTCCATAGCACTTACTCCATCCACACTGTAATTCCATGTTAGGGGCATCTGTCTTCCCCATTAGTGTAACATCTTCATTACTGTATGCTGGGACACAGGGGAGTGGATGGCACACAGCAGGTGTCTATTAAGTGCCAAAAGAATGACTGGCTGCACCTAGTACGTGACTGCTTGAGAACGTTTGCAATTGAGTGGCAGGTTTTCGTGGCCATGAAGAAACCAGAAAAGAATGGTTTAATTGAACTGTCCACTGTCACAGCGCCTTCAGAAATGGAATGTCATCAGCTAGCTAACCCTCCACAGAGACAGGGATGACCTTTGTCCAAGACCATTGTGAGTCTGTCAAGGCTAGACAAGGCTAAGCTTAGGTGTGTGCCTCTCCTGACCTTGAGCGAGATCATTTCAGCTTACTTCCTTTTACCTTTTAGAGGTAATTCTCTAAAACAATTCCTACCTTAGAATATTGCAGACGTTGGGGGCGGGGGGAGAGGGAGCAGAAAGATTGTAAGAGCCAGAGGCTCGGAACATCGGCTGTTAGATAGTGTCCCCTAGACATGACGTCGAAAATGAATTCATGAACTCTTAACAATATAGTCACCCAGAACAAGACCAGCATGATGACAGGACAAGTCAGTGTATCAATATAGACAAGGGAAATTCCCTATGGTCCCGCCCTTAGATGAAGAGCTACAAGTGGTCAACGGCCACTGAAAGAAGAACAGGTTTCTTACTGGGATGAGACCCACTTAAGCTGCCTAATCCCAAGTGGTCAGCTTGAGACACACGCACAAACAACCAAAGCTAAATCTATTCAGTAGGTCAATACACATATGTCTATACATGGAACAACAGTAACTAAAGAAGGAAGAAGTCATGAATTTATGGGGAAGCACAGGAAGAGTTAGGGGAAAGGGGGAAGGGAGAGAATAATGCAGAGGAGCTGCTCAGATAAAAGTTTTTAAGGAAACAAATAAAGGAAAATCCTCACCTTGAAGAAGGGCTGCTAAGATCCAGAATAAAGCTCATAACATGGCATGGGGTCGGACCTCTATAAATGGTGGGCACTACTCCCCACTATTTGCCGGCCTGAGTCTACAGTGGAATCGCCATAGCACGCTTCCTGCTGGACCAGAATAGGCCTATTCCCTGCTTACTTTGAATAGATTCTTTACAGTCCCCGCCCTTCATCCCCTTCTTTGTTAAATGGACCCATTCATAACCCCTTGCAAGAGCCACTGACTGTTCACATTTTAGGTTTTCTCAAGAGACACACCCAAAGCTAGGAGACAGGTGGATAAGAGAAAGAACAGGGTTCAGATGACCTCCTTTGTAGGGACAGACCCTGCTGGACAGACCTTATGTCAACTGGATTTCTACAGGGTACAGGCCCAAGTACAGGTGAGCACTTAATTAAGTATCTGATTAGTCTATAATTCCATATTATGTCAGTAGACATGTGATTTATTAACCTGGTCTCCTGGCATCCTTCCAGGGCATGTATAATAAAATGACATTTTTCATGAAGAAATATAAATTAAATTAATTGGCATTCATATTTAATTGAAACTTCCTTGACAGTAGATGGATTCTCCCCCAGCGCCACCCTTTCTCAGCAAGGGGCATATTCTTCTGAGTGCTTGCAGACTGAAGAGAGGCCAGCGAGTTCCTGAGGCTCCAGGAGGGGCTGGCTGGCTTTCAGCAGCGTTTAGTGCAGCAGAAAGAGTGAATGAAAATGAAACTCATTTTTTAAAAACTTATCTAGCCTCAGAGAAATTATCATTGTATCAGAATACAGACTAACAAAATGGACTAATAATATAGACTAATAAAATTAATAGTCAAAATGCGGGTGGTATGGATCCTTCCTTTCCTGTCTTAATACATTCTGAGCACGTTAAAGTAAGTTATGTCTTTGGTTGACTTGGGTAAAGTGACCACAGCTGGAATGTGCGGAGTTAAAGAGGTAGTGCAGTGGGTAGAGTAAGTGTCAAGCAGTCACAGAGGTGCAACTTCAAATCTCCCACACCCATGTAAAGCCTGACATGACAATACACATCTGTAGCCTCATTGCCGCTATGCAAGATGGGACGTGGAGACAGGAGACTCTCAGGCAATCCCAGGCAAGGGAGCCTTGCATGTGCAGCAGTTAAGAAAAAAATAAGACAGAAGGGCAGCAGGAGCACTCAAGGTTGTCCCCTCAACTCTGAATCCTCATCATGGCATGAAGACTCTCACATACAAACAGGTACACCATTATACACGCACATATCATATACACAAACATTGAAATAAATTGTTAAAACATATTGGAGCATGTCCTTGACACCAGCTAACAAATGTGATCATTTAAATGAATAAGTTGTCCTCATAATTATCATTGCACTTGGTGGTCAACTTGAAATGCATGCCGCATGTATTTAAAACATTTAATGCCTTATATACAAATTCACGTATGTACATACATGTTTGTTATTTCCATAATGAAAATTCGGGACATCCCCTCCTCATTGCTTTTAAGAGCTGCTTGGGCCTTTGTAAGTATGGAAGACCCGCATTTCTAAGTCCCAATAATGAATTTCCAATTAAAGATTTAAAAAAATTATTCTCTTAATCCAGTGGTCAACAAAGATTTTCTGTAATAAAAGCCAGATAGGAAACAATTCCAGGCTCCGAGGGCCATATGGTCTCTGTCCCACCCTCTCTGCTCTGATGTAGCATGGGAGCAGCTGTAGATACAGAAGTAAATGCACATGGCTGCCTTTCACTCACAATGCTCAGATTTGAATTGCATGCAACTTTCACTTGTCACAAAATATTACTCCCCCCCCCCCCCCGAACACTTCAAAATGCAAAACCCATTCTTAACAGGCAAGAGACAAAAGACAGGTGTCAGGGTGGACTTGGTAAATCTCTATTAATTGATTTTTGCATGTATTTGTTGTGTGTGTGTGCATGCTTACACGTGCACGTGTGTCACAGCACGCATGTAGAGATCAGAGGCAATACTCCAAATCGGCTCTCTCCTTCCGCCATGTGGGTTCCAGAAATCGAACTCAGGGCATCAGGCGCATACAATCTGAACCCTCTCACCAGCCCATGGATCACTTTCCAACATTTAGAAACTTTAGCTTCTCTCTCTCTCCTCCCTGCCCAATGGTGATAGAAGCCAAGGTTGCATCTGCAGCAGGCTGAGCTACTGCCGACACCCTGCCTTGCACACAGTCCCATTGCTCGGCAGTGCTTAGAGGAGAAATGACGTCATACATCCCAACAACACTGAATGTGGAACCTGGGCGTTTTGAACAACATTCTTCCTGATTTGCAAAACACATTCCAGTGACACAAAGAAATTCCAGTTCTCTGCTGCCCCTCACAAATCCTCTGGCCTCCTTTCCTTGATAAATGCTAGGTGGCAGAGGAGAGAGTATAGAGAGCCAGGACTAGACCTTACCAAAACTGACAAGAGGAGAAGAGAGAGTCTGACCAGTCTACTGACGCCTGTGTCCTTGCTAATCTGTAACAAAATATTGAAATTATAATATAATTATCGTATCATGTTCTTTAGCAATTCCCTAAGAGAAAAAGTGAACCCATGTTACACGGGGGGGGGGGGGGGGGGGGCC
>CM052712.1:54919831-54920857 GCA_028551405.1 Uromys caudimaculatus | reverse complement strand
CCTGTGTCTCACGGGTTCGGGGCAGTACCTGGTGAGCTGTGGGGCGTGTCTTTGGCCCTCTGCTGGGTCTTGCGATCTCCTGAGAGGGATCTTTGTCCCAGCGCTGATTAGCTGTGGGGCCCTGTGGCCCAAGCTGAGGTTTCCCATCTTTCATTTTTAAAAGGATGAAAAAGAGCAAGCAAGAAGAGAAAATCCTTTCAAATTTACAGGAAAGAACAATTAAATAGAACTATCAAAATCATAATTATTGAGATGTAAAATATTTTTAAAATGTTAAGCAAATTAGCCCAAATGAAGAGAGAGACAGTGAACTGGAAAATGGATTTTAAAATAAATTTTATAATATGGCACAGAGATGAGGCAGTAATGTGAGCAGAAGTTTCAGAGCTATTGAGGATGGACTAAATTATTACAAGAACCTCTTTTACGTTTCAGAAAGAAAAACCATAAATAATGGAGAGTCTGTATTGAAAGACATGAAGACTGAAGGTTCTGGGGAAAGGGATGGGGGAGATGAGCCTACATATACAAAAAGCATGTGTATCGAACAAACAGAAAGCCATGCCTGTACATCTACTAGTTTACTATACAGAACGCCAAGGAAAGAGTTCAAAAGGACCTCAAAAACAAATCTGTTGGCCAACCAAAAATAACGACCAGACTTAGCCAATTCCTTCCAACACAGAAATCCAAGGAGAATGGGGAAAAAGGCTCCTGGACACTGAGAGAAAGGAACCAGTGATGTAAAGTGACGGAACCACTAAAGCTATATTACTTAAGAATAAGGATGAGGACTACACCCGTCACCCACAGTGGGACAGGTGGGCTCAGTTCTCTTGCCTGTAAGGAGCTGCCTGTCTGCATTGTGGGGCAGAGTCCGGGAACACAGGTACATCGGTTTTCCAGGTGCCAAGGAGCTTTCATTGCAGAGACGCCAAAGCCTGAGGAGAAGGGCACAGGAGCAGATCGAGAAGAGCCCATGTCAGAGCCAGAGACCAAGAAGAGTGAGACAGGAGCAAAGAAAAA
>CM052712.1:54887331-54917331 GCA_028551405.1 Uromys caudimaculatus | reverse complement strand
CAGTGTATGTGTACCTGTCCTTGTTTAAAGAATAGATTCTGAGCGTTATTATCAAAAAACCAAAGACAGTAAGAAATGTCCATGTTAGCTACGGAGCTTTTAATGTGTATATATTTCAAAACAACGTGTTGTACACTGTCACTGAACAAAATTTTACTTGCCAGTTAAAAAGAAATGACTGGTTATTTTTAAATGTATTCCAAATGTCCCTAAAACAGATTAAATATTTTAAACCCTGACCACATACTAGTTCATGAAATAAGCTTTAAAATATTACATATTTCTAATACTATCAAATAAATTACAGCCTATTCAAAATAAGTTTTCATAAAATTCAGTGAATGTTACTTGGTTGTGGGTAATGGTTACCACATAGAAAAAAATGCATTGGATTGGTGCCTTCTACCATACATATGAATCAAGAGCACTAGAAAATACATAGTTGAAAAGTGGATCTGTAATTCATTTTCTCCTGCCTGAGGAGCAAGAGCAGTAAAGAAGGCAGCACAGACCGGCAAGCATGCTACTGGCAGGCGTGCTGGCAAATGAATGAGGCTTATGAATGGAGTGGTCCTTATCTATGGGATTCCTTCAGCAGGATATATTTGATCTTTTGAAATCCATCACAGTAAACAAATAAGGTGACGGCCTGGGGTGTAGAGATGAAGGAACCAGCATGAATCTCACACACTGTGCTTCAAGTGCCTCTATCAAAATGTGGTCCACAGCACATCAAACATGGCAAGATGGGGTCTGCGCCTCAAAATCACTTTATCCTTTAAGCTATTGGTAGACGTTAATACTGGATAAGACCTGGTTTAACCATCTGACCCCTTGTCTCAGACACTACAAGGAAAGTTAAAACAGAAATTGATTCACAATGTAACTAGCCGATGGAGCCTTTACCTGCTGAATACATAAAATTCTTCAAGTGGTAAAATACCAAAAGGGACAAAGACCCTAACATAAAGGTCATAATGGGACAAAGATCATAACAAAACAAAAAACATGCTTAGTCTTAAAAGGAATTAGAAAAAGTCAAATCAAAAGTTGAGTAAGGGCCAGCAAGATGGCTCAGCAGGTAAAAGTACTTGCTTGGAGACCTGAGCTGAATCTCCGAGACTCGTGCAAAGGTGGAGGAAGAGAACCAAGACACCCTTAAAGACCCCTTGTCCAGTGACCGCCAACGAGTACACTGTGACACATGCATACAACACACACACACAATAAGAATAATGATAAAGTTTTGTTTACATTTACTTAGTTAGTTATTCATCTATTTATAGCATATCTTTTCAGATCCCCAGAACCCATGTAGAAGCCATGTAGGCATGGCAGCTGCCTACCATCCCAGGGCTTAGGAGGCAGATACAGGGGAGCCCCAGAGCGAGCTGGCTAACTAGATTAGTTGGAATTGGTGAGCTTCAGATTCACCAAGAGTTCCTGCCTCATGAAACAAAGTGAAGAGCAATCTGTGAAGACTTCCAGCATCAGTGTTGGGCCTCTACACGCATGAACACCCATACGCGTGCATCCATAGACATACTTGCGTGCACACACATGCAAATACAGACACAGAAACGGAAGACCACATATTCTATTTTCAGTTATATGAAGTTGTAAACTAAGCAAAATTGAGTAATATTTTATAGATACATGCATATTTGATGATTATGTCTTAAAAAATAAGGAAGTCATAACACAATCTAGGACTCTAGTCTCAATACGTACTATATAGTTATCAATATGTACTCTATAGACTAAGAGGCCTCCAAGACAACCATTTTCAAACCCCAGAACCTGTGCACATGTTTCTTTGCATGACAAATGGACTTGCAGATTCAATCAAGTCCAGGATCTTGAGGGAAGGGTGGCTACCCTAGACTACACTGGTCAGCCCACTGCAGCCACAGGGGTCCTTACGGGAGGGGACAGCATTGTCATGGATATAGATGATGTTAGCAACAGCGGTCAGAGACATTGGCAGGTGTTCTGCTGCTGGCTTTGAAGATGGGGAAAGGCCATGAGGGAAGGGACAGTTTCAGTATGAAAGAAAGGAAAGGCAAGGTACTGACTTCTATCCTAGAGCCCCCAAAAGGAATGTGAGTGTTGTCCCATTTCACATTTCTCCAGACTACAAAATAATAGAGTATGGTGGGGGTCAGTGAGGTTATCCTGATGTTTTATTCTTCGTTTGGTTTAGTTCAAATCTGTACTCTTTGAGACACGATCTTGCTACGTGTCCCAGGTTGGCATTGATCTTTTAATGTTCCTGTCCTCTCTTTCTTGTATTGTTTTTAAGCTACTGGATTCCTGGGGTGCGTTACAGCAGCACCAGGGAAAGGATACATGTTGAGGGGAGGCACACGTGTGGAGTAAAGCCACACAGATCCAATGATTCTGGCTAACGCGCTCATTCCCAAACAGAATGGCGTTTCTCTGAATATCAGCTCTACAGTCATGCTTTTTGTTTCTAAGATTTTTATTTATTTATTCTGTATACAGCATTCTGCATGCATATATGCCTGCAGGCCAGAAGAGGGCATCAGATCCCATTACAGATGGTTATGTAGCGTGGTCTCCCCGTGAATTACACTTGATTGTTGTGAGGTTGTTTGCTTTTGTTTGCTTGCGGAGAAGGGTCTCACCGTGTTGTTCAGTCTGGCCTTGAACTTTATTATTCTCCGGCCTCAGCCTCCTGACACTGAGATTACAGTCATGTGCCAATACACTCAGGCACATAGAATGCACTGGTCAATGCCAATGGACCATTCCAAAACAGAGATTCAGACAGCAGACAGAGAAGTCAGCCATTCAGGAAAGAAGCCCAGGGGTGTCATCCTCCAGGTGGCCACTGAGTCAGTGAGTGAGCTACACAGACACAACATGCAGGCTTCTGACTAAGTCCTGGGTTTGATCCCCAGCATCACAAAACAAACAACAAAACCAGAAGAAAGCTCCAAGGCAATCAGTGAGGGTACTCACTTAGGTAGAGATGCTAAGATGATGAAAGCCTGCAATTCCAGCTCTCCAGGACCAGAGGCGGGGCCAGCACAAGCTGAAGGACAATGCGGGCTACATTGTGAGACCTTGTCTCAAAAACCAAAACCAGAAAAAAAAAATAGAAAGAAAGAAAAAGAAAGCATGAACTTGAGAGACTATTAAATGTGCCACTTAAGTATCCAGTGCTTCCTGGGTATACATTTTGAAGCTCATAGTGATATTAGCTTTGAGGCATTGACTACTAACTCCATTGATGGGGAATATGTTATATCAGACACACCAGATTCTTGGAATCTTACTGACTAGCCAAAGAGGTCCGGGCTAACCCTATGGTCTCTTCCTGGAGCCTCAGTCATCCAGCTACAGGAAACTTTAGGTGTCTTTGCTTTCCCATAGCAAAGCTCAGTCTACACAGAAGCACCCATTTACCCAACTGTATTTATTCCAGTGTGGATTCATATGCTAGAGATTCTTGGTAAAAATTTGAATTTTTGATGATCAAGAAAAAAACCAAACACTGCAGCCACTGTCCTCCAGATCAACACTGAATTTTGCATGCTGCTTCCAGAGACTCTTGGTGCCTACAGAAGCTGCTAGGCTGTGAACCCTCTCACAGTGAGGCTCCTAAGGCACACGTGTCCACATCTCTGACCTGCAGTGAAGTAATGGGCACAGGGAATTATGAAAATAACCACCAATTGTACAGAAAACGAGAGTCACAAGATGAGAGCGAGAGCACTGCTTACCTGTGACACCCCAGGGAATATTCCACACTTGGTATGTGCTGCCCACGCTGCATGGTGCGTTTGTTCCTTCGTCTGTTGCTTTAACACACTGTGTGCTTGGGTCAGTCCTTGTCCCTGCCATCTGAACACCCTGACACTGCAGAGTGATGTATTCACTCACTCAAACACCACAGCAGTGCTCCAGTGCACGTAAGACAACAGTGGTGGGAAGTGACTCTCAGACAATCAGACAGGATGGATGCGAGACCTGACTTCCCACTGGAGAGATAGATAGATAGATAGATAGATAGATAGATAGATAGATAGATAGATAGATAGATAGATAGATGATAGATAATAGAGAGAGATAGCTATAGATGATATAGATAGGTATAGATAGATATAGATGAGATAGATAGGTAGGAATTAGAGATAGATAAATATAGATGATTAGACAGAGATAAAGAAATGCTATAGATGATACAGTTGTTGATATAGAGATATAGATGATATAGAAATAGCAATAGAGATGATATAGATTATATATGATATAAAGATACAGATATATAGAGAATTCCATACAATGTTTCTTGATGATAACCATCCCTAGGCCCTCCCAGGTACACCTCTACCTCCCACCCACAAACATTTCAATTACAAGAACCTGTGGCTATTTCTCCTTCGCTGCGGGCGAGTCTCACTTCCATCTCTGAAGGACTTAGGTATCTGTGTAAGTAAATACATAGAAACATACTTTAAACCTCACGAAATTTAACAAACTAACTATAAAATTTGAAGTAGCAAAGTATATTCCCGGAAGGTCTACATTTATCTGCCACCAGCACTTGAAAGGAGTTGAAAACCCTGTTGCCAATGTCTCTCTATGCGCTCATCTGGAAACAGCGTGGCGCCATCTGTTGGTGAGTTCGTGGGTACTGCTAGTCTCTTTCATGGAGGATGGTGAGGTTTTCTCTCATCCCATTGTACTAGAAACTCACTTCCTTTTGAGAGATTGGTACGATTAGAAGATGGAGATAAAGGCCAATCAAGATTTAATACAAGAAGACTGACATTTATGCTTTATTCCCACGTTTCAGTATTTTACCAAATTGTCTTGATTGGTTATAATTCTTTATTTTAGAGATCTGTGTACTTCCTGTTACTTATTCCAATAAACAAATTTGTAAATCTATTCACAAAGATACTGTGGGTTAAAACAAACACAAGAACTCCTGTAGACTCATTATATATCATCAAGATGATTTATTTAGGTCAAAAGTTTAATAAAGAACAAAAAAATAGAAGCAACTTAAAATACATTTCCCATTGAATTAAAAAAAAAAATCCTTCCTGTGTGCCTCATTCCCTAAGAGAGCCCCACTCTGCTCCTGTCCAAGGCAAAGTTTCTTATA
Organism: Uromys caudimaculatus; assembly: GCA_028551405.1. Classification (NCBI taxonomy): domain Eukaryota; kingdom Metazoa; phylum Chordata; class Mammalia; order Rodentia; family Muridae; genus Uromys; species Uromys caudimaculatus. The sequence continues at coordinate 54,912,191 of CM052712.1, read as the reverse complement.
ATAGTTTATAATTGATGTTCTAAACCTTACTTGAATTATTTTCTGTGTCTCCAACTCCAGCCCAAATACACACTAAAACCGACAAGCCACAGATAGCCTCCAGGGCATTAAATCTACTATTTCCTGTCACTAGGTCCCGCCCCCTCCCTTCCGCAGGCCGGCTCCCTCTGGCTGAACACATATTTTTTCTACTCAATTGCCACTTCACTCTCCTGGTTGCTTCCTCATCGGTTTGGAGTCTGTGTGCAGAGCCATTCCTATCCTTACTGCCTAGTCCTTGCTGAAGACCCTCATGGGCCAATCCTTAGATGTCTCCTTTCCTACACAGGTACCTTTAGCTAACCAAGAGCTTTCCCCAGGCAGGGTCTGGGAGAACAGTTTGTGCTTGGCCCCATCTGGCTTTTGGTCTAGGGGGTGATGTAAGGTTTGATCACCTGTTTACTCAACGTGCCCTCTCCAACACAGAAACCAAGACCTAGCATGTGAAGTCACATGAGAATTATTGAATTAATAATTATCCATCAATAATATTTAGTAAGTAAATTTTTGAGTGTGTATGTGTGAGAGTGTATATGTGTGTGTGTCTTAGTGTGTGTGTCTGAGTGTGTTTGTGTGATAGGTGCCTAGTGTTTGAATACTTGTGTGTGGATATCCAAGCTTGTAAGCTGACTAACAGAGGATGACTGATGTCCTGCTCTGTCACACCTTATTCATCTGAGAGAGGGTCTCTCAGCAAACCTGAAGCTAAGTTGGCCGCCAACAAACCCCAGCAATCCTCCTGTCTGTACCTCAGCCCAACCCCATGGAGCTGGGTTAAAACTGCACATGACCAGCCGGGCAGTGGTGGCGCACGCCTTTAATCCCAGCACTTGGGAAGCAGAGGCAGGTAGATTTCTAAGCACAAGGCCAGCCCGGTCTACAGAGTGAGTTCCAGGACAGCCAGAGCTACACGGCTACACAGAGAAACCCTGTCTCAAAAAAAAAAAAAGCACATGATCATACCTAGCAGGTAGACCTGTGATTTGAACTCCGGTCTCAGGCTTTCCCAACAAATCAACAAATGCTCTTATCCCCTGAGCCATCACTCCAGCCTTGTGCTTATTCACTAATGTATTTATTCAGGTCACACTGGCTAGCTAGACTATCTAAATCAGGAAGCGCTAAGTTCAAAAGGCAGACTCTGTCTCAATATGCAAAAACAAACACATAGGAGGCCATGTATAACAAGCAATTTAAAATTTATCTATTTCTGAGAGAATGTTTTAGAGCACAAACAACAGAATTTTATTTGCGCTCATCTTGTTTAACCTAGCTAGATAAATACAGAAGAACCACTGAAAGAGTCGCAGTGTAGAGAGCTGAATGGTTAGGCCACCATCCTTGTCACCCTGGCAGATCTGCTTCCATAGCCCTGGAAATAAGGCACTTCTCTGCCCGTGAACACCATCGCTGGGTCTCCTTTTCACTTTCTTAGATGACTGTAGTACAGTCCAAGAGGGTGGTGGTGGTGCAAGCCTTTAATTCCAGCACTCTGGAGACAGAGGCAGATGGATATCTATGAGTTCAAGGCCAGCCTGGACTACAGAGAAAGTTCCAGGACATCTAGGACTAAACTGAGAAACCTTGACGAGAAAAGCAAGAACAAAAACGGAAAAGACAAGACAAGACAAGATAAAAAGAAAGAGTACAGGGTCAGGGGGTCAGGAGCCATGGCACCTGAACTGGGGCACCAGCTCTGCCACTTACTGTGTGGCCTTGAGCAAGTCTCCTTAGGTCCCTGTGCCCCAGTTTCCGTCTAAGAGAGCCTGCCTGATATGCTTATGGTGAGACCTAAGAGGGCTCATATATGGCAATCACGGGAAATGAAATTCTCTGTAAAAGTTGATTGAACAAATGCTGTTGTAACTGATATTTTCACATTCTGATTAGAAGAGGGAGAAGATGCATTTAAGTAGGAAGTGCTTAACACAACTCTCTTCTACTTCCAACGCGTAATTTATTTTCATTCAAATTATTTGTTCTAGTCTCTGCCCCTAGGCTTTTATGATCTTATACATTCATTAAAAAAAGAAGAAGTGGGTTGAAATGGCTCGACCTGCGATATTTTATGTTAGCAATCCATGTACAATACTATTTCATGTAAAAATCATCTCAGAGCTGGCTGGCTCTTCCTCTTGCCTCAGCACCCATCTGACCATACAGTGCTATGTGACTCCTGGGGAAGGAAAGGTACAAAGGGCCTCACCCAGCTGTCAAGCCTGCAGGCTACAATACCAGCCTGCCAGGCAAGAGATCGTCCTCTCAGATGAGTCTAGGCTGTCAGATTGACAATTAGAATGAGTCAGGACAGCACATACAGATAAAGCTTTTTGTAGATGTGACTGGGGACTCTGTAAGTCCGGGTGGGCCACTGTCACAAAATACCTTACAATGGGTAGATTGTATAGCAATATTTATTTCTCACAGTCTGGGAGTCAGGAAGTCCAAGACAGTGCCACTAGAAAACACAGTGTCTGGTGAGACCTCTTTTTTTCTAGTTTGCAGATGATGCCTACTTGATGTATCTTCAAATAGTTGAAAGAAATCTCAACTCTCCTGTTCTTTCTCTTTATAGTACGGGCACCATTCCCCCATGTTGTAGTAAATATTTAAATATCAGTTGGGGGATTCTATCCCACCTTTGATCATTCAGTTCCCAGAGAAAAGACACACAAGTTTTGTATTTATAATAAGCCTTAATTAGCACTAGAGCTGGGCAGATATCTACCTTCTAAGCTATCAATTTCTACTTCCCTATCAATAACCCCAAGTTATAACTTGCCATATTTCCTCTGGGCCACTCTTGACTCTAGTTGGCCAGCCCTCATGGCCATGTTTTCAAGATTCCTACCCCATGGTGCCCCCTCTCTCCATCTTCTTCTGTCCTCATGGTCCTCCTCCGACCCCAAGCCCAGGAACCAAAACCCCACCTATCTCTCTTCTGCCCATCTACAGGCTGTAGACATCTTTATTTGTCAATCAGGGATAACTTAGGCGAAATTACATAACATTACTTGGGTCTACACAAGGATTCTTTCATCCCCGAGGGCAATCAGGCCTTGGGGGCCAGTGCAACACAGAGCAAAAGACCAAACCTCAACAACCCCAGGAGGCCATTTTCATGGCCTCACCCAATCCTAATCATTTCCCAAACTCCTCACCTCCAGATACCTTCGCAGAGGTGAGTTAAACTCCAACCTGTAAAGTTAGAATGACACAAACATCCAGGGCATAGCCAGGGTCCTGACATGCAGAACGCCTTGGATCATCTGATGAAATCTCTAATGAGAGAGGCAAGGGAGTCATTCAGACAGAAGCAGAAGAGGGACTGTGACCATGGAGATGAAGACTGGAGTGAAGCAACCACACATCAAGGGTGGTGCAGCCATAAGACGCTGGAAAATACAAAGAGTGGATTCTAGTCTGTTGACAGTTTGAATGAGAATGACTCTCACCACACACACACCATAGGCTCATATACTTGCATGTTTAGTCTCCAGTTGGTGACTGGGAAGGATTAGGAGGTGTGGGCCTTGTTGGAGGTGGTGTGTAGCTGGGGGTGAACTTTGAGGCTTCAAAAACCCAGACAACTCTCCCTCTCCCCCTCCCTCTCCCTCTCCCTCTCCCCCTCCCCTCCCCCTCTCTCCTCCCCCTCCCCCTCCCCCGTCTCTCTCTCCCCTTCCTCCTTGCTCCCTCGCTCCCTCTCTTTCTCTCAAATGTTCTCTCTCTTTCTCCCTCCCTCCCTCTCTCTATACCTGAATGGAAAGCTCTAAGCTACTGCTCCATTGCCATGTCTGTCTGCGTCCTGCCATGATGATAACAGATTCATCTTCTGAAACTGTAAGCCAGCCCCAATTAAATGCTTTCTTTTATAAGAGTTGCCATGGTCATTGTGTCTCTTCATGGCAATAGGACACTAACTATGACATCCCCTAAGCCTCCAGAAAGGGGATCACCGATTTAACCAGTGAAACTGACTTCGGATTTCTGGCCTTGAGAATTGTAACCCAACCTTTTTGTTAGTTTAAACCACCAGTTCATAGTAAATGGGCACAGAAGCCACAAGAAATGATACAGGCAGGACTAGATGAGGCCACAAGCCAAGAGGTGTCATGATCCAAGAAGTGAGTCAGAAATGACTGTACCCAGGGAACACTGGACAAAGTTCACGGCTGAACATGGTGTTCAGGGAGCAGATGGATACGCCCTCACCTATATACTCTCAGAGTTTCTAAAAATTAACAAGGTCAATGACTTTAGCTTTAATTATCAGAAAGCTTGATACAACGTGCTAGTTTCTAATGTGCTTCCATAGTTACCCTCTATGAAATATAAACAAACCATATAAACTAAAATGTGTTAAAAATAGCAAGTTTAAATTTCATGTATACATTTCTTCTCAACAAAACACAAGCGTCAACAACATCTGTGTATCTCTTCAGTAATATATTAAGTGATGATGATGTTCTATTTAACCAAAAATGTACTCATGCATTCAAAATTATCATTCACATGGTTTTGGACAAAAACCACATTTTTTTCCAGTGGAAATTACCCTAATGTGTTTTAAAATATGTAAACATGCCCTAAATATATCAGAGTGGTATTTGTGAAATATCACACATGTTCAAAGTTTACCCTGGTGATTATGATGTACAGCTTTTAAAATTATGTGACTCTCTAAACACACACACACACACACATAAACACACACACATACATACATACACACACACACACACACACACACACACACACACACACACTACAGAAAATCTGAGTTCAGATTTGGATCTATAGTGTTTGCATGATTCCTTGTTTGGACAGTTAAGACACTGGGGATTTTTGTGAATTTTCCAGAAATAAAACATGCATCTTTTGGTGTTGGCAATGTTGATCCAGATTTTATTTCACAACGTCTGAACTCCCGGGATTGAGGAGATTGCTCTTTCAGATTTCTGGGGCTTATATGCAGGCATAAAGGGAGTGGGTGTGGAAACGATTCCTGTCACTCACAAAGTTGACCTCATGGAAGGAACACTCTCGGGACTAGATGGCATCCAGTTCAAGGCAGAGACTCATCCTTTTCTATAGCACGCCCATTGCTTAAAATCAGCGTTCTCTGTTGTCTTCCATCTCCTCTCTTCCCACTCTGAGTGAATCACCAGTATCTGTTCTTCTCCAAAGACTGACCTCTTGGAAGAGGCAACATGGCAGCATGAAGTCTAGCTAAGTCTGTGAACCCTGAAACCACATGGACATCATGCAAGCCTTGCTTCTGTGCTTGCTAGCATTTCAGACTTTGGTAGAATACTCTGTCAACATTTTATCTGGGACGTTTGAATATGGAGGCTCTTTACTCTTCATTTCTGTAATGCTTAATAAGTCATTAGTACAAATTATGCTTAGAGCGTGAGGGAAAGGAGCCAAGCTCAACCGGACACCTTCTCTCAGTTCCTCGAAAGCAGAGTGCTCCACGCTTGATGTGTTGACAAGCCCACAATCCCATTATATGCACAGAGCTCGGAGCACTGCCAGAACGGTCTGTTTCTTCTGTATGGACACATGCTAACCTTCAGAGCTGCTCAGCTCGTGTGTCTCAGTAGCCCTCAGTCTTACCCTCAGCTTTCTGCACGTCAGACTCCATGAGATAAAGGTCAGCATCCTTTGTGACTTGAAGTCTGGTGTGGAATAGATCTGCTGGCTGTGAGGGATCACAGTCCTTGCAAGACACTGAGTTTTGTGCTAAGTCTTTCTCTTTTTGCTGTAAGAAAACACAATTCCAACTGAGCCTGACATCTGCACTTTTCCTTCTCAGCTACCCGATCATTCACCAGTCCCTTCCCCGCACAGTGCTAACTTGCCTTTTGACAGTGACTCCATTATACTGTGATCTACACTGTAGCACAGCCTGAGCTCTTAGTATAACATATAAAAACTACCGAATCCGTGAGCACAGTGTGTGAGATGCCCTTACTCCAGGTAGCAATGATGCAAATACTTCCACAACGTACAGTCATGCACTCTATAGCTTCAGAATCTTGGGAGTCTAAGGCAGGGGGATCACTTGAACCAGAAGTTTGAGGTCAGCTTTGGCAGCAAGACTTTGTTCTCAAAACGGAGGTAGGGAAGGGAGAGGAGGGGAAGGAAGGAATCTGCTTCTAATGGTGCCATGATATATTCAGACTTCAAAAAATATTGAAATGTGGAAACAGTGTACAGTCTAGAATTCACGAAATATGGTATTGTAAAAAGGAAAGTGGATGTGTGCATAAAAAGCCTTCTCTGATCAGACAGCGAAATGCTTTCTTACAGATGCAGAAATGGATTTGTATATCAGTATGCATGAGCCTCTGAATGCCATCCAGGCCTCGAATTCTCTAAATTACCCATAGGCAATCACTCCCCATATCCACTCACTGTCATTTTTCATATTCCGCCTGATGAAGAATGACTTCAGAATGGTCTGAGTCTCACTCCCCTCCGGGCACCTTTTATTTAAAGGATCTACGTTTCTGTTCCCTTTCTCCCTCAACCTATTCCTTCTGTCCAAATGCTATTCAATAACTGTATTCTCAATTAAACACAAATCCTTGCATTTGACTCAAAACACTGGATGCTCAGTGTGTCTTCCAGTGTCAGACCTTGTATGTGATTGAGTCCAGGTTTGGACATCTAAACAAAGCCGAAATGATTCTCCATTTTGCCCAAAAGTGTCCCTCCAGCTGTTTCTGGGCTGCTTCATCTCAAAGGCGCCCCTTCACTAACAGAGGCTTTTCTGGGCAGTGGCTTTGCTTATGATTAATTATCATGAACCCAACTTGGACCTTTGGCTTTCTGGCTCTTAGCTGAGTAGCCAAGATATTTCTGTAGACTGAGATAGTTGGCTTCAGTTCTAATTAATGATCAGTCGTTATCAGCTTAGTTTAGACTTTTTGCTCTCTGACTTTTTGGCTGGGTAGCCTAAACACTTCCCAGATCCAAAGGGCTGGCTGAAATTTATATCCCTCTTTCTGGCACTGTCCTGATAATTCTGATGCTTTCCCGGATCTGCAAAAAGATTTTAATTGTTTACAGTCTTGATTAATGGGCTTGCTGTTGCTTTGATAGTCCATCATTTATAATGATAAGAAACAAAAAAACAAATGGCGTTTTCTATTACTCTCTGGGGCCCCTTGGTCCATCCTTTCTAAGGAGCGACTGTTTAGTTTTCTTCCCTATTTCTATTAAGTTACTAATAATTGCATTACAATTGAACTTTAAACTATAGCGATTTCTAACTCCCTACAGTATTTATTACCCTGCAGAATTCCTCACTGTTATTTCAACAGTCTTTCCCAGAGTCGTCTGGTTGTATATCTCCAGCCAGCAGTTCACCAAGACAGTTCATATCAGTTCCTTGATTTCTCTAGCATCTATCACAAAACCCAGTAAGTCTTGTCTCCTTGTGCCCTATCAAATAAATGAATCCCCCAGACTCTGTAATCGCTCTCTGGTTAATTACTTTATTTGGCCAAGTAAACTGCCTTTACCCAAAATAGGGCCCAAAGTTCTATTTTATTCTTATTTCTGCTTATCAACTCGTTATCTAAGTTCTAGTTCTAGTGGGGTTCAGAGTACCCCACTAGTGTTTGTAAAGACTGTTGGGTGGTGGTGTGAACCAAGACCTGGTTAAGCGAGTGTAGGTGACCTCTTCTCTCCCTGTATCTGATTTTCTTGTTTCCAAAGGAAAATGAAGGAGGAAAGTATTTTTGTGAGGTGACACTGTAAAGTTGTTTTTTTCTATTTCTAAGATGATGTTTGCTCATTCTAGTTTCATACAACATTTTCTTGGCAATGATGCTAGAAGCTAGTTTGTGCTCCGTTATATTTGTGTCTTAAATCAATAGAGACCTGTGCGTACAGTTCATTAGTTTCTGTATTCCACTTCAAGTAGCTCTCTGCGTTTTCCATTTGATGGTAATAGAAATTTCCCACGTGGTAAAAGCATCTCTCGATCTGCCCCCCTCTCGACTTCCCTTCCGGAGAAAGTGCAGATTTGTTTCCTCTAACTGCGTACTCATTGAGCTCTCTCTCCAGAACCCTTCCCCTCCCCGGAACCCTTCCCCTCCCCTGCCTTTCGTCCAGTCTCCTCCTCATCGTGGGTCTTTGGTCTTTGCCTTTGAGTCCTCTCAGTTGCCCCCCACCCTCAGATCCTTTGCCACGCCGAGGGCCCCAAGCCCTTTAAGCATCTCCACATACAGATTGGTTGCTTCTTGTCTCTAACACAGTTGTCTCCCCAAGGCTGGGATTGACGTTTTTGTTTTTGACACTGTCCTCCTACTAGCCCCACTAGCTCATATCCCGATTTATTTCTACATGTCTATGATGTGTCAAATTCTATGCCAGGACTGGAAGATGCAGTGATGATCAAAGTCACAGACTATTTCAACTCCCAAAGCTCTGACGGCTCAACAGAACTTTAAAGGAAGGACTTGCTGGTTCATCCAACCAGTCAAAACAAAGGTGTACAACCCTTGCTTTGTGGGTTCGCTTCACCCCTCTCCTTCCCAGTTCTTTATTGCCTTGCTAAGTATCTCATTCTCTTAGCACTAGTTCTTCTTACATTATCCTTCTTAAGTAATGATCTACAGAACAAACATGCCAATATTTCAGCAGCTTAGAACAACTAACTCCTAATTCTAGGTCTCCCATTGATTTGTAGCTCAGCGTGTCTTTTCTGGGAAGAACTGTGTCAGGACTGGACATCAGGGTCGTCAACTCAATGAATCTCGTTTCCCACAGTGACCCACAGTGACCCAAGAAGGCACTAGAGGCAAGCTCTTCTTACAACAGTGGGTAGAAGTTCCAACAGTGTACTGCTTCCAACTGACGCCATTTGGAGCATCACACGAACAAGCCTAACCAATGAAGTCTGATTTCCCTCCATCACACAGAGGAATATCTGATGGGCATCACTCACTCGAACCCATGACCCTTTCCTTAAAGGAAGAGCCAAGCAGTCAGTAAGTCTTGTCAAGGTTCTACTTCTATGTAAGGCCTACCTCCTCTCCTCTGCCAGCCAGTGACTGTGCAGTTTGGAATGGATCTTAAGGCCATGTCTCTTTCCATAACCGTTGCTGTCAAACTTTCTCCAGAGGATATCAGTTATCATTGTAAACTCCTTCAGAAATATGTGGAGCTCCAGAAGTTCGTTAACCTCACCAGCAGTGGCGTGGTCTGCTGGCTGTGCCTTTTGTGTTTTCTCATGTTCTCTCCCTCTCTCTCTCTCTCTCTCCCTTCCTCCCTCCTTCTTTCCTTCCTTCCTTTCTTTTTCTCGTTCTTCCTGTCATTCCGAGGAAGGAATCACAATATTTTGTTCTGGTTTTAGCCTCTCTCCCTCTAGTGATGAATGACAGGGAGCATATTTTCATATCTGTTATCTATCATACAAAGTTCTCCCTGATAAAGTGCTACTTGTTACACATTTTTAAGTCGAATTGCCTTTTTATTACCGAGTTTTGAGAACTTTGAATCTCATGAATATCAGTCCTTTGTCATATCCGTCGCCCTCAAATGCTTTCTAAAGATCTGTGGGTTGTCCTTTTGTCCTGGTAGCCATGTGTTTTGCACAGAAGAAACTTTATTTTTCTATTTTGACAAGGTCCAATTTATCAATTTTCTCTCTCATTTTTTAACTGAAAATACCTCTTTTTTTCCCCATACATTCTATTCTGGTTATGGTTTCCCTTCTCCCAACCCCTCCCAGATCTTCCCCACCTCCCCACCCACCCAAATCCACCCCTTCCTACTCTCTCTCTCTCTCTGTCTCTCTCTGTCTCTCTGTCTCTCTCTCTCTCTCTGTCATTAGAAAATAAACAAGCATCTAGAAAAAGCAATAAAATAAAACAACACAAACAAACAAACAAAACAAAACAGAATAGGAACAAAACAAACAGGAAAAAAAAGAGCCAAAGTAAAAAGCATAGGAAACACAGACAGACATGACAATTCACACACAGAACTCCCATAAAATGCAAAACTGGGAATTATATAAGCAAAACATAAGATTTTTTTAAAAGCCCAGACAAAGCCCTATGAGATTAAAAACAAAAATAAAAAAACAAAAATCTCCAAAAATATCCTTGAGTCCATTTGTGTTGTCTGTCCACGCTGGGCATGGGGACGTCCCTTACCTGTGGTTTGCATACCCGGTGACACTCTGTGGGAGAAAAATGAATTTTTCGTCTGTGAGCAGTTTTCAATTAGAGGTAGCTTCTGGGTTAGGGATGGGGGCTGTGTCCACTTTTCCTCTCAGTGCTGGGACCCCATCTAGCTTAGACCTGTGTGTGCTACCTCAGGCTCTGTGAGCTCATGTGTGCACCCATCCTGTGGTGTCTAGAAAGCCTTATGCCCTTGGTATCTTTCCATCACTACTGGCTCTTACAATCTTTCTGCTTCCTCTTCCACAGAGTTCTCTGAACCCTGAGGAGAGGGATTTGATGGAGACATCCCATTTAAGATGGAGTGCTCCAAGATCTCTCACTATCCGCACATTGCCTTGCTGTGTCTGCATATTTGTTCCCATCTACTGCAAACAGGAGCTTCTCTGAGACTCAAGCAAGACAACGAACTGATCCCCAGGTTGGCATGACTGGTTGGGTCCCAGGTAGTGAGTGTCCTTAGGTATTGGCAGCTGACACAAGGGATGGGGTGAAGGAGGCAGGATGGTGCCTTGAGGGGATCTTCTGAGTGCCCAGGGAATGGAGCCAAAGAGGAAGGACAGGGACCTACAAATGGTCTGCAAAAGAGCTCGGGATGAGACTGGGGAATTGGAAATGGAGGGCAGGGAGGAGTGTGACGACTGCCTATCATTTTTTTTTTCCTTCTTATGGCTCTTGTTTTTGGTATCATACCTAAGAACTCTGTGTAACATAAAGTCACAAGGTTTTTTTTCTTAACCGTTCTTTTGAAAGTTTTAAAATTCCAAGGTTTACACTTAAGTTTATTATCTATTTGTAACCAATTTTGGTATAAAGTGAGACTTATGTTCTTCCTTCCTTCCTTTTTTCCTTCTTTCCTTCCTTTCTTTCTTTTTATATCATATTAACTTTTGTGCTTTTTATAAAACACAACACAAGCCATGCTTGAAAGGAGTGAATGAAGGAGACAGCTCCCCTTGCTCACACTTCAGAGTGAACTATCTAACAGACAATTGTAATGAAACAGATAGGAATTTCACTCAACGTCACATTGTTTTTATGAATCAAATTAAATCTGACTCCCAGAGCACATACAGTAAGATGGCAAGAAATTTAATTAAAGTGGTCTAATTAGGACAGTAGAGAGGAAGGCAGCAGCTTTTGAGAATTTGGCTCGATTAAAGGTCACTTGGAAATTAACTTGAACTAATCTTAAAATGCCCTAAGTAACAGTATTCTGGAGGGAGCCAGACTCTACCTTGGTTAATGGCGTATAAAGGTGGATGTAGGGACAATCTCTTGTGTACTGTGTGGAAGCATCATCTGTCAATAAAAAGCCTATGGCCTATAAGTGGGACATCTGGCAGAGAGAGAGAGAGAAAGAGAGAGAGGACTGACTCTGAAAAAGAGTCAAGCACCAGAGGATTCCCCACCAGGACTCAAACGAAGTTGTACTATGAAACTAAGGACAGGTAACTAGCCATGTGGCAGACATAGAGTGGTAAAAACAAATTAAATAAGCCACAAGCTAGTGGGAACCAGACTAGCTTATGGCCTAGGCGTTTAATAAGAAGTAAACCTCCAAGCTGGTTTTTTTGGGAACTGCAATATGGGTGGAAAAGCTCGCAGCTACAGGTGGACTTGGGAGTCTGAGGGAGTCTTTATGACCATGAATCACATGCTCCTTGTGAGTCCAGCCATCAGTGGCAGTGACCACTGGGGAGGTTGGATATGGAGTGGAGAAGCTTGCAATTCCCTTCCTATGTGTGCATCTGGTTGGTGCATAGCTGGAGAAGATTAGACAAGGGAAGAAAGTACCACCTCCCTTCCCTTCCGGACCTCGGGTGAAACTCCTTCTCCACCTGGGTTGCCCAACTGCCTGAGAAATCTGAGCTCACCCATCTAACCTCCAGCCAGGACCTGTACTGCTTATTTATAAGCACTTCAGATTACATGGTTAACATGTTGGCTGTGTTCAAGTGAAGATGCCTTTCCTGATGTGTCTCCTTTCTTCTACTGTTGTAACTAATGTGAACCCTCCTCTGTAAATGGAGGCCCACAGGAAGAATTGAATTGTTTCACACATGATCTTTTCAGGACTCTAACTGAGGGGACAGTCATGTGGTGAGACCTCTTTGCCTCCCGTCTGTGGCAAACAGTCTCGTTGCTGAAAACGCAATGGAATTGACATGAAATGTACTCCCCCCCCCCCAAGGGAGGAAGAAAAAAAATCTAAATAAATTAAGAGCTGACTCATAATTGTGATTTACTTTGGCTTTTTTAAAAATTTCAACATTTTAATTGCTTATTTTACAGATTGACCTTTAAGAGAGTAAAATAATAAAGTAAGATTTACAACTTCGTTCTGCCTTCTAAGAGTTGTGCCTTGTGATGTCTCCAAAGTGGGGAAGACACGTGTCCTCTGTTTCCAGTTATTCTTGCCTGCATCCTCTCTTACATCCAAGTTTCTTTCTCATCCTGTGTGTGCCCTTGATGATGCATTAGTGACTCTTAATTAGTGCACCTTAGGGAAGGGGTACAGAGAGTGAAAGAGAAGTCTTTTCAACTCCCAACTCCTTAGTCCTTGGGTATTTAAGGAGAAGCCAGTGGCTAGCTATCTTAGTTAGGGTTTTACTGCTGTGAACAGACACCATGACCTAAGCAACTCTTATAAAGACAACATTTAATTGGGGCTGGCTTACAGGTTCAGAGGTTCAGTCATTATCATCAAGTTGGGAGCATGGCAGCACCTAGGCAGGCAGAGAGAAGGTGCAGGAGAAGCTGAGAGTTCTACATCTTCATCTGAAGGCCACTAGGAGAAGACTGGCTTCCAGGCAGCTAGGAGGAGGATCTTATATGCCACACTCACAAAGACACACTTCCTCCAACAAGGCTACAGCTCCTCACAGTGCCACTCCCTGGGCCAAGCATATTCAAATCACCACACTAACCCTTCAGGCCTTGAAGGTGAAAGCCACTCAGAGCTAAAAGCACACTCTAATCACTGTCTCTCTGGCATCCTTCATTCACTTCCTCAGACTCACCAAGTCCTTCCCAACCCTGAAGTACATTGTCCGTCTCACAAGAAATTTCTGCTGGCCCTTAGCTTGCTGGCATCTTTCCTGAGAGATTTTCATGACAGCCAGAGAAGACCCAGGCCTCTCAGCCTTGTTTTCTTTGTTCCTTCATGGCTCATATCACAATTGGGTGTGTGTGGGGGTGAGTGACTGCATGTGGAGAACAGAGTCAAGCTCTTGTTTTGTTCCTCAGTTGCTATCCACTTTGTGGATTTTTTATAATGACCTTTTGGGGTACATTTTTAATTAACATATAATAATATCACCGTCCCCTTTCCTCCCTCCAGCCGCCCCTCCCCCCAAGTCCCTTTCCTCCACTCCTTCCATATCCCAGTCTTCAATTAGTTTGCCTCATTTTTTGAGACAAGGTCTCTTACTAGCTGCTCTGAGGCTGGTGATTCGGAGAGGCTGGCTGGCCAGTTGTGACCCAAGGATCTGCCATGTCTACATCTCTAGTGCTCAGATTTCAAGCACCCACCACCATGGCCAGCTTTTTTATATGAGAAGTGAGCTTCTCATGTTTGCAAGGTGAGCACTTTACCAATGGAACCTCCTTGTCAGTCCACATCACAATTTCCTACAGTCCCCTTTGCTTTTAGTTCCTTGGCTTTATTTTTCTTTCTTCCTTCCTCTTTCAATCCATCCCCCATCACAATAGTGAGCACCAAGAGTCGGGACTAACTCTTGCATAGATTGCCTACAGTTTCTGGAATCATACCCAGTACACAGTAGATAAATAAATGCACCTGACAAATAAATAAATGTTCTTTCCAGAGGGGTCTGGCACTTTAGGATGTTCTGAAAAGTCCTCTCTTTTTGATGCCAAAGTCTGCTCATGGGGTACTCTCAGGGAGTCTGCTTCTAAGATCATGTCCAGAGGAAGCTGCCCAAGGAGACTTTACAGGGACAGAATGAAGTAGTCCCTGGATAACTTTTTCAGTGAAGGGAATTGACGTGATCTCAAAATAAATCATGTGTCCAATTCACAGAACTCAGAGTTCACCATTTTTGACAGCTCTTATAAAATGACCCATAACTCATATCAGGAAGCCTTGGGGGCATCATGCCACCTTTCGTAAGACACAGCACTGGCCTTGTTCCATAAAGAGAAAAATTAATGCTCTGTCTTCTTGAGGCCAAATCATGGAGCAACTGCAATAGACAATGACTTTCACCTTACTGAGCATGTGTTTTCCTTAAACAGCTTAAGTTTTTCCGAGGCAGAGACTTTACAGAATCGTCTGCATCTCTCACAATCCTGAGCATAGGGATATTTTCAGTCAAATACAGATTTAAAAGATGTATGGCCCCTTAATTGTGCATACATGTGTTCTGTTATTGGGAGGAAAGTCTTATTGGTAGGTGACATGTTCAAAGCCCAGAGGACTATGAAAAATAACCCTCTTCTTCGTGAAGCTAGCTCGTCAGTCCACAGAGAACTCACCTTGGCTGCTCATCAGAGAATGGCACCTTGTCTAGCTTTGCCTTCCTCTGCTCTCTCAGCTCTGTTTTCCTCTTTCCAGCCCTTTTTTTCAGGGTCACCTTCATCCTGGACATCAAGACGCTATCTTTGTCATGTGTTGCAGATATAGGCTTTTAGCTTCTTTGATTTTCCAGAGTATGGTATGTGTGAAAGACATCAGGATTGGATTCAGCAGTCTATAATACCAGCTTTTACAATGTCTTAAAGAAGGTCATTTATTTTCTACCTTCTAAAGAAGCTGAAAGAAGTCCGGGGTGATGTTCTTAAAGCCAAAGCTTCTTCACGCTTTGGTTCCAATATCCTTAGTTCATCGATTCCATTATTGCTATCATCCAAATGTGTCCCTGTGTTCACGCTGAAAACCTAATTGTAGAGGCAATGGTGTAATCACCTTTAAGGAGTGATTAGGGCATGAAAGCAGAGCCCTTAAGACTGATTCATGTCCTTATCTCAGGGAGTGGGCTCCTAAGTAAAGGATAAATATTCTCTCCCCTCTCTCTCTTTCTCTATCTCTCTGTCTTTCTGTGTCTCTATCTGTCTCTGTCTCTATCTGTGTCTCTGTCTGTCTCTGTCTGTCTCTGTCTGTCTCTGTCTGTCTCTGTCTCTCTCCATGCCAGCCAGGGTTACATAGTATGACTGTGTCAAACAAACAAACAAACAAACAAACAAACAAATAAGAAAAGAACATAGACAACATGTAACTCAGTAGCTCAGAGCTTGGGGGTGTTTTTAAAGTGCAATGTTGTTGGGACCTCAGGTTCAGGGTTAGTAGTTCATGGAAGATCCCAAGAACCCTCACTTCTTTTTCATTTGTTTGTTTTTCATTTTGAAAACAGGGTCTCACTATGTTGATCCATAAGGCCTAGAGATCACTGTGTAGACCAGGCTGTCCTCAAACTCAAGAGATCCACCTGCACTGGCCTCCCGAGCACTAAGTGCCAGGGTTAAAGTTTGCATCACCACAGCCAGTTGAACATCTGAATTTCTAATAAGGTTTTGAGTAATGCTGAAGTTTGAAAGTTATATGTATATTATTTGGAGAACCACTAGTATTTTCTTCTAAGCAAGGTAAGGCTTTTTTTGTTCTTAGCATTCTAATATTGACAAGCACTTACTTTAACTTCAATGTATCATTTCACTAAGAAAAAGCACTAAACTTTTTAATCTCTCAAAGAGACATTTTTCTTTAGAGACAGGAAGGAGTCAAAAGAGAGGCGGTGTAATGGAGAAAGGAATCACATTCTGTGTAACAATCACGGCTCCAAATGTACTCTCACCCACCATTGGTGAGCTGGACTATCTCCCCACAAGGCATAAACATAGACTGCAAGTTGCCTGTTTTAGCAGCATCAATTCTTTATGCTCATGAAAAGCTGTAAACAACAACTAGGTGCTAAATGACATTTGGCTGAAGGTCCCATAGAATTAGGGATTTTAAAAGCCACATGATTGCCTGTGCTCTGTTACTGATGGAGCAAGACAATGAGGTGGGCCAATCAGAAGGCAAAGAGGTGATGTGTAAGGCTGCAGAGCACCTGAGTGCAGGGGTGGAGCCAGACTCCAAAACTTGCCAACAGCATCAGGGCAAGTGGGTCAGGATTCACCAACCAGCCTTGAAATCGGAGTCCTGTACACTGAGCTCAGAGCCTCCTGATACCCCTCCCACACCCCTTCTCCCCTGCTTTCCTCCTGGTTTGAGGGGGTCTGTTTTACAAAATTGTGCTGAGTGAAGGAAGGAAAAGAATTTTTGTCTCTGCTTCAGCTTAAAGAAACAAAGATCTACAAATCCTCAGAGAATAGATGTGGTAGAGAGAGTGCAAAGTTAACAAAACCCAGGGGGGGACTGAAAACTTGGGCCAAAAGAGTGAGAGGCTCTCACAGAAGTGCTCCCCCCTCCTGGGGCGGTTAACACACGAACCCCCACACACTTCTTTTCTTGTTACCTGGGGAATTTTAGGTTTGGTTTTATGGTGTATTTCCCACACAAACCATTCTCCTGGTGGGGTCTGATTTGAAAATGATGCTTTGTTTTCCAAATATCTCTCTCTCCCCCCCCCCCCGTGTGTGTGCATATGTGTGTGTGTGTGCATATGTGTGTGTGTGCATATGTGTGTGTGTGTGTGTGTACTTGTGTGTGCATATGCTCACACTTCTTTGAGATTGCTCATTGTCCGATAGAGGGTGAGTTAAGTTCTTTGCTGTCTTTCTGTCCATAGGATTTACCCTCCAACAGGCACTCGGCGCTTCTTTTTTTTTTTTTGGTTTTTCGAGACAGGGTTTCTCTGTATAGCCCTGGCTGTCCTGGAACTCACTCTGTAGACCATGCTGGCCTCGAACTCAGAAATCTGCCTGTCTTTGCCTCCCAAGTGCTGGGATTAAAGGCATGCGCCACCACTGCCCGGCTGCACTTCTAAACGCTATATATTTGGGAACAAATTCGACTTTTTAAAGAATTGTAATTACAGCATAATTCTAACCTGGCACTTCTGGCAGCCACATTAATAGGGACCCTCCCAAAAGTAAGGAGCCTCTGACAAGGTAGAGAAGGGGATGGTTCCAGATCCACGGCTGTCCTTCTCTGCATCAGCCCCTTCATACAAGACCCAGAAGCGGAAACTGAACTTTGAAATCAGAAATGACTTGGCAGTCACTAACAGCAGCCTTCCAACTGCAGTACTTTGCCACACCCCTACTAGTAGCCACGCCCCTTTGATCATTCTTCTTTACCTACGTTGAATAATCCTCACAAAATTCTTAAACTTCCCTCATGTTTTGGAAGCTTGAATTTTTATTGATTGATTGATTGATTGATTGATTGATTGATCAGAGTCTTGCCATGTAATTCTGTCTGTCCTGAAACTCTGTATGTAGTCCAGAGTGGTTTCTCTCTCTAAGAGATTCATCTGCATCTGTACACACCTGGTTTGAGCCGTCATTTTTAATCAAAGCACTGCTTACTTTGTTCCAGACGCTGTCAGGGAGGAGAAACTCACAGTCACTACCTTCTTCTATCTGGGCTTACAGGTGTGTCCCACCACATCCCATTAATGCAGATATGGGGCTCCCTGCCTGCTGGGCAAGCACTCTGCCAACGGAGCCACACCCCACTCCTAAAGGGACTTTTTTGAAGAAATGTGCCGATGGCCACAATTCTATAGAATAGCAGTAAACTGTAGGATCATAATGAGTGAAATTCTGTAAATTGTACTTGAAAAAAACTTGGAAAATGTTAATAAGGAAACACATTGGAGGAATTTAAATTTACAAGACATAAAATGAACTTTTAAAACGTCTTGCAATCAAACAGGAATGCTGGTCCCTGCCATCTGTAAGTACAGACGGGATCTCGGCCCATCCCAAGTGAGTCCTTGGTTCCGCACCGTGTGGGGTAGAGGAAGAGGAAGATTCTGCAGAGCAGCATTTCTCTCTCACTGACTAAATTCCCTGTGATGCTGGCCAGTAGTAAAATCCTATAATAGTAACACTGGGAAGGCCCTCAAGGACCATCTTCTGCAGACGTCTCACTTAAACGAACCTGGATGGAGACTTGGGAACTTCCTAGAACAGACTTACTCAAGATATCTAATCCAGTTAACATCCACTGGGCTCTCACCACCTTCCTCAATAAATGATGGGGAATTGCTTTCAAAAAGCAGGGTACCCTCTGCCACTAGTGTGCTTTCAACTCACAAGTCACCTGCAAGTCAGTGTAGCTCAGAATGCAGGCTCAAGATCTATGAGCTGCACTTCCAAGAAGCAGTGGGTGGGGTAAGTGCCTTCCATCAACCGTGGGGGATCAGGGTGATGAGCAGCTGGGTGTGGTTTCAAACCCACTCCCCTAATTTTCTAGCACCTTTCCTACCTTCAAAACATCATTACTTTCCTGTTCTCCATTCACTTTAATGAAAGTGAAGACAATGTAACTTACCCTGCGTCCACTGATCTGTGGTTCCTCCAACAACCAAGATGGGGAAGGGGGGTGGGGCGATTTGGTTTAGCTCTCTGTAATGTATTTATTTTACCCCCTACTTTGAAAACCTATCCATTCTTGTTGGGATGCCATAAAGGACCCTGTATGTCTGTAACACCTGGATCTCCAAGACAAATCTATCCAGGGTGTCCTGGGTGTATTCGTTTGTGCTAACTGCTCCCCTTGGACCGCGGTTTTCCCTGAGCCTCTGACCGCGCACACTGGGGCAAGCCTCACTGAGAACCCTCAGTGAAATGAGAGTCCAGCAAACCAGTCTTGCTGCTGGCTCCGGGAAAACACCAGGTGCACAGACAGGCTCAGAATGAGAACTGGGAAAACACTTATAAATCAAGCCCAGCTGGGGAGTGAAAAGAACAGGAGAGCTGAAAAACTAACAACAATGTTACTGAGAAATGTTAAATCACACTGACCCAACAGCAGGCTAATTGCAGTGATCTCTCTAGATCGAAGGCAGAGTGTTAAGTTGGAATAGTCTCCCCTCCACCGCGTCTTGTATTGGTCCTCTCACGGTGATGTGTGTTTTAAAGGTTCTTCCGGTTTTCCCAGTTGTCAGTTACTTTATGCCCTGATGTTGTTGTTGTTGTTATTATTTTCTATGTAAATATGTTCTGATTTTTAGTTCAATGATCAGTCTTTTTGTTGCATCCAGATTTTGAGTTTTATTAGGAGGTGTCTCCTTATCTGTTTTAGAGAATACTGTCTACGTTTTGTCTAACATCGGCAGGTTTCATTCTTTGACCAATCTAGAGTTTATCCTCACATGTGGATACCTAGTGGTCTCCAGGCTGTTTGTATAGAAGTTCATGTTTCAACTATAATTCCTGCACTTGGGAAGAAAATAGTGAGTCTGAGACCCTGTCACAAAAACAGAGAGGGAGGCAGAGAGATGATTGCACCCGTAAAGGCACTTAGCAGGCAAGCATGACAATCTGAATTTATGCCCAGTATCCATGATGGAAGGAAAAACCCATCTCCGTACAGTTACGCTCTGATATCTACATGCTCCTGAGCAAGAGTGGGTGGGCATACCTGCGCGAGCGCGTGGACACACACACACACACACACACACACACACACACCATTCACAAATGTACACAGGGCAGTGAATAAAACTGAAAGAAAGCTGGTTTGTTTTTGGCCCAGCCAATGTTACCTTAGAGAAAGAACCTTGACATGGACTAAATCCCCACAAGCATTAATTGCTGGACTTTCTGTTTGATTCTATCTGTCTGTCTATTCTCTGTGCCAGTCTGGTTCTTTCTTAATTATAAAAGGTTTATATTATATTCAAGAAGCTTTACAGTTGGCTTGTTTCAACTACTCAACTATTTTCTAATCTTGTTTAATTTTTTTAAAATATTTCTATATGGCCCCTACTACCAGAAAAAGCCGTCTGATATTCTCTTTCCACCCGTGAGAACAGACATCTTTCCATGTGTCCAAGTTTATTTTTATGTCTTTCAGAGGTGCTTTGAGTTTTTCCCACATGAAACAGGCACATGCATCCTGAAGCTATCTTCTAGCAATCACATCTTTCCTGGTGCTGCATCTGTTGATCTTTGAAGCCGAGTTGATCTTGGTACTTGATCTCTGCTTCTGAATAAGAAATAACATGTGATTTCTACCTGTATCTTTTTCCCCTTGCCAGGCTCACTCATTTAAAACAGGATGACATAAGACAGTGTTGAATAAGGTCTTTGGGTCTCAGGAGAAAATGTAGAGGGGATACCTGTTGCGGCCTGTGTCCCCCATAGGCTCATGGTTTGGAACACTTGGTACCCAGCTGCTGGAAGGTTATAGAATCTGTAGGAGGTGGAACTTGGCTGAAGTAGGCCCATCACTGGGGGCTGGTTTCCAGGTTTTACAGCCTGGCCCCATTTCTTGGACTCTATCTTTCTTTGTTTCCTCTGCGTGTCTGAAACATGATCTGTCAGATCCAAGCCAGTCTCATGGTTCTGCTACACCAGGCTTCTCCACAGTAGGACTATATCCATTCTGGAACTGTCAGCCAAAAAAAAATTTTCTTTCCTAGCTTGCTTTTTGTCAGGGAATTTTATCACAGAAATAAGAAAGTAAGTAGGACACCACTAGGTATTTACTCCTTTTATATTACATTTCTGTTGATTGTTAAGGTCCTGCATATTGAGTCCTATCTTATCCGTGAAACTTACATGCAAAGACTCCTAGTAGAATCCACAAATAGTACTGAACCTTATATATGCCTTTTCACTGTGGATACATATCTATGATACTTTTCTAAATTAGACATAGTAATAGTAACTACAACTGATAAAAAGCACTTAAAGCAATAAATTAAAATAAAATTATTTAAAACTTATGGATTCTTTATTTCTGGAATTTTCTACTTAATTTTTGGAGTAGAGCGGACCCTGGGTAACTAAAACTCTAGAAAGCAAAATGATTGATGATGATAGTTTACATTGTTTACATGTTAATTATATATAATTTGGAAAGCATATAAGTATATAAAGAGAATACAAGTAGTAAATATCCTCAACATGAAGTGGAAACATTGCAACATTTTCTCATATTCCCTTTTAATCTCTTTATATGAACACATTTCCAGATAAGTGTTTCTCAGCACTCTGTGCCATTTTACATCATCTTTTATTATAATTGACAACAGAATTATAGTATGCAAATTGCTAAGTGTATTGGTGATGAACTTTCAGAGAGACTTTAGAATTTTAGAAAGATTTTGGATACTTTAGAGAGACTGGATATTTCAGAGATGCTTTGAACTATGAAAGTCACACTGTACATTTTAAAGAGGCTGAGCTCCTGGAATATTTGAATTTTTTAAGACTGGGATTTTTAAAAGTTGGAATGTTTTATGCATGTTGATAAAGATCTTGGGGACAAACAAAAAAAGGAAAGGTTATGGCTGAGTAAGTGATATACTTGTGTGTCATGTTGACAAGAAGGCAATGGTGTTGGTTAATTTTATGTCAGTGTGACAAAAGATAGAGCCATTTGGGAAGAGTAGCTCTCCATTGAGAAAACACCTCCATAAGATCGGCCTATAGCACGTCTGTTACGTATTTTCTTAATTAATGAGTAATGGGGGGGCACAGCCCACTTTGAGGGGCACAAACCCTAAGCAGGTGTTCCTGGGTTCTATAAGAAAGTAGGAAGACCAAGCCATACGGAGCAAGCTAGTAAGTAGTAGACCTCCACGGCTTGTTTCAGTTCCTGTCCTCAGATTTCTACACTGAGTTCCTCCCCTGACTTCCCTCAGTCACAGAGTATGACCCAAGGGTTGTAAAATTAACTAAACCTTTCCTCCCCAAGTAACTTTTGGCCCCAGGGTTTATCACAACAATAGAACTCTAAGTAAGCACTAAGCAAATTTCAAAATAATAAAATTTAAAGTCTGTATATATATATATACATATACATATACATATATATAATTCATGAACAGTTTAAGTCTATTTTATTTAACTATTCCCATGTTGTTGAACATTTGGAAATTTTTTTATTTTCCTTATAACAAATAATATCACAATAAATATTTCTATTCATACATTAAAATTGTTACATTTCTTCATTATTTATTTTGTGTGTTGAGGTGTGGGGGTACACGGCTCATGACCATGCAGAGGTCAGAGGACAGCTTTACAGAGTCAGTTCTCTCCTTCTACAATTTGAGCTCCAGGAATCACACTCAGGTCATTAGCCTTGTTGGCAGGGCCTTTTCCTGCTGAGCCATCGCTCCGGCCCTACTGCTCATATTTTTGTAAGCTATGATAAAATCCCTGGAACGAGTTTCTAGAAGCAGAGCAACGGTGTTAGAAGTTTCACTTTAGATCTGGCCAAATTGCTGTTTGAAAAGATTGTACCGACTGCAGCCCCCCCACACACACACACACACAGAACAGAGTGCCTGTTTTCACAGAACCTGGATGCCACACAGTGTTGGCATGCATTTCCGTCCCTCAGTGGCATCTCCTTGTGATCATAGCTGACATTTTTTGTTCAGCGAACTTGCGCCATTTTTTTCACACGTTGTAGGCCACTGAACCCCGCCCTTGGGGACTGTCTGCTTCTGCAGCTTGGCAGCTAAACTTTCTTCCAAACTTTTGTTCCTCTCCTGAGGATCACAAAACTTCATACAACTTTAGTTCAAGTCATTGAGTGTTTTCAGATGGTTGGTTACTTTTAACAGAGCAAGTTGACTCCAAAAATGTCATTTCACTTTCGGTTTTTGACAGAGAAAGGCTATATGTTCAGCCCGAACTCTTTCCTAAAACCATAACTGAAGCTATCTTAATTGTCTCTCTGCATATATTAAAACACACAGTAGCCTACAGTTTGCAGTCCATAAATCCAAAGCTCTTGGAAACAAGCTTTATTTGTAGGCCTCTCTAGGCCTAATTAGGACTATATGATCCTTTTTAGGTACTGAAGAAAGTGAGGAAAAACAGTTCGGGCAAGCCCAAGGCTTTTCACAGCAGGCTTCAACTTAACGTGAAGCCCAGAAAAGTCAGGACAAATGTGTCCGTAAGTGCCTGCGTGCCCTCCAACTGTTTCCGTGATAGGTGATGATGAGATTATTTCTATGCTTGGGCACACTTTGCAGTAGCTACCAGAAGTTAGCAATCCCACAGGAGAAGTGGAGAAAGCCCATGGATTTTAAGTTTATAGTCATTTCACATCTGCAAGTTGGCCCAGAATAGCAAGGAGCTTTTGTTTAACACTTTCGGTTCACAAACATTTTCTTTTTTTCTTTTTTTCTTTTTTTTTTAATTTTTTTTTTGATACTTTATTTACATTTCCAATGTTTCCCCCTTTCTGGGTCTCCTCTTTGGAAGGCCCCCTATCCCCTCCCCATCCCTACCTCTATGAGGGAATTCCACCTCCCACCCACCCACCTACCCATCCCCGTCTTCCCACCTTGACATTCCCCTTTACTGGGGCCTCTAACACCCTCAGGCCCAAGGGCCTCTCACAAACATTTTCTCACCCCAAACCTCACTTGGTCCTTGTACCAACTACGGGGTATGTCTATTCTCACCACCATCTTGTAGAGATGCGTAGACACCTGTCTCCAAGCGTAGAGCTAGTGCTTCAGTGCTCCAACTGCTGGCTTCTGCCTGGAAACTGATTCCAACTCCATCTTATCACCCTGGTGTTTTATTGATTGATGCCCCTTTCAAATGTCACAGAATCAAGGCTAGAAGGAAGAAGAATAGTTACAACCGAAGTACAGGGTACAATCCAGGCCACCCTCTTACTCGATGGTCAGAAGAGAGAAAAGGCCAGTTTTGGTGTGACCTTTCCAATGAATAGGTACACCAGTGTAATCTGAATATTTATCTCATCGTGATCAGCCTGTCACATTATGTGACTTCCATAGAAGATTTTGATATCTCCTTTTTCATTCAGTCTATGCAGTTTGGGCTTTTACAGAACAATAGTCACTGTTATCCCTGTGAACTGCTGTAGGCTCCATAGGTCGTAGAATCCCAGAAGAAAACTGCAGAATACAGGAGACATGACATAAGGAATCGGTGCTACTTCCAGAAGAGGCCACCACTTCTTTATTGCCTTGCAAACCTGAGGGATGTTTGAGGCTGAAAAGAAGTATAAAAAGACATTTTAACTGAAGTTTGGACAAAGGTGCTCCTAACGATGGATGTTAGTATTCTCTCCCGTAGCGTGGCCATTTTCACGGTGTACTCGGGTGCTCGGGGGTGAGGAAGGACGGGCAGCAGTTTTTAACCCCTGTGGATACCTGTGCAGATTTCCTAAACACAAGCGTACTTCCTGGGGAAAAGTATTCGTCCCTCCCTCTTCCCTGTCCCTTGTTATCAAGAAGATACCAAATAGCTGTTTTGTCTTGATCTTGCCTGAGCGTGTACTGCTACATGGGTTATTTTTGGAAGGCCTTCATCAAGATTCTAGTCTCCACCAAAACCTAAAAGACCATGAGTGAGCCAGTAGGGAAACCTACTACAACGACCCAAGACAAGCATGTGCCTGGTAATGGATGGTGGGTAGGTAACTACTAAAGGGTGTGGGGTCACGGTAGGGCCCAGGCTGCCTTGCTTTGAGCACCACTTCAC
>CM052712.1:54868113-54887231 GCA_028551405.1 Uromys caudimaculatus | reverse complement strand
CCCTCCTCCTCCTCCTCCTCCTCCCCCTCCTCCCCCTCCTCCTCCTCCTCCTCCTCCTCCTCCTCCTCCTCCTCCTCCTCCTCCTCCTCCTCTTTTTTTCACCTGGGTAAATGGCGCCATCATCAACCTCCCAGAATAACCTTCAAGATGAAAGTAGACAGAATAGTCCCAGTGCCGCTGTGACTACCATGGCCAGCAAATTAACGATCCTCAAGAAACAAGCAGGCATCTCAATGGCCACCAGGGAGAAAGGAGAGGACTTTGGGCCTGAGGGTGCTAGTGGCCCCAGTAAAAGGGAATGTCAAGGTGGGAATATGGGAATGGGTGGGCGGTAGGTGGGAGGAGGAATTCCCTCACAGAGGCAGGGAAGGGGAGGGGACACGGGGTTTCCAAATTAAAGGGGAATCATCGGAAATGTAAATAAAGTATCAAAAAAAAAAAAAAAAGAAACAAGCAGGCAGTTCAGTTCAGCATAACTAAGAAGCTTGTGTTGGTTCAAACTTTGGGAATCTGACCCCCAGTGCTTTATTTTAGATATATTTACACCCAATACAATTTGGTAAAAATTTTTCTGGTGCTAATTACTTCAATCCTCTATGCACAATAAAACTTATATCAATCTCTTGGAGAAACAAAGTAAGCTACATAAAGATTAGAGGTAACTTCATTGAAACTCTCTGTAAAGTACACGTAACACCGTCCATAAAGATACTGTCCTATAGACTGACTTAGAAAAGCAAGCTTCAGATAAGGTGCTTAGGGGGATCCAGTGTGGTCTCCAGCTGCACAGTGCAAAGGTCACCAAGCGAGGATGCACATCCACTCCTAACCTTCTGAGCAGAAGACAGGGATAGCATTCCTTCCCTTGAAGGAACAACCCTGTGCACTAACATTCCAGATTTCCCTGGAGCTTATCTGTGAGCAGGAGGACCTCTGTGCCTCCTACAGCACAAACCCCAGGCTGTTCTGCATCCTGGCTCTTACTCTCTTTCATGTCACCCACTCCTTCCCAATAACTGGGAAGGTTTGTATCTGTCCTCAGCAAAACATTTGCAAGATGAAGTCTCTAGAATTTAGAACTTTCAAATTCAGTGATTTTAAAAAATTATTTGAGAAAAGCCCTTTTCTCCCCCCAGTCAAGTACCCACTAGCTCATGGCGTCTTATCTTTTAATCTATAACACAGAATTTAGTTCTTATCCCAGCATATAGAAACATAAAGTACAGCAAATTAGCAAGACACTCGTTAAGCTTAGGGACAAGGCAGAGAGAAAGCAGTGAGTCAGCGGAATGCCTTCGGAGCAGTCACTTTCAGACACATGACAAGGCTCAAATACTATCTAAAGTTATCATGGGTCTTTTGGTTGGAAATGCTAGACAGTTACTGCGTTAACTTTGTATCAATTCTCCCACTCTTTATAGCAATTAAGGATAGAATATTCTTCATGAGCCAATTTAAAAGTTTTCAAATTTAAAACATCTCTCCAGACATTCCAAAGAAATCACCATACGTATAGTAACTCAAGAATTCACAAAATTGACTTTCTTTAAGCTGCCACTCATCCACGGAGATTGGAAGGTTTCCAGTGTCTTATAACCCAATGATAATGAAGAGAGGGAAGCACAGAACTGGTACTTATATTCACACACGTTTTTAACATGAACACGTGAGACCGAATGTGCTCTAGTTTATGTATTTATCTTTATTGGGAAGGTGAACATACAATGCACTTTTCAATGGAGTGACCTCACAGATCTCCTACACACCCCATTCATGTTACATTAAGCTTCTCTGGCATTTTGCATCCTGTTGAAATCTGATTAGCAGAATGTCTCAGAAAATCTGTAAACCACGAAAATTTAAAAATTGCTCTCTTTTGATTATCAATTAAGTAGCTTCTATGACTAATCACCGTATCACCAACTTTATGATTATAATTTTCTCCAAGAATCTTGGTTACAAGGTTTTAAAATATTTTTTTTTAAAAAAGCTCTTACTTTGTGTATTCATTTACTACAACTCTGTCCCTTGAAGTAGATGAGTGTTTATGGAGAGAGGCCTGAGAGGACTCCCTGAAGAAACTGGTCACTTTGTTTCAATGGAATCATTTCTCACTTTGCCCCTCTTTTTAACTTGTAAAAATCCCTGTCTATTCTGGTTTTTAACCCTTCATATTTCCCCATTTCCCTCAGCGTCCCCTCTTGCCAATCTGTACTAAGTAGCTTCACTAATGCATCACTTCACTGAGCTGGGAAATGATTTTAAAGTTGACTCCTGTTGACATGAGAAACCCAGAACACCTCTACACAAGTTTAAACTGAATAACAGCTATAAGTAGCAAAATGACCTAGAAAACCTGTAAATTGAACAGTTTTCTGATAAATGTGCTTCAAAGATTTGCTAGCAAGTCAGTCATGTGAAACTCAGAATACATTGTCCCAAACACAAGGCTTTATCTTGGCACAGATTCCTAGACCAGATCCCTACTATTCCTTCCCTATAACCTATGCTTTAGTTTACTTAGCATCCCACCCTGGATAAGGCCCTTAGCCAGGATCCACAGACCCCTACAGCAACCTCCTAGGGTTGCTTTCCTACAAGGAAAGTCTATGTTTTAGCGTCGAACCCTTCAGTGACCCGATGCAGGATTCTGAACCTTCTGGAATAGTACTTAAGACCCAAGTCACATTGCTAACCATATGGGCAATTTCAGTTTAGTCTGTTTTGTGATGGACATATTAATACCTACTTTTTGAAGAATAAACAAAACGATAGAATAAATACATTTGATAAAAGGTTTGTCTCAGAAGAAGTAGTGATCATGATTATGATGGATCATGATAGAAATTGCAAAGACTTTGAGCAGTAGGCCTCTGTGAGCCAAAGATAAAGGAAGACTGGAGGGAACTTGTCTGATAGCAAGTTCATGTCTGTGATGTATTAATTGAGACAATGTGTAGTGAGTGTGTGAGTTTCCTATAGCTGCCATAGTGAAGTACTGAGTGAGTTAAGACAGAAATGTATTATCTCATTTCTCGGGAGGTTAGACGTACAGCATCAAGGCGTGGGCAGGGTTGTTTCCTTCTGAGGGCTGAGAGAAAGAATCTGTTCTGTGATGGTAACTGGAACCCTGATGACTTCTGGCATCTCTCCAACTGTATACAGCTGGTGCTCTCCCTTGTCATTGTGCTGTGTCTGCTTCTCTGTCCAGTCCCCCCTTTTTATCAAAACCCCATCATATTAGATTAGGACATAACCTTCTTACTATCCATGAGGATTCCTAGATAACACCCCAACTGTGAGGGATTAGGGAATCAGCACATGACAGTGAATATGTGAACCATTCGCTGAGCATTTTATGGATGTGTTGGGCCAGACTTCAGGACAGAGAAGATGAGGGACTCTCAACATCTTCAGATCCACAGAAGGAGTGGGTTATGTAGCCTCTTCCTCCAGCACAGGGCAACTTGTCTGGGCATCACGCTTGCATGCAGTAGTGATGCATTCTTTACTTTTCTGTTGTGATAATATACCAAGGACAAAATCAACTTACAGAAGTTTATTATGGCTTATGGTTCCAGAGGTGTGAGAGTCCTTCATGGTGAGGATAGCAAGGTAGCAGGGAACCAGACCAGGAAGATGTGAGATACCACATCTTCCACTACAGCATGAAACACACAGAGAGAACTGGAATACCACAAGGCCGTATACCCTCAAAGGCTACAACTAGCGAGGCCACACATCCTAAGCCTCCCCAGACAGTGCCACCAACTGGCACCAAGTGTTCAAACACCTGAGCCTGTGTGAGTTGTTTCTCATTCACATCACCAGAGGGGGTAAACAAAGGAACCAGATTTCTCAAAAAATGACAGTCAAGTCACCCAAAGCAGATGTACAGATGTGAGCTTCGGATCCCATTTGCTTTCAGATGTTTTCATCTCTGAGATGACTGCCTTCCATCCTGAACAACTTGGACATCTTAAGAAACTACGAAAGGCTGAGGAGATGGCTCAGTTGTTAAAGAGTAGGCTCACAACCAAAAAGAAACTACTATACCTTTCTCATTACAGCAGTCCTAAATGGACCCTTTTAATATTCAGCACCTAATAACAATTTTACAACATCTGAGATTTCATCAATTTCTCAAAACTCCTTAAAGTGAAATTAATTTTATGCCCAGTTAAACATTTGAAACAAGCCCACATACCTCAACACTTTGGAGGATGAGGTCATTCTGACATCTAACAAATGACATGAGGGCGCCCTAGGTCCCCCTACGTTGGGAATCAGCGCTAAACAACACGTCTGTGCTCTTCAAGGAAAACCAACACTCCCTGGTGACTCATTCACCACCAGGAAGTACATTCCCCACTGGGAGCCTGTGTCTCCACAAAGTTCATTCTGTGTATCCCCCAGGCAGAGGGTAATCTGGGGTCACTCCTCCCATAGGCCCCTCAGGTCCTAGCAAGTGGGTGTTGTTCTTCTAAAATATAGCTGCTTCAGTCCCCTAGAATAATTCTTGGGATCTCAAAACAAGCACTGTCCTCCAGTTTCAAGCATTATTTTATGTAAGACGAACATTCAGGTTTCTACTAAGTCAGTGGGTGGAAACTATAGGAGCAAATGCCCTCCAACAACGCTAGGATACCTGGTGTTCTGCTCTCTGGTCCAGTTAGCTACTTCTTATCGTTCACATTCACCTAAAAATAACTTTTAGAAATGCACAAACAACCGCTGTCTTGGTGACTTTTCATCCCAGAATCCCAGTCATTTCTTCCACAGTTTCCTATCTGTGCCTTTGTTTGACCTATCATCTTCCTTCAGTGTAAGCTTCAGAGGACTACGGACACTGCAACACTCTTTCCTGCTTGGTCTTGATACCGTGTCTACTGCCAAATAGATGCTCACTGAGTCTGTCTGGAATAGTTTATGTTCTAAATGGCAGGCAGGTGGACCTGTCCCCTCAGAGTCCTGTTGACTGGTGGTCAAGGTGTATCCTGGATCATACTATATCTGGGATCTGGCAATAAAAGATTGACCTGAAAAATATTACTTTCCTGAATATTCACTCTGGCCTAAATAAACAAAAGGAACCTTGGGAATTATCCTGCAAGGCTGATTTAGTAGCATCACTGGCACTGTGTAAAATTTCGGAGACTGATGTCCTTAGCACAGATGCTGTCTTTAAGAACTTAACACCAGGACAGACCTTCTGGGGCTAACTCTGTGGGAATTAAGCCCTTTTTCTGTCGTGGGTGATGTATGAACTGATGGCTCGTGAAAGGTGGAACTCAGACTAAGTTATCAGACTTTTTCCTTCTGAGTTATGGCTCGGCAAGCAGACCTGACCGATTACAGCCACTGACAAGAGCTGAACAGTCTGTGGGCTTGTTTATGTTACCAGAAAGAAGTGACAATACAGCCCAATTTAGTGCCTGCAGCTCAGCATAACTAAACAAATCCTCTTTCCCGTCCATGGTGAAACTCACCTAAGCACAGCTGGATTTATAGGAAGCAAATGCCCAAGAGAGTCAACCAGTCTATAATGCTTGTTGGGGGCCAAATTACTTTAGAGGCCACAAATTAGAACTCTCTAGAAGCTGAAAAAGAGGAAATCTCTAAATAGTGCATCTAGATTTCTGGCATGTGGGGCTTGGACAAGGTTGTTTGTAGGAGTGAGGGAAGGTCACAGGGTCACTCAAAGCCACCTAACTAGCAACATATTCCAGAGCTTAGAGCCTCAATATTTCAGTCAAGAGGGCCTCTGCGCAGCTGTGGACTTTTAATGACAACATTCATCACCAAGTCAAGGCTTTCAAGGGCAAAGTTCTTCTAGCAAAGACAAGTTTACCTGCTCTATGGGCTGGTCCAGAGATGGGGGTTCACTGAGCCCAAGATGCAGGGCTTCCTCCCCCAAGAGCAAATACAAACACTTGAAGAAAAGAAACGGCCCTAAACATCTAGATCTTTTTTGTTGCTATGACTTCTGTTAAGAAAATGGGAAACATTCCAGTGAAATCTCCCTCCTATCCTTTCACTGAAGCAAGTTGTTTTTAGGTCCCAAACGGAGAAGTATTTCTGTATCTATCTTCTTTCAGAATAGTTTTTTGTAATAAGAGAAGAAAAGGAAGGGCCAGGGGGCCTTCAGAACAGGCAGATCTTCTAACTGACGAAATGGGAAACAGCGCCAGGGACTCAGACACACAATTTAAACTCCCACACCAATGAACCCACAGAGATCTCTATATTCTTGGAGCAGAAAATGCTCTGTTGATAGACAGAAATGAGGATGTTGTCAAGAAGTGATTCCATGGAGAGAAAGATGGGACACACAGGGAGTGAGACTCCTGTGGACCAAACTCTATCCTAAAAACAGGTCCCTAAGGCACAACACAAAGGTTAAGTAGATACCATATGGAATGATGGGTTGACATATGGGCTCACTTTTAATAAAAAAAACCAGAGGATTCCCTCATGGTTGGGCGACTTGGGAGATTTGGTTGTGAATCTCTCCCTTCTGCAACTGTGAGTGAATAGGTTTATGGCTAAAAGACATGGCAACGAAAGGTGTGATGGACACTCGGATTCATGTTTTTCTGCTATAAACCCTGGGAGGCAGATATTATGGCTACTAATTGCCAGATGAAGCTGTTGTCTATAAGATTGGAAACAGATGACATTTTAACCCCTTGCTCCTTCATTTAAAAAAATGGAGACAGTTCTGAGAGATATATATTAATCTAGCTACTAGTTGCCTTTCTCACCACTGTGACAAAATATTCTATAGAAACAAAAAAGGAATGGCCTTTTCCCCTTTAGAGTTTCAGGGAATAACAGACCACCATGTCAGAAAAAGTACATCACTTGCAGAAAAGCCTGCCTTCACTCATTCAAGCCTTTATAACAGAAACTCAGAAGTCAGACAGTCTCTAAACAGTCAGTATTTACTTCTCATAGTCTTAGATACTGAAAAGTCCAAAATCAAAGTCTCCAGTCAATTCTGACAAGGGTTCACTTCTTCTTGCTGCATAATCAGGGTTGGGCTTAGGGTTAGGGTTAGGGTTAGGGTTAGGGTTAGGGTTAGGCTTAGGCTTAGGCTTAGGCTTAGGCTTAGGCTTAGGCTTAGGCTTAGGCTTAGGCTTAGGCTTAGGCTTAGGCTTAGGGTTATCTTCTGGGTTATGGTTAGGGTTAGGGTTATCTTCTGGGTTAGGGTTAGGGTTAGGGTTAGGGTTAGGGTTAGGGTTAGGGTTAGGGTTAGGGTTAGGGTTAGGGTTAACTTCTCTCTTTCCTAACCATGCTTTAATAAGCTTCCAAAGACTCACCTCCAAATACCATCATCTTTGGGTTTAAGATTTCCATGTATAAATGTGATAACATAAACCATTAGTCCATTGTAAGGAAAGAGAAGAAAAATAGGGAGAAAGAGAGTGTGAGCAGAGAAGCGGAGTTCAAGAGGGTCAAAAGGGAAGGGGAAGACGTTTGTAGGAGAGGACAGTACAGGGTGCCGGGGAGGATGTGGGTGGAGGGGAGGGTGCAGGAGGGAAGAGGAAGAAGCAGGACGATTTACAAACCATGAACGTCCAGATCGAGCGAGCCTTCCCATTTTTAAGAGTCCTAAAATCAAGTGCAGTCCTGAGACAGTGGAACAGAGAACCAGGCTCTGAATGAGAGAGATGGCCTGTGTTATCAGCAGCCAGACTGAGCACAGACAGAAGGGAGGTGTAAATGGGTTCAGACTGTCCCATGTGGTTCACCAGGATTGACACAGCCAGCCAACAAGATTGCACCAGGCAGCTGGCCTACCCCAATGCCTCCCCCAGCTGAGGCTTGGCTCTCATTCTGCATAGTCAGTGACAGGCTGGGTGCTCTGGGGACAGCCACTTAAACCTCCCTCACTCATCCCCTTTAAAGGAGGAGTTTGTGACAAATAGAGTAGCCTGAGAATCGATCCCACCCCATCTCCCCAGCTCTTCCCTCCGCGACCTCCCTTTGGCTCCATCAATTTTCCTTTATTGCCTTTTTTTATTTTTGACTTACGGTATCTTGCAAATGGAAAGCGATGCTTTGCTATCAGGAAATCCAAAAACAAAAGGTAAGCTTTTAATTTTTTCTTATGAAGACATAATGATGAAAATGGCCAGTCATGGTATCAAATGAACACGTAATTCCAGGTCTCTACAGACCCACTTTGGCAAGCTGTCTGCTTCCTTTATTTACCAAGTCATCTGGTGTCAGGCACGTCTGGGCTCTGAATGCACAGTGGTGATACAACTTCTGCTCTTGTTCTAATTGGTGATCTAAAGGAACAAAAAGACAACGTCATAAATGGTCCGGGAAGATACAGTTCAATTTGGAGCAGTTTTGAGTTGTTAAAGTTGTGGCGGTGCGAAGAGGGTTCTATTTATATGTGGGGTAGGGTTCTCAGGATTCCCCAACTTACCATCCCTCCCTGCATCCTCATCTTTGCTGTGGTGACCCATCAGATTTTACAGTGCTGTGACACAGACCTAAGAAAAACACCTAATGGGAAGGTTATTGATCTAGGCTCACAGTTTTAGAGAGTTCAGTCTCTGGTCCCATCAGGGCAGCAGGAACACGTGCTATGCCCTTTCCTTCTTGACAAGCAGCAGACAGAGAAAGAAGAAGATTGAAGGCCCAAGATGACACTCAGAGACACCCTCCCAGTAACGTCCTTTATCCAACTAGGCCTCACCTCCCAACGTCTCCCAGAAACAGCACCGTTGGCTGGGGACCAAGCACTCAAAATGTGAGCCTTGGAGGACATTTCATATTCAAGTCATAACACCTGGCTTCATCACACTGACCTTGGCCTCAGGGCTAGTCATGTGACTTGTCTTGCCTGGCAGCACAGAGGGAGAAGCAGAAGGAGACCAGTTCTGAAACTAGGATGGCAGATACTCCATCTGTGTCCACTTCCTAGTTGGCACCTTTACTGGGGTCGTGAGAAGATGCCCTAGATGGCCCAGCAGATGTGGCGGATGTGAGCCCCATGGAGGGAAGTCATGCTACCAAACCCAAAGGCCTGTACCGGAATTCAGGGTCTCGGCCACTGCACCCTGCGGCACAGCCACCAGCTCCTCAGTCCAACGTGAGCAACGACATGTAATCATCGTTCTACGCCTCCAGTCTCGAAGCAGTTTGTTAGACAGGGGCATCAGAGCTTTGCAAGAACTGATGCTACAATCAAATGCTCAGACATGTGGCTGAGCATTCATAATCTAAAAACAGCTTATGGACATGGAAGGCTATGAGATCTGGACGGTGTGAGCACTCACGTGATTGTTTTCTAAAACAGCCATAGTTCCTTCCGTTTCTGTTCTTATCGGAGTATCGTCTCTAGTTCTTCCCCACTTCACATGGGTTTGACTGTGTGATTTCACATGGTCGGTGGCGTGTGGGCAGCATGAGGGGCTTTCCTTTTGTTGATTTTCTTCTGCTATATAAGGGAAGTACGACTTGTCATCTTGCTCTACTAAGGCTATGGACCAGGACAGACGTGAAGGCAGAAAGGCATTGTGTTGGGTGCTTAGCCAGACCACTTTGTAGATGATGGGACCATTCATTCCCAGGATCTTGATTCTGCTCCTCTATGCTGGGAGATTTAGGATAAACCACAGCTCTGGTGGCTCTACTCTGAGTGTTAATAAAAAGTTCTTTTTGCTGGCTTGCTACTCTTACATTGTACAGCGCAGTGATTCACTTCACTCGAGAGTCGATAACTCTCTAGGCCTACTTAAAAGTCTCCCCCAAAACATCTGTCCTCGATTAAACAACAGATACCACTTACAGACCATGTCTGTTTTCCAGGGGGTTCAGAGCAATAATTAATCAGGCACATGAAAAAGCACAGACCTCATCCTTTTATCCAATTAGAGAGATCTCTGCAAGGCCAGGGCACCAAACTGTTTGGCTTTGTGGAAATGCATTGTGGTTGAGTGACTGGTTTTACATCTTAGAAAATATCAATATTTACTTTAAACTTCCAGTGAAATTAAAGAAAAACAAAATGTCTGCATTAACTGTCATTGAATATATGGTGGCTGCTATTGAATTGCTACTGCAGGGAACGGGGAGTGAGAAGTCGCCGCTCGAGATGTACTCTCCACCAGCTGGAGAGCCATTTCAGGTTTCCTCTATGGCTCTGGATTTTTTTGTCTCCCATCCATCATTCCCATGTAGTGGGTTTGTTTCCCCATCTACACATCTGCCCATAAATCCTAGGCTGTCCTTTCTCTTCTCTACCCCGCCATGGCCTTCACTCCCTTTAGAGCATACCACATACCACTTGCGGGAAAGCCCTGCCAGCTTTAGGCTACCTGTGTTCTTTTCATGGGCTCACGCACTAGGAAGGGCTATTCTCACACTTCCATGGAGCCACCAGGATCTTCAAGTTGGTAAATTGTCCCAGTGGACTCGAGAGCTCAGTAGGTAATTGCCATAAGACTCTGAGGATTCACAGACACACGAGGGAAAGAACCCTTGGCGCCACGGAGCCTAAGCCCAAGTTTTGTCAATGAGAAGACTGAGACACTCTGGATTTGGTAGAGCTTGCCCACGGATTTCAAGCCCAAGCTCATTACCACCAAGTCTCAGATGGGAAGTTGCCTGTACTGAACCTCATCTGCCTCCTCAGCAGGGTTGACCTGTCATAAAGAAAGTTGGGAGCAAATCCAGAAGATGATTCTCTGAATAGATCAAATAGACGTCTCAGTTGGCATGTGCTTCATAGAATAAAGGTTACACTAGATGTGCACTTCATGGATAATCCTGACAGAGAACACTGGGCTGAAGGGGAGACTCCCACAAAATACACTTCCCTTTTTTATTGTAAACGCAACACATACTGAGAAGTGTAGAAAAGTTGAAATAACCCATAATCGCATCAACCACAGTCTTGTTAACACCTTACCATATTTACTACCATATAAAAAATATCCACACATGACTAAACAATCTTAACTTCAAACATAAGGGAAAACTAACATCTTAAATGTAAAAATCCAAACATATAAATTACATAATTAGAAATTGTATCACTGTACTTAAGACATTGTCAAATAGAGTCACGGACTCGACCAGGATAGCGTCTCTCTCTGCTGGAACTGAGAGTGAGTTGGTGTGTTTTGAAGAAAATTTGGCTGAGGTGTGACAATGCCCACAGTGATCTTGAACAACCCTCTCCGAATCAGGGTCACCCAAATGGCATTCCTATTTGTATCTGGTTGTTGCTCTACACGTTCCCAGGACCCGTGGGATCATCTGGAGAGTGGCCAACGAGGCCAGTGGGTGGACAGCTTCTCCAGTGGCCCAATGCCAGCAGCCCATTAACACTCCTGAGTCCTCCACTGGAAAGAAGACAGACCCCTCTACTGCTGTATGGACTGTGAATGTAGGCTGGGTCAGAGACAAAGGCCGGCTCTTATAGGAACCCCAGAGAGCACTGTTCTGGCGGAGAAGGTTTCCATGTCTTCATCTCTAAAACTCTGACTAAAGAAGGGAGCTACTAGACCAGTCACCTGGAACGTGAAAAATAGCCTCACTGGGGTCCTGAGTCGGGCAGTGGCCTGAGCCAATGGGTGTATATCCCTTTAGCAGCAGTCTTCAACCTTCCTGATGCCATGATCCTTAAAATACAGTTCCTCATGTTGTGGTGACCCCCAACCATAAAATTATTTTCATTGCTACTTCATAACTGTAATTTTGCTGCTGTAATGAATCATACTGTAAGTATCTGATATGCAGCCCCCCCAGGGGTTACAACCAATAGGTTGAGAACCACTGCCTAAGGCCTAGGCAGAGGGAAGAGACGGGCCAAATCAACCTCTTCAGAAAGCCATTTCAGTGGGTTCTGGGATGGCAGGCTCAGGTAACAGCTGTGTACCTCCAAGTCCCTGGAGGATGGGGTAGGGCTCAACTCCTCCTGGAAAGAAGGTCATGGGGGGGTCATAACTCTGACACCCAACCTTCTGGATTCCAAACCTACTCTATCATGAGCTATGTGGTAGCATGCCGTAAGCAATATCTTACCCCTTCTATGCCTCTACTATAGGGACAATAAAAGCTTTAGTGTTATGGTTGTGGCAACGACTGTAGTGACAATACTCATAAAGCAGTGCACAAAGTACCTGGAACTAAGTGTTCCATAATTTCTAGATATGATAATAGTTACGCCCTTTCTCCACTCACCCCCTCCCATCACGGTCACATGCACACCAGGGTCTCAAAACTGCGTTAGAACGCTGGTCAGACATCTTCCCCACTGCTCTGAAATGCTAGGCAGGCCGTAGCATGAGGGTGGAACACCCCTTCTGGCTTCTACAACTTCTACTCTTGTGTCTAGAGTCCTGTAAACCCCTTCACACACATACTGGTCCTTCCACTGTGGTAGAAGATTCTCGCTGTGCCTCTGCTTCTGCTGAATCAGAAGGCAGTGTATACAAGGTGCTCTCTCTGACAAACCTTCTGAGTGGCTCATACCTCTCTCTGCAAATGAGTAAACACTCTCACGCCATGACACTGAAGCCCCGTGCCCATGGGTGGGTTTCTGCCTAGTTAGTCTTTCAGGCCAGGTTCTTCTTTACAGAAAACACCAACTAGAGCTTAAGGCCCAACTGGGGAGGCAGTGTCTACCACAGACCGTGCCTACGTCTTTCTCTTCTTTCTTCTCCTTATCACCAGCATATCCTACCCAAAAACTCTTATTTTCTCTGGATCCCCCATTCTGAAACAAAGACCCTTTATCAGCTCATGCAAATAGATTGGAGGTAGGAATCAAGAAGGCCATCTACATGTTAGAATTATCTAAAATGATAATTAAAGCCCAGCCAGGCTAGCCTACATAATGTCTCATATAACCCGCCTGGCTCCCAGTAGATTTTATTATCATCTCTGCTTTCGAGGTAAGGAAACTGAAGGCCAGAGAGACTGTGGGATCTACTCACTGTTACAAGGTGTAAACTACTGAGGAACATCCAACTCGGGCTTGTGCTATTGCAGGATCTATGCTCATCGCCACCCGTAAGGGAACTCAGACTGATATGATCCCACTGCAGAGTGGTTAGATAAGAACTACTCAAAGCAATCAAATATTAAGATGTAATCAGATATTATCAAAGCATAGTTAACACAAAGAATATAGTGAATCAAATAAAATACGAGTCAATATATTTATCAAAAGTGATCAAAGTATAATTAGGACAGGTAATCAAATGAATCAAAGATTAATATGCATTAGCTTTTTCAACATCTAATTATAGTGCATGTAATCAAAATATAATGGCAAAAGGGTTAAGAACAGTAAGTCTTTAAAGTTTCTAATCTAAAACTTCAATTTTCTTCTCCACGCAGAAGCAACTCCAAACTCTATGGGATGCTATGTATATACTCAGGATTCTCCCTTGGTCCCATGAGTGCCCCTCAGCGGGCACATATAAATCAACCTTTAGATTATAGGACTGAAAGAGAGTTTACTGGTGATTATACTAAGCTGGAGGGGGTGGCACCCACCCTTAATCCCAGCACTTGGGAGGCAGAGGCAGAGGCAGATGGATTTCTGAGTTCGAGGCCAGCCTGGTCTACAGAGTGAGTTCCAGGACAGCCAGGGCTACACAGAGAAACCCTGTCTCAAAAACAAAACAAAACAACAACAATAATAAAAAATGATGATTCCATCAGGCTAGCAGGTACCTGTGGTGAAGGAACCTTACATGTAATCAGCTCTATTACCTGTTTTTAAGAAATTAAACCCAAATTTTAAAAAATTAATTATTAAGCTCATATTTTGTGTAAGACTGATGTCACATTTTAGAAATACAGGTGCTAGCAATCGTTCTTGGCCTTATCCTAGCTGCTGGAAAAGACAGACACGTGGCTCTCAGAAAACTACGCTCAAGTGCGCTCTCATAGAACACCGTGGAGAATGTGTGTAGGGAGAAGTGTTGCCCCAGAGATTCCAAAATGGCTCAGAACAGCAACCGCTTTGGTAGAACAAAAACCAGGTAAGGCTCAGCTGGATGGTTCTTCTGTTACCCAAGACACCCTTGGAGGTCACTAGGTGTCGTGACATTAGTGAGTGGGTACAAGAAGGTTCAATGGTTTGCATGTCTGCATCCTGCTAGAGGTGGCTTCAGTGCTGGGCCCAGATGGGGCAGTCCCTGGAGCACGTCCATGTGGCCTCTTTGGTGAGGTGACTATGGGCACTTGGATTTCTCACATAATCACTTAGGGACCCAAAGCAAGCATTCTAGCAAGTACGGTAGA
Organism: Uromys caudimaculatus; assembly: GCA_028551405.1. Taxonomy (NCBI): domain Eukaryota; kingdom Metazoa; phylum Chordata; class Mammalia; order Rodentia; family Muridae; genus Uromys; species Uromys caudimaculatus. Next base: position 54,872,951 of record CM052712.1, on the reverse strand, counting down.
AATTGCACTATCATTTAGAGCCACTTGCAACCTAGCTTCAGAAGGCTCACATTTTCGTTCCCACAAACTTACAGAACATGAATCAAAAACAGTCAACATCTTATTTTACAAGTATCGATTTTCCATTAGAAACTGAAAATACACAAAGATGGAGCCCTTTCCTCTTTGGAATTGTCTGTTTATGAGGGAACATGAATAAATGAGTGGCCAGCATGCAGAGAAGGAGGCCGACTCTGCCCGAGTTTGTGGGGTGGGGAGAGGGCGGGTCTACCTGCAGTTTACACTGCGCTGTAATTGTATCATCGGGAGGCGATACCCTCGTGTTAGGAGACCCTCCTGTTATATAATCCAGATGAGGGGGTTCCATCTTTTCTTAGTCCTGAGGTGCACGCACAAGTTCACAGGCTTGGTGCTTCTGATGCTGGTTTGATATATCTCTGCGCTCCTGACTTAATAAACTCACAGGTGCTAACGTTTTATTTGTATCGATGCTATCGATTGGTGTTCGCCTTGTGGCTTGTGCTCTGGGGTATATGGCTCTTTACTTGCATAAATAAGACGTGGAGTCACTCTGCTTTAGTGCTCCCATTCAAAACTGAAACACATTTTATAGAGCAGCTGTGCTCTACTGTATGAAGTCATTTAAAACACAGCACAGCCTGATCTCCCACCTCTTCTTATTGAAAATAGGCCCTTTGGTCTATCTCAGTCTCCTCTGAATGAAATGTAATGAATTGAAATCCCATGTCTCTGTTTTAATCTGGGGAAGACCCTGTTCAAGCAGCAAGGGGAAGACAAATACACTCATGCTTTCTAAAAAGGTGAAATCTCTCTTATGTCCGCCAATTTCACTGTCCAAGCCATAGCACGTCACTGTCTGCTTCCTTCTGCAACCTTTCTGGGAGGAAAAAAGTGTATTCCAAGCACTTTGAGGGGTATAGGTCAGATCCCTAACTGGTCTTTCCTGAGGGGTCAGCAACTAAACAGACATTTTCATTAATACAATCCAACGACTTTAGAGGGCAGAGCCAGACCGTGGCCGATGTTGATCCCATAAAGTAAGTAGAAGTCACAGGCAACATCAGCATCACGGTAAGAGAAGGCTACTGGACATTTCCCAGAAAGCAGAAGAAACTGGAGAGAAAAGAAACAGCTGCAGAAAGAGAAACAAAACCCCAAAGCAACATGTTCCTAGGAAGTGAAACCGCTGAATTGCTCCCCCTGCAGGTCTCTGGAGGCATCGCTTCTCTTCATAACTGATTTTCAGGTTATGCTCCTTTACCAGTGATTGATTCCTGAGATGTCGGGAAAAGATTAGATAGATAGATAGATAGATAGATAGATAGATAGATAGATAGATAGATAGATAGATAGATAGATAGTAGATAGATAGTAGATAGATAGATAGTAGATAGATAGTAGATAGATGGATGGATGATTGATCGATAGATCGATATATAGATATAGATATGATAGACAGACAGACAACAGACAGACAGAGATCAAGGCCCTTTGCTTCACCAAAATCATCAGTGCCTCTCGAAAGCATTCCTTGGAAGCTCTAGGTGTAGAACTCAAACCAAGTAAACTGCTCTTTTAGAGCCCAATAAAGCTCACTGTGTTCCTTTGCAGTAAGCACCCTTATTATAAATGACTTCCAAAATGTTACTAAGGCCCGCCACTGACAGTATAAAGCTGAACTTTCTGCTTACATAGTGAGTCAGGGCACTCCCTTGCAAAGGCTCAGTATGCCTCAAGGGCGGGTAAGGCTCATACACAGCAGTTCGGGATTGGTGGAAACAGAGAGGTAAGGATTTGGAAGGGAAGGATCCAGAGACTCAGGGGGCAAACTGCTGTAGCTTCCTATTAAACAACTGAGGAGAATTCTTGAGGAATGTCCTGGACTGATCACTCAATCACTGCCTACATAGGAGACCTCTAGAAAAATTAAGTCATTCTAATTCTCATGAAGAGAAATGAGCCAAATGAGCAATATAAAGTTGAATTAATGTGGGCAAAAAAGTGTACCAGGAAAAACTGTCAGCGTGTGGCTATGCGTGGATGCACGTTCGTGTGTGTGGTATACAGTCACAGCTGTGTGCGAGTGGAGGCAAGAGAACAACCTCTGGTGAGGTTCCTCGGACATTATCTACTTTTTTTTAAAAAAAAAAAAAAAAGAGATTCTCTTACTCTCCTGAAACGCACCAAGTAATCTAGGCTGGCCAGCCAGAGAGTCGTGGGCCTCCGCTATCTCTGCCTTCCTGGTGATGGGATTATGAGTGTGTACCGCCACTCCCAGTTTGGTCTGGTTTGGTTTTGGTTTTAACTTGGATTCTGGAGACCAATCTCTAGTCCTCATGATTGCAAAGCAAGCACCTTACCAACTGAGCTATCTCTCCAGCCCCAGAGAAAAACGAAATTTAACAGTTTACTTCAGCAAAGAAGAAATGCACGGGCTGGAGAGATGGCTCAGCGGTTAAGAGCACTGATTGCTCTTCTTGCGGTCCTAAGTTCAATTCCCAGCAACCACATGGTGGCTCAAAACCATCTGTAATAGAATCTGATGCTCTCTTCTGGTGTGTTTGAAAACAGCTACAGTGTACTCGTATAAGAAATAAATCTTTAAAAAAAAAAAAAAAAAAGAAATGCACAAATTGAGCAAATCAGAAGAGCTTCAGAGAGCTCCCCTTTGCAAAACGGGCAGAGAATATTTATAGATAAGAACATCAGAGGTGCAGTGTTGATGCAGCATGCCTAGTCATAGGTGGGCATCTGCTCCCCTGGGCGCGGCCTGATCAGTTGGCAGGCTGTGATTGGCAATCGCTCAGCTGCCGTGATTGATTGACACCTGGCTACTTAATACAAAATACACCCTCAAATTAGGTTTCCCCTTTGTTTACATGTTAAGTCAGGTATCAGTTTGCTACCTGACACTAAACAACCTCAAATTTAGTGTCACGTAGTAGGATCCAGATCTTGGTCCTGAGGCTGAGTGTGAGGGTAGACAGATCACCCTGTCAGGCATCCTGTGGAAGCTCTTTCAAAGACTATGGACAATCCTGTGTCTACAGAGATAACAATACAAAGATAGCATAAGGAGGGACATATCACCCAGTCTTTGAATCAGATAAGGCTTCTTGGAGGAAGACCTAAAGCTCAAAACCCATTAGCCAGGCTAGACAGTGTATGCGGCCTGTGTTCCAGTTGGAACGGACAACATGGATGCTTCATTGAGACAACAGGTCTGTGGACATCTGTGTTTCACTCAGGATCAAGGGCTAACGTTGTAGAGCAGATTTTTAACAAGCCTTGTAAATTGTGTGTGCCGGGGAGTTGAGACTTCTACATGGAAGTCATACAGAGCTACTGAAAATCACGAAACAGAAAACAAAATCGTGATCTGAGATACATTTTTTATTTCATTTTTATGTATTTATTCTTTGAGAATTTCATAAATGGATGCAATGTATTTTGATCGTATCCGTCCTACTCTTCTCTTGCCAACGTCTCCCACACCCTCTTATCTCTCTGCAGCTTCTGCCATTCCCCGCCCCCAGCTCTCCTCCAACTTTGTAGCTGAGGTACGTTTTAAAAGGATCATTCTGATTGCTGGAAAGTGACGGGGCAGGGCCATGACTCAGAGGCATAGAACAAAGTTACACTACTCCCGATGTTGACATCTATTCACTTTTGCATTCTTCTCGCTCCAGCAAATGCAAATTCACGGTCTCAGAACCTAAGGCCCGAAAACCCCTCAACTCACCCAGACCCCACTTTCTTTACAAAACCACCCTTGCAGGCCAACAGACATATCCCTCTCTCTGACCGGGAGTTAGGGGTTGAGCCGGCACCGTGTCAATTGGGGAGACCCAGAAGCAGAGCAGATCTTGAGAAACAAAATGTTAATCCACCCAGCCACCCAAGCTGTGACTGACTCCCCTGTACACTGAGCCGATCCAAGTAAAACACAAGCCTTTCAAAACACCAAGGAATGTTCGCCCGGAGTGTGCGCTAACGAGTCCAAAGCCAATTATGGCTCATCTGATCTAACCAAAGCTGATTTCCTCCGGTGGCCCAGCGAGAGGTCAAATGGCCATTCCTGAGGGTTTCCACAGAGCTAAGCCAGAACACGGAGTTCCTGGAGTGTCCCTCGGGCCCACAGACCAACTGCGGAAGAGCTAAGCAGTCGAAGTTTTTAATTTCCCTCCCTCTCTTGATAATTATAAATACAACACTGCAAATTCCCTTAGAGGTAAGGGAGGGTTCACTGCTCACTCGCAAAGGAAAGGAAAGGAAAGGAAATCTTCCATATTTCTCTTTACCACATGTGCAAGATTTTCATCGACGCCAATCCGGAAGGGGAGAGAAAACAACAACAAAGGGATATTATTTGCTTGTGTGTTAGGGGAGCATGCCTCCACATTCAAGCTACTCTGTCTGCTGAGGTTTTCTCCTATGCAGTCTAAGCTTGTTCTGGAGAATTGCAGGGTATCATGCAGTCTGAGGCCGCCCTCTAGCGGAAGTTTGCCTTTATTGCGCCTGTGTCCAGATGAGCCGGGTTTCTCGGAAGCTGGTGCAAAACTTTGAATCATTTTCAGTTCCTTTTTATGCATGTGGCTTATGATTTCAGATCGAAAGCCAGAGATGCTGATAAGACGAAGATAATGTCAGGCTGAGGGTTAGTGAACAGTATTAGCCGTTGAGAAAATGCTTGGAATTTAGCCAGGAAAAGGCGTCTGGTCCATAATGGTAAGAAGCATTTTTGCGGGGAAGATGAATACATTTCCATAAAATGGCCTCATTACTCTTACCCTGAGGCTGTCTGACCTCAGCCAAAG
>CM052712.1:54730276-54868013 GCA_028551405.1 Uromys caudimaculatus | reverse complement strand
AGAAGAAGAAGAAGAAGAAGAAGAAGAAGAAGAAGAAGAAGAAGAAGAAGAAGAAGAAGAAGAAGAAGAAGAAGAAGAAGAAGAAGAAGAAGAAGAAGATTGGTAGTTTTCCTGCATGCGTGAGCGTGTCAGATCCCCTGGAACAGGATTTATAGACAGTTGTGAACTGCCATGTGGGTGCTGGGAATTGAACCTGGGTCAGTGCTCTTAACCACTGAGCCATCTCTTCAGCCCAAGTCCTGTGAAGGGTGAGAAAATATTTTTTGTATCATTAGTTTGTACAGTGAGGGCCAGTCTGGAAAATCTGGATCTAAGGGTCCTTTGTGCCTAGAGTACCACTCAGGAGTACACTGCTTGCCTCCCATGTGCCTAGTTCAGACTTCCCATCCCCAGCACTGCAAATAAATACAATTTGAGTTTTGCTTCCTGAAAGTGATGCTGAAGAGTTGGCTTTTGAGCTCCATCTCCCATTAACTTCCAAAATTATCTGGCTCCTTGTCTTCAGCCCTCATGGAAGGTGAGCCTCTACAGTGTTGGTTCGCAACCTTCCTGGTGCTGCGACCCTTTAATACAGGTCCTCATGTTGTGGTGACCCCAGCCATAACATTATTTTGTTGCTACGTCGTAGCTGTAATTTTGCTCCTGTTATGGATTGTAATGTAACTGTTTATTGTGCAGGATATCTGGCATGAGGCCTCAAAGGGGTTGTGACCCACTTATTGAGAATGGCTGCTTTCAAGGGCCTCCCTTTTTCTGGGACCCATCATGCCTCTCCTTACTTCAGTTCCTCTAGCTCTTCCCGCTCAGCTCAGAAAACCTCTCTAGCCTGGCAGGACTGGCCCAGAGTCACTAAGTTCTGCTCCACTGAGCCTTCTTTAAAGTGCTGGTAACAAGTCTTTCCTGACATCGTGAATCTGCGTGATGACCAGAAAGTCAAGCGCTGCACAAATTCATGGACATGGCGGGAGCCCAGGGACATGTGGACAGAGAAAGATGCCTGCGACACTGCTGCAAAACTACCATGAATGCGTCGCAAGCTTCTGACTCTACATCTAGATGTAGGATAGATGTATGCTAAAGAATACATCTATTAAGATTGTGGAGAAAGCTAAACTTTAACATTCTAGCTTTTCTTTCCCTTGCTCAGTCTGTTAAGTGCTTCTGGATAGCAAGAGGAATAGAGCGTTGAGCTACAGGGCAATTGTTCCCGGCAAAGGGGAAACACATGGGGATGCTGGGGGGATAATGGCATCGCCTCAGGAACCCCATACCTCGCAGGAGAGATTTGAGAAACAGACAGGGAGAGAAAGAAAAACAAACTTTGGGGACCTGATGGCTTATCAGGGGCTGGTCTCACCATACACTGGTCATTTGTCTTCTCTGAAAAAGGGTCATGGAGAGCCTGCTCGGTCAGATTGATCCATCCAAATAACTCATAGGTGACTTTAGGAGGGTGGCCTCTATCAGAGGCTTTAAGCAGCACTCCTGCCATCTGCTGGGCAGAGTCCTACAATGCAATTTCTCTGAACGCTGGCCCAACCCACGGTCGTTGTCTTGTTCATCGCACCACTTCCGTCAAACTTGCCTCGTTTTCAAATGGTTCTTCATCTTTGACTTCATCCATCTTCAGCAACACTGTCTCAGCCAACCAATTAGGAGCTAATTACAGAAGCCCCCAAAGCCGCTGCTTCCCGATGTCAGGAGCCCGTTTGTTTTCCTCCGATGCATCTATTAGTCCATTCTTCCCATTTACCCCGTTTGCACACAGCACTCCGAGGCTCCAGACCCTCAAATTGCCTATTTTATGCTTCTTCTCTTGCACTTAATGCAGTTCATAAATTTCACTCTAAAAGTTTAGGCATAAATCATGCTAAAAGCCCAAGTTTCCGAAGAAAGCCAGCCACAAATCAAGCTTGGAGTACCAAGCAACAGCATCAACTGCACGCTGACCCACTTCAAAGGCAGGGCTTTTCCCACCATACTGAAGTGCAGATCAGACTTTTCCAGAAACTTTCCCCCATCAGGTACACCGAGTTCTGTGCTTAAAAAACGAGAGTTCAGAAATGTTTGCTTGGTTTTTGTTGTTTGTTTTTCTTTGTTTTCAATACTGAACTTTCTGACATCACACTTTTGTATAGATACACGTTTTTAAAAATGGTCCTTGAGAAACCATATTCACCCTCCGATAAGACTAAAGGTTATAAGTTCAAAGTCTTCTGGGGAAATAATTACATACACATCATCCTGTATTTCGTGCACTGTTTAGATTGGTGTTGGCAGCACATGAGGTGTCATTTGGATGACAAAAAGAGGCTGACATCCAACCTAGACATAAGCCTTAACCACGCTGTCCCATTTCCGTGCCATCGTAGTAATTTGGTCACATCTTTAAAAAGAAAATAGATGAATGGAATCCAGGGAGCTGTTGTGTGTGGAGAAGCTTTTCCTTCTTGGTAAATAAATATTCTACCTGTGAGCGAGCGGCAGAGCATTCAGATTAAACATGGCCAGGCTACAGCTCCCTTCAGTCGGGGGATTTCCCTTAGACAACATAATAATACTAATCGGTACTTTTCATCTTCAAGGCAATTTTTGAACATTAACTAATCAATCTGTCCAACATCTGTGTGAGGTGGATAAATAAGGATCATTACCTCCATCAGGCAGAGGGAGAAATGATTGAAGAAGGTGAGTAGCTGAGGCTCAGCTGAGCTCAGGACAGCTCCCGGGAGTGAAAGTCAGACGAACCCACTTCACGTCTCTGGCTTTAGGTGAGATGTTAGGCTAGACAGCGGAGCCTGTAGAATCAGGAGGATACTGGGCGATTTCAAGTGAGACTTTTGCTGTCCGTGTAAAAGGGACAGTGGCTTAATGCTTAGGGAATTTAAAAATTTAAATACAACACCCCTCCTCCAACATTCATGTAGAAATGACGTCACTGTGGCAGTGTTTCGGGGTGCATTTAGGGGCAATCGGTGGTTAGGATGAATTAATGCTGTCTTAAAGGACTGACTCAGCTACCACGAGAGCAGGTTACTGTACAATAAGGCCAACCAACCAAGCCTGGAGTTTTCTCTTCCACACCTACCCAGCAGTGGGCAACTTCACCAGAAGCTGAATGGATACTGGTACCAGCTTTGTAGCTTCTGAGGATCCAGAGCATGAGCCAAATAGATTTGTAATCTTTATAAATCACCCAGACTCTGGGATTCTGTTGTAACAATGGAAGATGGACTAGGGTAGTAACCATGAGAGCCCACCCAGAGACAAGGTGTGAAGCTCATTAACCCATTCGCCTATTTGCTGTTTAACTCAACCCCTAGAAGAAAACGTGTGAGCGCAACCACGGGGTCTATCCATTTATTATATGTTAGGTGCCTGCTAGGAACTGTGTTGGCTTTGATAGACACTATGAAAACGATACAATGGGATTTTGATTTCTTTTTTTCTTTTCTTTTTTTTTTCTTTTTATTTTTGGATATTTACTTTATATACATTTCAAATGTTTTCCCCTTTGGACACCCCCTATTCCATTCCCCCTTCCCCTGATAGTACTGTCAAAAGCATGCGCAGTTCGCTTACCCGGCAGTGGTGGCACACGCCTTTGATCTCCTAAAGCTCCTGAGGCAGAGGCAGGCGGATCTCTGTGAGTTCAAGGCCAGCCTGGTCTACAGAGCTAGTTCCAGGGATCCAGGGCTACAGAGAGAAACATTGACTTGAAAAACATACACGCATAATTAATTAATTAATTAATTAATACTGCTTGCTCACAGACATTGTGAACCTCCTCTGTTGTGACTCAGAACCCCACCAGTGCCTGTGTTTCTGTCACCTCCAGCCGCTGCAATAACCCAGTAGTCCCTATCCTAGTCAGATACCCACCACATGGCATCTGTATGTTTAGGCTAAATGTAAATATAGACGAGAGGAAACCCCGCACCACCATCAGATGGCAGGTGTTTTCCAAAAGGGATCCTGTTTCCACCTTCTGTTGTTCTGAACCATCCATTATCATTCTCAGGTGGGTATTCAGAATGAAGATGTCTACCAAGAACATACCGGGGAAGATGGGTGACCATGGCAAACCTTGGAAAGCTCACGCATAAGAAGTGATGACGCTAACTGGGAGGAATAAACACAAACCAGACACAGCTTAGCCAGGCAAGCCTCCCCAGCTCATTTTCAAATCATGAGACAATGCGAGGAAAACTTAAAGTGTTGCTCATTCTGCAGAGCTTCACAGAGAAATGCAGTGAGGGCAGAGTGTCGGCACTGAAGCCATGTTCTTCTTTTTACTGAGTGCATATGTGGGTGTAGTGTACATATGTGGGCGTGCACATGCTACATACATGCTGTGATGTGTGTATATATGCTAGAACATTGTTAAGTGTCCACTTTTCCAGGGATATACCAATGGTGGCTCAGACTCGTTCTGTTCTTATGCATAGTCTGAAATGTGACTTTGCTCTCCTCATGACCCTGACAGTGATGGAGAAGAAAGAGAAGACTCTGGAAGGCTGTTTTGAAAACAAAGAATGTTGCATAATACAACTGTGGATGGCTGAAAAGCCACAATACAAGAACCATCATAGGCATTCCTGCCTTTGGTTTCGGCATTTGATTGAGTTTATAGTGAAGTCAAAACATTCAAACGACAGCCCCCTCTTTCCGCTCAAAATAATCAATCTAGTTCCTCTCAAACAGGCACCCTTTGTTCCCTGAGAATTTGTTTTATATTATTATTCCTCAATGGGAAATCATGCTTGTCCTCAGCTCAAGCTTGTCTCTGCAGTCATGCAGAGGTTCTGAACTCTGTTAGTCGGGCCTGAAATCAATAACCACAAAGCAACACGCCAGACTATGATTTGCCAGCCGTGACTTATAAACAAAGATGAGCAGGCTCCCTCGAGGGTTGCTTGGGGGGTAAAAAAAAAAAAAATTCTCTAGCTTTATTTACAAATAACCCCCATTACCCATTCTGAGCTAAGAATGCAGATACTGGCTACTAGGAATCAATACATGTTCAAATTGCTTCATCGATATACACATTCGTTTATTCCAAGGTTATCTTGGCTTCTTCGGGACAAATGTCCATTGTCTCTATTACAACCATGCCATGTTGTTTTGGTAAAATGTGTGAGAATAAGCAGCTTCTGGTATGGGGGCAAGAGCTTGTGTTTGCAGCCCTGGGTGTCAGCAGACCCACCCCTGGGAGCAGTGAATAGAACAGTAACCAATGTCTACATCTACTTGTCTTGGTTAGGAAATGTATCATATTTACTCAGGAGTTTATTCTTTGAATTCAGAAAAAGATGCTCCCCCGGGTATTGCCCACATAAACACTGGAGGGTGGAATACATTGCTCCAGAATGTGCCACTTAGGCCTAAGGATTTTTTTGAGCTGATGGAATTTACACACCAGATTGAAGCATCCTGTTCTGTCCCTCCTCTCTGCCTGCCTGGAAGCTAAAGCTGAATCTCGTATACAGAGGACATTCCTACACCAAAGGAAAGCACCATTTACTTCTCCATCAAGGGTGGGAGGCTGAGCCACGGCACTCTGTACAAACAGAGCTTGTTAAAACAACTTGCCTTAGCCACCCTAATAGCGCTGTGAATTGCACAATGCCTTTCTTCATTCAGTTCAATACAAAATGGCAAGGTTTTTTTTTAATGTACATCAGTGTTCTACTTCCATGTATTTCTGTGTGAGGATGTCAGATCCCCTGGAACTGGAATTATAGGCAGTTGTGAACTGCTGTGTAGGTGCTAGGAATTGAACCCAGGTCCTTTGAAAGAGCAGCCAGTGCTCTTAATTGCTGAGCCATCTCTCCAGTCCCCCAAAATGACAGATTTTATGACTTCTTTGGGCTTTCATTTCCTTAAAAGGCTCCCCTGTCACATAACACTCACATTGAGTAAATGTAGGGGCTGGAGAGGTGGCTCAGTAGTTCAGAGCATTGGTTGTTCTTCCAATGACCTGGGTTCAATTTCCAGCATCCACATGACAGTTCATAACTGTCTGTAAATCCAGTTCCAGGGGATCTGACAACCTACCCAGACACATATGCAGGTAAAATACCAATGCACATAAAATAAAAATAAAAAAATGTGTATTCTTCTTTCTTGTTGAAAAAGCTTACATTGATTCGATTCTCTGGCAAGTCAAGACAAACAGAAACCTTAACTAGTAGAAGTTCTTCCTCCTTAAGGCTGGGAGATAGACCCAACAGTAAAGGGCTTGCCACACAGGGGTGCTTTCTGCTTCCATGCCCAGCGTCCACATAAAAAGGACAGAGTTTGGTGGCATGGGCCCTTAATCTCAGGACTAGGGAGGCAGAGACAGGCGAGCTGGCCTGAAAGTCTAGCCAAATTAGAAAACTCCAGGCTCAATAAGACTCATTGTCTCAAAAATGAAAGCGGAACATGGTGGGAGAAGATGCTTGATGTCCACTTGTGGCCTAGATGAGCACAGACATACACAATGGAAGAAAACCCTCCCCTGTATGACATAAATGTCACCAAACACAGATGAGGTCAAGTTACAACCATATTAGCACATTTTATATTAAATCACTTAATACTTACATATACATAATTAATAAATAAGTAGTAGTTGCATAAATAAAATATGCTATGAGGAAAGGAACCGGGTTCAAGGTTAGTTTCTGCTACTTTACAAAATGGATGTGATTTAATACCTCTGAGCCTTAGTCTCCTCTGAAAAGTTGAGACAGTAAAATCTTTTATATTAAGTTATCACAATGATTAACTACACAAGGCTTAACAAAGCAATGACACAGGGCCTGGCAGGTGGGAGGCCAGGATGACAAGCAGGTTTTCACAAGAGTAGTAACCTGAACCAACGTTCCAGTCTGGCAGAGAACCCTGAGGTCACCAGCTACGTGGCAGGAATGGCTACTGTCCTTAGGAGCAGTGCAGAGGTAGGTTCAAATCTCCTGTTTCTCTGTAAGGACCAAGGAATCTAGTCTACAAACTAAATATGGCAGTTGAAAAGCTAATAGACTGTGTATACACACACACACACACACACACACACACACACACACACACCCCTTACATGCATAAACACAAGAATCAAATACAAGCATGAACTGCCAAGGAATAACCAAATAGTTGACGTTCGAATACTATCTTCATACGTAAGAAAGACATGGGAGGGGGGTGGAGGCAATTTTAGAGGGTAAATAATAACTTAGAATAAATGGGTCGGGACAAAACATCCATAAGCTCCTTCAGCCACCAATACCTTAGATCCCCTGGAGAGCTGACGTGGCTAATTAGTTGAAGAAGAGAAAGAGGTTCTCAAAAATAAGAGTCAAGGATATTGGATATGACATGGTGAGCCTGCATCCAGACCTTTGAATTTTACTACTTCTGTGACTTTGGGGGACTCATTTGTGGCTTTTAAGTTTCCATCAATAAAAGGGCAATCAATTCTCCCCCTCTCCACCAAAAAGAATAAATGGGCAAAAGAGATACACATTAATCTGAAAATGGTTCTTTGGAACCTGAAGGAGTTAGTGTCATGATGTTTGAAAATGGATAATGTCTGTCAGAAGTCTTTAATATTTGGTGCCTGTGGAGAGTTATTAGAAGACAATGGGAACTTCAAAAGACCCAGTGGGAAGTCCTTAGGTCACTGGGTGCATCCCCAAAGGAAACTTTTACAGCCTGGCCTGTCTCTACTTCCTCATTCATGATAAAAGTGGTTTGCTCCACAATGGTGTCCCACCATTATATGCTGCCACTGCCAGAGGCCCAGGGAAAGAAGTTTTGGATGTGAACTTCCTGAATCAAGTCAAGTAAGCTTTTTTACTTATAAGCTAATTGCCTGATGTATAGCAACTTTCTACAAAACTTCTTAAGATATAACTTCTAAAGACTCAGGAAAATCTGATGGAAAACTTCTTAAGAAGATAGTCAACAACCCAGAAGCTCCAGGAAGTCCCTAAAACTAACCAGATACACCAACACAGAGATAGACTAGTTTCCTGGAAGAGGTTCAGACCAACTGAGTTGCCTGAAAGATACATTCTCTGGCCTCTTGGGCAGTCTGAAAGTCATGCAGTAACCTGCAGGTGTCCAGCATTCATCAGCCATCTCCCATGGCTAGGCTTCTGCTATCCCAGGTGCGTTTGAGTCATCCTTCTTCCTGTAATTAAGCCCGCACCCATATTCCTACTACTAACTTCAATAAAAACTCCCTCATTCACCAAGTTGAATTTTGGTGGTATATTTACTTTGGTCTGTCCTTGGTTCCCTCTCTGGGGTGAGTAGACATTTATACACATCTCTCCAGGGACAGGGTCACACCACACTGCCAACATTTTATTAAGTAGTTGGAAGCTGACAAATACAGCAGATAACAAAGTCCATCTAGGAGTAGTTCTGCTCCTCCGTCTTCTGTTTCGAAGTAGATAATGAGATTGTGTCCTTGTCAGGCCCAGTGTTTAGGCAGAAAGAAGATTCTAGACTCAGCCCCTTCCTGCTCTTGTGAGTTAGGGGGAGTATGGAGCTACATTTTGCTAACAGCTCACAGCAGTGGTGTAAATGTAAAATCATTTTCTGTTTTCCCACCTGTACTTCCAGCTGAGCCCACCCAGCACTTTGCCCGTTCCTTAAAATCTTGGGCAGACTTTATAACTTGCCAGTTCCTTTTGTTATCAAAACTCTAGCCTGATTTGCAAACCTGCTTCAGTGGTGCTTAAATCTTACTTGCTGTCCTTTTCTCAGAGAAGGAGAGGGGAGTGCCTCAGGAGAGTAATTTGGTAAGGCTCTGAAGCAGCCCCAGCCCTTCCCAGTGATGGCTTTTCCAGCGAGATGGAAGGAGGCTCTCAGACCTCATCCTGAGTTGGGCTGCTGTGTGCTTGTTGTGTACTGTTATGGTGGCAGTGGTTTTCTTGGGGGCGTTTTACCCCAGTTCTTCCATCTCTAAGGACCAACTCCAAAAGAAAATGTATTCTGGTCGGAATCCATGCTTTCAACCACCTCTCTGGTGTAATATTTGGATGGAATAGCCACCATGGCCACCCACTGCTCTAGTTCCTTCTCTGGCCTCCTTCCTGTCTGTGAGTGTAAGAATCCCTGGGGCTCTCCATTTACCCTCCACAGTGCCCAGGGGCCTCTAGGACGATGGGTAAGTCTGTCCTCGGGCTTTCCTGCTGGGGCTTTGCTGTTACTGTCCGTCCTTTTAAGGCATGCTATTCATTTCTATGGCTAACACTGACCCTAACCGTTAGTTTTCCATGATTAACTCTTTAATATATGCCATTCTGCTCCCCTGAGCTCCAGAGTGGGCAATGATGGCTTGACAGGACAGGGAGGCACTCTCCTCACATTGAGGACCTTAGGTATCGGTGGGTGGAGAGTTCATTCCCAACCCCCAATGTTTGCCCTGATAAATGAGGGGACTTCTGTTCTCAGGTTAAGGAATCTGGTGGCTCCTTTCTACTCTTAGTGCACGCTCTGGGTGAAGAGGTTGATGGTTCACTAAATTGGGTCTGGGTCTGTGAGTTCTTAGAGGGTTTGACTCCTGTTCAGCTTTGTTATAGGAATAACAAATAAAATGAAACGTCCCGTTGAGTCTCCTCTGGGTCCAGCAATGACCAATGCTAGCTGTGTCTGCCTACTTTAGAAAAAACGGGAGAGCCTGTCTATTGTGATGGTAGCATATTCATACCCCTAAACCCTGCTATGCTCATTTCTTTTTACAAAGGAGTGAGGGAAGGGGGGGAGGAGAGGGGCACATGCATTTGCCCTTCTACACGGCTCAAAGGAACAGGAAAAGGGGACGGAAACAGAGCATTTTTATATTGTCATTTTTACATGCTTTTCTGTGTGTACTTACACATAAGCCCATGAATAAACACACATTGAGCACATGAGGCCAGCCACTTGCTCCTATGTCCTTATGTTAACACGGTTGGAAACTTTCTTCTGTTCAGAACACCCCAGGTAAGGCAGCTAATGCTCCTGTCAGGTTCCTGTCTTGCTCCCTCCTAGAAAAAAGTAGGCACTCATTGAAGAAGGAGGACTTTCACTCAAGACATGAGAGGGAGCACTCAAACAGCAAAACAGAAGCTCTGAACTCTTGATGGCAGTGAGGAACCACTCAGGAGGCATTACACATATCAGAGCTCTAGCCCATTGGCAGGGCAGGCCTTGGGATACCAATCAAGAAGGATTACTGGTAGGTGCCACAGTTCTAAGCTTCACAGCACATCTCAGGATGCCAACTGAGAGTCCATCTCCAAAGAACAAGCCCACAGCCAAGAGGAATGGACACTGCAGATGTGGCAGGTAAGGAAGCAAGAATGGCAGGCAGGGTCAGTTCCCAGCAGAGTTGGGAACAGCATATTAGGAGCAGGGACAGCTGGTTTGTCCCACATGAGACAATTGAGTTCACCAGAGGCAGGAGAGGAAAGTCTGATGAGTCTTCCCTGTAGACAGGAGCCAACCTCTCCTGAATTGCTAAGTACCACAGAGTCTGCTAAGAGCCAGACTCTGACCCAGAGCCAAACTGATGATGAAAAAGACCATGCTTGCATCTTTAGAACCAGGCAGACTCTGATTGGCTGGGTGTGTATATGTAAAATATGCAGAAAAATATGGATCCACAGTGTAAAACCCCCAAATCAGGGAGGGGTCTCAATTCAGTCCCCTGCTTTCCTCTGCCCACTCCCTCAATGCTGCGGTGAACAAGGAGAAAGTGAAACATTAAAGGTGGGGGTGAAATACCCCCAGTTTTTCCTTACGTCCCGAGTACCACAGTGACCACAGTCAGGAGAAAGCAGCCTGCTTGCCTGTTCTTTGGGCCTAGGAGCTTTTGAGCTTTTTGAGGCCTGGCTGCCAACTAAACTTCATTCACCAAAGATGGAGGGCTCCTTGGTCCTATCATCAGCTTCCTGTGGGGATGAGCCAGAAAGCCAAGCTAACCCTTGTATTGCTGCTTATGTTACTATTAACATGTTGCTTATCAAGCACGTTGTGCCTTGCATCTTATCTAGAAAAATTATGACTTTTATGACACTAGGACCATACTGGCCTTTTAATGCCTCCTCCTGTGCTAGTCAGCATACCACATGAACTTCATGAAAGCTTTGCAGTATTTGTTGACTAATGAACAAATGGATAGAAAAAAAATGGGACGCACAAATACACTGATTCCCGTGGCCCATTACTGGCTCTATTCAAATAGAAAACAATTGATAAACCTTGAATAAATCTCATAGTCTTAATATAATGTTAGATTTGTGTCAACAGTGTCTATTGACAAAAGCTTGAAGGTTAAGAAATAGGAACAAACCAATGACGTTATAACAAAAGTAAAAACAAATATAATTTCTAGACTATAGCTCCATAGTAGGTTACTTACCTAACATGTAAAGGACAGTAGTTTTGACCCCTGTACTTCCAAAATAATAATAAATTTAATTTAAGTATATGTATTAAAAACTCATACAATGACCCCATTTCATCCCAACATTTTTAATTGATGCTATCAGCTTTATGTTCACACGCAGAGCCATGACTCTTGGCACATGTGTTCATTTGGCACATGCATTCAGTTCTAACGACAGCTCAGGCATTTCAAGTTTTCAGTTGTAAAGGATGATTACAAAGTAATGAGGCTGCTATTTATGCCTGGCTTAGAGAATCTGTTTTGTTGTCTTACAGCCACATAGCATAGTTTCTTCTTCTAAACTTGAAGCAATGGCGAGAGATCAATATTCAATCAGTTTCTGCAGAATGTGACGAAGGTTTCAGATCACTAGGGTTTGGAATACTTTGATGTCAAGAAAAGTCAATAAGTCCCATTTATTCATTTGACAAACATGTGCATTTACTGGGTTCTGTGCAATGAAATACAAAATAAAAGGCAGAGCCCCTTTTCACAAGACACTGCAGTTCCTGGGTGCTCAGGTGAGTGGGCAGGCAGAGTGCTGAATATCATGGTAAAATAATGCCATGGGGTTCGGGGAAAGTGAAGAATGAGACCTATCCAGATTTGGAAGTACCGGGAAAGGCTTTCAAGACGAAGTGATGGATGAGGATCCGTTTCAAGGATGAATTATTGACTAGATGAGGGAGAGAGAGGATGCCTTAAGAGAACGTATGATGAAAAACCAATAAGCAATATGATGCTTTTTCTTCCCTGGGAAGAGTAGTAGGGAAAGCTACAAAGAATGAGGAAAAGGGTAGAAAACTAAGAGGCTTCTGCTTTCAGGGGAGCCATCTTACTAGCAATAATCTTCCTGAATCCTCTGTATTGGTTTACAAGATGTCCAGTCCCTCCCAGGGCTGGAAACGTAAGACATAGGAACCCATACACCCAGAAGCAAATAAGCAGCCAGACCAGATGGGTGTGGTTAACTCTGTGGAGGCGTAAATGATGAAAATGATCAAAAGAAGTAAGTCTGAGGCATCTACTGTTTAGAGCTGCTCTTTATCCATGATGGACCCTCCAGGTGTTACACAGCACTATCTGGGAGACCTGACCAAATGTCTACCTACCCCAGAGAGGGAACTGACAACAGATACCACTGAAAGTAAGGATACTACTGAAGTCCACATTGGTGAACCAATGAGTTTATGGAGATAAGTTATAGGAGCATGGAAAAAGGATCTTACAGGAGCAGGAAAGGCCACAGTGTCACCAAGAACCTGCCCCAGCCTGAGTGACAGCGCATGAATACTGGAGCCCTGGCACACACTGCTACTAGCTGAAGTGTCTTCTAGACCACTTAGCTGGCCTGCCCCTCTGTCAAGGAGCTTCATTTGCTCTTTGTCTCCTCAGCTGTTCTTACTGATAATAACCTTGGGAGGGAGGAACTCTGTGTATCTGGTCAGTTTCAGGGACTTCCTGAGACTCACGGATGAGCCTCCCTTTAGAACTTTAGAACTGAGTCTTCACTAGCTTCTCTCCAGGGTGAAATGTTTTAAGTTAGAGGAAATTGCTACACAACACCAAGTCAGGTTTCAAACCCTTTGAACAACAGAGGGCTGTGGACAGTGTTTTTAAGTGAGTCATGAAAGACGAAAAAAAAAAAAAGTGTCTTGATCAAGTTTTATAATGACACTGTGAAGAAATTATGCATCCCACAGGCAGCAAAAACTGTGCGCAGCATGACAAATATCTTTCAGTTTTGTGAGTTCACACACATGCATACTGAATTACCTTGCAAAACATATTTCTGCTGTGCTTGTGATGAGACATTTGGTAAATGATGCCTCGGAGGCATCTATGGCCTGATCATGTGTGGTACAAATCTTCCCATTAGAGAGGGAGGGAAAATACAGCAAGGCTTGAGTATGTGGGGTCCAAATACAGCAGCTAAGATTATCACAGAGGATCTTCAGGTCAGTATGACCAAGAGAAAAAGTCTAGAGTTGAAGAACCACATTTCAACCAAGAAAACAAGAGTGGAAAAAAATCAAATATGTAAGTTAGAGAGAATCATAGTGAGAAAGTTAGTCATCAAGGAGGGTCCTGGGAAGGGAGAGTCAGATGGTTTTACATTATCTTTCTCAGTGATCCTAGCTTGATGGATGTGTGTGGAAATCCACCAGGATGCCCAGAATAACTTCAGGGATCCTGCAACCTCAAATGTCCAATGAGGAGAAGAAGAACAGGACAGGACAATGCGTAAGCTTGGGTGACAATCTCCCTTGGAGGTCTACGTACTTTAAGGAAAGAAAAGATGATTTGACTTTAGTGTTCATGACAATGGAGGGCTCGGGGTTCACCCACCGTGGTTGTATATAGAGGTTGGGTGAGTTTGAAGAGCTTCTAGGCAGAGTATGGTATTGTACAAAGCTCAGGTTACACATTCTGGAAGGAAAAGAACTGGAGTCAGAAACTGCAGGCATAGGGTGTTGGTACCCAGCCTTTGTAGGGAGAGAATTGGCAAGATTGACACAAATGTTCCGGGCATCACAGTAGCTCCAGAGATACTCACTCACACCTGCATCAGAACATAACTATGACCCCCAGGTGCCACGCCTGCCTCTACCTCCAACTGCCCATTGAAGCCCTGCTTTCTCTTTACTGACAAGCAACACGAAAGACTTTAAGGACACTGGGTACTGGCTGCTGCAGTGTCAACATTGGGTGCCAAGTCATTAGTGAGGTTCTCTTGGTTAGAGTTGCTCTGAAGAAGGGAATTTCTCATAGCAGCTGGTGCCTTACCCAGGCATCTATGGCAGAGCTCTGAAAACTCAGACACTGGTGCTTGGCCTGAGTAGATGGTGTGGTGGTTAGTAGTGATTATCAACTTAGCAGGATCTAGAACCACTGAGGAGACAACTTCTGGGCAAGCTTCTGAGTAACTTTCTAAATTGGGTTATGTAAGATGGGAAGATCCACTCTAAGTGTAGGTGGTACCATTGTATTGGCTGGGGTCCTAGACAGCATAAAAAGAAAAATACAAGGCTGGACACCTGCTTTCAAACCCCTGCTTCCTAAACATAGATGCAACATGACTGGCCTATGGTCCTACTGTCATGTTCTCCCTGCATGAAGGACCTCACCCTCAACTATGAGCGGTAATCGGTACTTCCTGCCTCCCTCCTTTCCTGCATCCTTCCCTCCCTCCATCTCTCCCTTGCTTTGTTCCTTCTTCTTGTCAGCGTTTTGTTAAATGTAAAAACAGTGATAACTAATACAGATGGGAAATTAAACAGCTGCCTGAGTCATCTTTGATCCTCCAATGTGCTAACTCACCTAGAATTAGGACAAGAAAGTCCTGGATGAAGGGCAAAGCCATGCTATGAGCCTGCCCTATGGCACCCAGCATTGGTGATTTTTAAACTGAAATTTTAAAACAGATTTAAACCACCCAAAGGCAGAAGCTAGTCTATGGAAAATTCTCGTAAAATATCAAATAGTTCAATTTAAATAGATAGTTCAGGTCTTAGCAATGGGTATCAAACAAGACACACCAATGTGTCAGCTTCAAGCCAGTGATATAGTAATACAAAGTACATTTTTTAAAAATGTTGTAGGAAGCCCATTAAATAGAACTTACAGAAGTCCTCTGTTTGTAGGATATAAACAAGCAACAAATAGATGTGTATATGAAGCAACACATTTTATGTATGCCGGTGTATATTGGATCATGTCTTAACATGTGTCCTACATCTTTCCTAAAGATGTCTGGTAACTTCAGAGAAAATGCTATGGACCTTCACCACAACAGCAAAATGCCTGAGGAACCAAGAATTCCTCATGACAAACTCAATGTCGCTATGTGCAATATGGTAATTTTGTTACAAAATTATGCAAACCAATGTAACATAATGGACTTTTAAATGCATTTGTATTCCTCTTTTTTGCAGACTATATATATATGACAAAATGAAATATTCTGAATTTGAAATCATAATCCAAAAAAAAAACTACAATTGCTCTAGTAACTGTTATACATAACACACACACAACTGTGCCATGTGATAGATACTTAACTATCTGGTTTGTGGTAATCAATCCAGAGTTACACATCTACCAAAACATTGTGTTGGACACAACAAATGTATTTATTTGTCAATTATGCCTCAAAACACAAGAGATAGAATCTATAGTGATTTGTTTTTATCATTCTAATAATATTTGCTTTTCTAACTAAAATGTTTAACTTTATTTTTATTGATCATTTTATTCATTTACATTTCAAATGATATCCACCTTCCCAGTTATCCCTCCACAAAGCCCCCCCATCTCCTCCCTCTCTTCCCCTCCCCTCTCCCTCTATGAAGGTGCTCCTTCACCCACCCACCCACTCCCACATCACTGCTCTAGCATCCCCCTATGCTGGGGCATCAAGCCCCCACAGGACCAAGGGCCTCCCCTCCCATTGATGTCAGATAAGGCCATCCTCTGCTACATCTGCAGCTGGAGCCATGGATCCCTCCATGTGTATTCTTTGCTTCATGGTTTAGTCCCTGGGAGCTCTGGGTGGTCCAGTTAGTTGATATTGTTCCTCCTATGGGGTTGCAATCCCCTTCAGCTCCTTCAGTCCTTCCCCAAGCTCTTCCATTGTGGTCCCTGGGCTCATTCCAATGGTTAGCTGCGAGCATCCGCATCTGTAATGGTCAGGTGCTGATAGAACCTCTCAGGGAACAGCCATACCAGGCTCCTGTCAGCAAGCGCTTCTTGGCATGTGTTGGGGTTGTTTGGTGTCTGCAGATGGGATGGATCCCTAGGTGGGGCAGTCCCCGATGGCCCTTCCTGCAGTCTCTGTTCCATTTTTTGTCCCTGTCTTTCCTTTGGACAGGAACATTTCTGGGTTAACAATTTTGAGATGGGTAGGTGGCCCCATCCCTCCATTGGGGGCCATACCTATCTACTGGAGGTGGTCTCTACAGGTTGTATCTCCCCTTTGTTGGGTATTTCGGTTATAGTCCTCGCCATTGGCTCCTGGGAGCCTCTCCTGGAGTCTGGGACTTTCTAGTGGCCACCCCAGTTCCCATCCCCGATGGCTACATGATCCTATTCCATTTCCTGACCCTCTGTACTTCTCTCCTGTCCCTTCCAATACCTGATCCTGCCCCCCCCCATTTTCTCTCCTCTTCCCTTCTCCCTCCCAGATTCCTCCCTCCTTCTACCTTCTGTGATTATTTTGTTTCCCCTTCTATGTAGGATTGAAGCATCCACACTTTGGCCTTCCTTCTTCCTAAGCTCCATGTGGTTTGTGGGTTGTATCGTGGGTATCCTGAGCTTTTGGGCTAGTATCCACTGATCAGTGAGTACATACCATGTGTGTTCTTTTGTGTCTGGGTTACACCACTCATATCATCCTGAATATTTAACTTTATATACATAATTTTTTAGACAATATCTCACTGTGTAGCCCTAGCTGGCCTCAAACTCAGAGGTCTGCCCACCTTCGCCTCCGGAGTGCTGGAATTAAGGGCATATGCCACCATGCCTCACCCACGTTTTTAATTTGCTTTTTTTACTCTTTTAAAGATTCATTTTTATTTCACTTTTGGGGGTTATAATTACATAATTTTTCTCTTCCCTCTCCTCCCTTCAAGCCACCCTTTATCTCAAACTCATGACCTCCTTTTTCATTAGCTGTTGCTATATACATCTATGTATATGCACACATATCCTAAATACACAACCCGCTCAGCCTGTATAGCATTACTTGTATGTGTGTTTTCAGTGATGACTATCTGGAATTATAACCAGTCTGTGTGCTCTTCCCTAGAGAATATTATTTCTCCTGCTCTCAACACTCCCTAGTTGCCTATAGATCTTTGTGTAGGCCTACTGTGCTCCCACCCACCTTAGCATATTGTCTTTATTCAGTTCTTGTTTAGCAGTCGTGCTGGGGAGACTTTATGGGTGTACCTTAATTTCTTTCTTAAAATGACACCTTCAGTATTGTGTAAGTTTCAAGTTCCACAAGCCGGATCTTCTCCTAACACTTTAGAATTGGGATGCTAACTCAGAATGCTCAATCTGCTTCTTTGTGTCTATAAATATCTAACGAATACCCATTACATGGCAAGCCCTGTGGCAAGTGCTGAGAAACTTCTGGGTTTTTGTCAATGTTAGTCCTCAAAGGCAACTAGAAAGTATCTGAATATTTTCCTGGTGCATCGGTGACATAACAACATCCAGAATTCAGTACATCAGAATTACGTTTTTAAAACCTATGAACTCCCTAGAAACACCTTTAACTCCTCCCCAGGGAAGAGCACACCAATTGGTTATCAAATAACAAATGGTCAATCCTGAAAACAAGTGGAATTACATGACGGTTCTTTGTGTTTTCCTCCAAGTTGAATTCTTCCACACTGTATGTGTTAGATCTACATAGCTTTGTCAACCAGGTTTAATTTGGTGGGTAATGTATAATGGTCTAAATTTTCTTTAATTTATGAGATCAAAATTTGGAGATTATGAAGTAAATAGAATGACCCGAGTCTGGCACCAAATGGTCAAGGTGGGCAGAACACTCCTGGGACAACCCCAGACACCCAGAAGCCCCAAGTGCCACTAAGATGAGCAAGTCAGTGGTGGAGAGATGGAAGAGAAAGAGAAGCAGAAGGATGTGTGTACAATGAAGGGAGGTGGAACTGGAGACTGGAGGCTAGTGGGCAGCAATCTGATGTGAGCAGCCAGCTATGCCAGAAGAAGTCATGGTGAGGTCCTGGCCTGGGCTTCCCCCAGGGGCCACGTCTGGGCCCGTGGCCCTTCAGCAGAAGGGTTCTGTTGCCACCAAAGACCATGAAGAGGTTCCTGGTCTGGGCTGCTGCCTGGAGCCATGTGCAGAGCTGGCACACCCCTCACCAGCCGCAGCACTCAGGAGAAGAGTTGGCCCTAAGGGTTTGAGCACAGGAGAACTGGTCCTGTCCCTTGCTGGCTTTGCAGTGGTGTGGGATCTAGGGAGAGATGCCTTCCCCAACTCCTCTACACCTGCCAGCCTCACCGGGGATTGTGAGAGAGCTGACCCAGAGGGCATGAGAACAGAAGAGCTGTCCCCACCTCTCCCTGGCTGCTGCACTTGGGAGAGCAGGCCTGCACCTCACCTGGGCAGCACAGTAGAGCTGGTCCTGGTGGCAGGAGCACTGGCAAGCTGGCCCAAGGGCATGATGGCCTGTCAGGCTGACCAACTCAGCTATCACCCAGGCCCAGATCCAGGGCTTTGAGTCGGCCCATTCCAACATCTATCCCATCTATGAACTGCTGGAGCACATGAACGGGCTGGTCCTGCAGAACCAACGCTGCAAGATCTCCACCAAGGCAACAATAGCACATCTGAGAGGAGTCCCAGTGAGGATCCAGAGCTGAGAGTGAGCCAGAGGCCTTGAGCCAGACCAACGACTCCCTGCAATGATCATTTATAAGGAGAGCGGTTTGGGCAAAGGATACATTGTGTGACACCGTGACACACCACAGCTTCACAGAGAGATTCTGTTCGCTCGTTTGTTTGTTTGTTTTATTTGGGGGAGAGGTTGCAAGGGAAGATATGGAGGAATGGAGACATGAATGGCTTGGGGTGCATGGTGTGAAATTCACAAGGAATCGATAAAAAAATAATAATAAATAAATAAATAAATAAATAAATAAATAAATAAATACAGGGACAAGAAATATGTAAAAACAGATGGCTTGTTGGGAAGAACAAGACAATCAGAGGGAGAGAAAATGAGTGAAGGAAGGTGGGGGATGAGGATGACCAAACTACACTATGTGTATGTATGAAATTATCTAAGAATTGTCATAAATAAATATACAACAGACGGGGAATCACACAGATGTTAGGTGTTATCTTTTGTAAGAGAACTACGTGCAATCAATCAAATAGTGTCACATGAACAATGCAAAACAAATTTTAATCCAAAGTGTGGCTACATTACTTGACATCCTATACTTTTTATTAGTAGCAATTCAAGCTGATATCTTTTACTCATGAAACATCAGTTTCCTTTCTTGCCTAGAATAACGGATACAAGTGTATCCTTTACAACCGAACAGTCGCCAGGCGCATAATAAACACCTCCATAACTTTTTGCCAGATGAATGAATGAACCATGTCCTAACTTTCTCCTCAGAAAACAGAAATGTTTTCTACTCTCCCAGCTAGAAACCTTTGGTTGTCCCAAAACACTAACCGTCAGATGTGTCAGACTGTTTGCTTTTCTTCATGCCAATTGTGAGCCTCACACGAATTATCCCGACACAGATGCCGAGGTAATGTATGCACATTGTGCTGTTTCTCCACTTTCTGTCGATGCTCAATTCAGATATGACAGCCTCATGGTCTTGGAACCACCCAGCCAGTCTGCCCCTCTCAGTGTGTGGATTTCAGCAGCAGGATTCATAATGCACCTTGATAGGCTCTGACTGTGAAATTCCAGGCACATGGGCAATGGTGGAAGTGATCAATTGTTTTCACAGTACCTGGTGGTTCTTCCCCGATGTTCAGGAGTTTCTGAACCTCAAGAGTTTGATTAAATTCAGCAATTGCTACTTTATCACAAATCTTCTTATATCTGTGATGGTTTTCTTCTGGACAGAAAAGTCCCCAGTAATCCTCAAGTACCCACTGTGACTCTTTCTTGCTTCCTTTTTGTCTCATAGCACACTATCTGGTCCAGAGCACTCATGTGGTGACCATGTTCCCAGAGGCTTCTGATCTGAATCCACGTTCTGGCGATGACAGATTCAATTTGTGAATTTACCTTTTGATTCTCAAAAATTTTAAATACTAAATTCTGTGAACTAGACATGTAGCTATCATCTTTTATTAATGTGTATGTGTGTAAAGAAATACAAAATTCTATCCCAGAAAATGACAGAAGGGTAAACGTATCTTTCATGGTGTTCTTTTAATTTTTTTGTCATTCCTGTTGAGGCAGAGAGCAATGCTTCCGTTCTTATGCCAATTTGCATAAGTCAACTCATGAAGCCGGAATTTGTTCTTTTTCCTCTTTTCTTTTACAAACATTTGTTAGAAATTTTGAGTTACCCATCTGGATGATCAAATGAGAATCTCTGGAAGAGTCTTTAGTAATCCCCAGAAGTCTTACCAAGAATGGCTGGATGAACACGTCATAGTAGGCGTGATATTGTTTTCCCATGAAAGATTTTTAGAGAACTTTGTGGGGCTTGTTGCTTCTACACACTGAGTGGATATTCAGGTGATGATTTAAGACGGCAAGAGCATCATAAAAATAGTCCTCCCTGTAACAGAAAAAAATGCTAGAAAGGATTCCATGTCTCCTTTGGATCATTCCTTTTAGGCCTCTGTAACAAATTTTATTTTTTTTTAAATCGAATACATCAAAATTGCTAAGGACTCCTCGATGCCTTCCTTCTGAAGGCGGGCGATTTGATGCCTGTTCCTTTACTCACGTCACTGAATCCACACCACAGTGAAAGTTAACATTAGTGACTTGCTCCTCGTGGACTTTTATCTTTATAATTAGATATTTCACATCTTTATTGTTTCCTTTGATTCTGATTGAAATGCAAAGATTCACATGGAGAAATATTCTGCCCCTTCAGTTTCACAAAAAGCAGCGTGGAAAATTGCAGTGGGCATTGTTTTGATTTTCAAGTCCTTGGGAAATGTCTTGACAATGGAACTGTCCCACTGATAAAAAACCCAGCATGCGATGTGGAAACATTAGTATTCTTCAGAGAATGGATGTCTGTATCAGAAATCTATGTTTGAATAGGACCAACTTTGTCTTCGATAAAAATCACATGATTATTTCACTGTCTTCACTCATATTATAGAAATGTAACAAATTTTGAATAATTTTACAATAACAATTTCTACATCAGCTGAAAAAAATCTGTTGAATTATTAATAGGACCGCTGGGAATGTGCTGCATGTCTGGCCACCACCACCATCCTGATATTGTCGTTACTGGGAAAGAATCACAAAGACAGTATCGAACGAAGGGCTGGGCAACCTGCTGACAAGATGGTCACCAGGCTGATGCTTACGCTGGAGGAAAGACACTCATTTAACTGATCATGTCGGTCATGCAGAAGCAGGGATCCTTCAAGAATGCTCTCTTGGATCTCAATGTTTTCATTAAAGTATCTTACAAATCATAGTTGTCATCGTCATTGTCACCATTGCCATAGTCATCATCCTTGTCCTCGTCCTCGCTCCAGCAGCAGCAGCAGCAGCAGCACCAGCAGCACCGTGGTCATCATGATCATGAAATGCTGGAGAGGTGATGAAGCACAAGTGGCTAAGCAAACAGAATCTGGGATGAAAATTCTGAGATTAAAATCGCACATGCCTTTAATCCCAGCATTCAGGAGGCAGAGACAAGAGGGTCTCTGTAAGTTCAAGGTCAGCCAGGTCTACAGAGCAAGTTCTAGAACAACCAGGGTTAGGAAGAGAAATCCTGTCTTGAAAAATATAAGTAAATAAATATTTTAAAAAAAAAACATAGCTCTAGCCATTGACTGGATAGGAGATACCAGCCCAGTTACTTTCTTGTATTGTGTGGCTCAGTTTCTTTTTCTTGAATGGGTAAAACATCCAGTCTTGAGAAGATTATTATGTGAATTAAGTGAATTAATACTTGCACAATGCCTAGTGCCGTAAGCATCATTTAAACATTTTTAAAGTGCATTTACAGCTAGAAAGTGTATCCAACATCAAATGTTATAGACAGTACAATATAATTTCCTTGAGAAATGATGTTTTTCCCAGTTTTGTTTTGTATTTGTTTTGTTGTTGCTTTTGTTTTTTTGTTTGTTTTTGTTTTGTTTTTTATGAGACAGGGTCTTGATATATAGTCTAGGGTAGCCTTTAACTCACTATATAGTCCAAACTATCTACAAACTTGTAGTGATCCTCCTGCCTCAGCCTCTTACATGCTAGGATTACAGTATGAGTTGCAACACTTAACTAGCAGCTATTAGTCTTTTTTGTTTGTGATGATGATAATTTGGATGTAAACAATATCAAAATTAGCCTACATATGCAGTCCAAGTCTGAAATTATGATTGTGTCTTAGGATATGAAAAGCAACAATTTTCATCCAGAATGCCATTTCAGCAGATTACATGTTTTTAAGCTAAAGAGCATGCTAGTCACAGTAGCCCCAAGGAAGATTTCTTTAGAAACTTGAGAAAGTTAAGCTTTAATAAACACAAAGAAGACAAGATGGGGTAGCATATGTTTAATGAGGATAGCTCCTTTGTCTTTGTGTGGAAGGTACTCCCTGGTGACCTTCAGATTGTGTCCAGAATTAATCGCGTCATGTCGTAGGAATGAGCCAGCTTTTGAGAGAAGGACCTAGTGCTGTCCGTGCCACAGAAATCACCCTTCAGCTCCAGCATCACACCACACTGCCGCCATGCCTGCTTGTGGCTTACACCAAGCGCTAAGAAGGCCTCTTGTTTTCTCCAGCTTATATGAAGGTGGGAAGCAAACTGCAACCCACAGCCATATGCAGCTGAATGCCTGACGTTTTACGTTTGTGTGCTTCTTGGGAGGTGTTTGGTTATTTTGGTAGCCCACAAATTTAGAATGGTTTTTAAATGTTTAGAAAAAATAAAATAATAACACTTTTGCAATGGCTGAAAATATTCTGATATTTGCATTTTATACACATATTGTTTGAGTGGAACTCAGGTATAGGAACAAATTCTAGGGCAATATTCTCCTAGCCTGATGTGCAAGTTCTCCATATCTCCCCACAGCTAAAGCACAGGTGTGACTATGACATATGTCACTCTTGTCACTCCAGCATCATACTTAGCAAAGATGGGTGGACTTGGCAGATGGGATCCTTAATCTACAATTTTGATATAGCCAAAGAAAGATGAAGTTGGGTAAGATTGGCCTATTGCAGAGAACCCTTAAAGAAGATCAGGACCTCTCTGTGGTCCCTGCTTAGATGAGCACTCCTGTTGCCGGCCTTGAATCAAGCTGCCACACGTCATGCAGCAACAGAAATGGGCAGCAAGCCCCTTGAAGTGCATCGGTGGTCCCCAATGAGTGGCAATCCTCCATGACATCATGAGTGACTCAGCCTATGAGACTCTGGGCAGGGGACCTTGCTGAACTGACCCTGGACCTACAGAAACTCTAAGATGATAAATGTATGCTGGTTTAAGCAACTACATTTACAGTGATTCACTACATTGCAAAAAAAGTATCAAAAGAAGAGTCATTGAAGTAGCCTCACTGTGCCAGACTGAAGGGCCCACAACTCTTCACAGAAATGGTTCATGGATGTCTATTGTCTTATTATGGCCAAGCACTGCACACATACCCAAACACAGTATCAAATTATATAATGACTATCACTCTCTATAGTGACAGAGACTGAGAAATCAAAGATTTTTCATGATAAGCAAAGTTTGTCTTACCAATCTGGGGACCCAAACTTATGTGTGACTCCCATCTACTCCTCTTGATAGTCACTTGAAAAGGTTCTTGCTTTACCAGCTCCTGGACTCATTCTGAAACACATCGGAATTTTATACTTAATTCTGAACTTCAAACAACCTTTAAACACAAACAACTACTTCTGATGCTACAAGAGATGCTCGCCACAACCATCACCGTCCACTGCAGTCAACAGTGTCTTGCAGCTACAATCCCACAAGCTCTCCTTGCCTTTTGATGAGTCTGTGCAGAGGGCAGAGTGAGCACACACTCCTCTACAGACACTGACAGACACAATCCCAGCAGCTCCTGCTATCCCAAGTTACCATGACATCTTTCACCCTATGGCCTCCCTCACACCCAGTGGCTGCATCTGGTTAGGAGACATGGAATCTGCTTCCCACCAGTTGGGATGCAACAGGGAAGAAGACAGATCTGACCACTGCCAAACACTTCCACTTTATAGGTATACTGGCTACTTTTATGTCAACTTGACACAAGCTAGAGTCATCAGAGGGGAAGCCTCAGTTGAGAAGATACCTCCATAAGATCAGGTGTGCTGTAAGCACACCTTTAGGACAATTTTTAAATTAGCAATTAATTGGGGAGGGCCCAGCCCACTGTGGGCGGTGTCATTCCTGGGCTGATAGTCCTGACTTTTATAAGAAAGCAGACTCCGAAAGCCAAGAGGAGCAAGCCAGTAAGCAGCATCCCTCCACGCTCTCTGCATCAGCTACAGCTTCCAGGTTCCTGCCCTGCTTGTGTTCCTGTCTGTCCTGTGTGTCCTGACTTCCTTTGAGGATGACCCATGATATGGAAGCACAAGCTGAACAAACCCTTTCCTCCCTAAGATGCTTTGGTCATGGTGTTTCATCGCAGCAATAGTAGACCTGGCTGTAAAGTCAAGCTTAAGACTATTTGTTCCAGACTCTTTCCAGTTGCCTGCGGGGTGCTTCTACTTACCCAAGTCTCCCAAGACTGGAAATGTATTTATGTGTGTGAAGGGTGTGTTTGAGGCTCACTGACCCATCTCCTTCATTTCCTGGGCACACAGTAGACTGTACTATCATTTTCCTTGAAGCTAGACAAACTCACAAGATAAGGCCTGAGCAGTGGACTATGAACAGGAGAAATACATGTCTCTTTCCAGCCAAGGCAGTGAATGCCAGGGACTGTCCCTTCCCTGGCAATCTGGAGGTCCAGTTGAGATGACACAGCCTCAAGGTTCCTTTCACTGCTTGGAATATTGCTCCCAAAAGCCGATGAAATTTGTGATTGACGTTATAGTAGAATAATTGAATTCATCCAGAACAGAATTCATCGTGTGTGTGTGTGTGTGTGTGTGTGTGTGTGTGTGTGTGTGTGTGTGTATGAAAGAGGGAGACAGAGAGACAGAGAGACAGAGACAGACAGAGGGAGATGCAGAGAGTCTCGGTTGACCTTGAAATCTTAAGTGTACCACTACATGTGGTTTACGTGGTGCTGGGTTTGGGTCCAAGGTCTTATTATGCATGCCAGATGGCACCTTACCAACTAAGTTACAACCCCAGTGCCCTTCCACTTCTGTGTACTACTGAGGATCAAACCCGGTACCATGCACATGGTAAGTAATTGCTATGCGCCTGAGCGCTCTTTTTGTCTTAAAACTAGTTTTTTATATTTCACTTTGGGGAGAAGGAGTA
The DNA here is from genome assembly GCA_028551405.1 of Uromys caudimaculatus. Classification (NCBI taxonomy): domain Eukaryota; kingdom Metazoa; phylum Chordata; class Mammalia; order Rodentia; family Muridae; genus Uromys; species Uromys caudimaculatus. Next base: position 54,842,430 of record CM052712.1, on the reverse strand, counting down.
TGTGTAACAGTGTGCATGTGGAGGTCAGAAGACAACTGATGGAAGTCAGTTCTCTCCTTCTTCTATGTGGATTCCAGTGACTGAGGTTGCCAGGCTTAGAGGCAAGTGCTTTTATCCACTGAGCAATCTCGTCAGCCCTCGGTTTTCACTCTTGAGACAGGATTTCACTAAGTTTCCCAGACAGCCTTGAACTCAATTTGTAGCATGGGCTACAGTCCATGAGGTCAAAAGCTTCATGTCAGCACTAAGGGTATATTCTCATCTCTGTTTCACGTTTGCTCAGACAGAGGCACTCCTCAGTTCCACACCACTGGAGGGAGTGGTCCTGCAGAGCTACTCTCAGGTTCTTTCCAACACTACTGTCTCTTTAAGAGGGAAGGACTTGCTGATTGTCAAGATTACATTATTAGAGAGATTCATGGAACTCTTTTGTGGTCACTTATCTTACCTGTCCTGACATTGTACTGTAATAGTCACCTAGTTTTTTGTGTCTGAGCTCAAGTGACATAGAACTATGAGAGGAAGAAATAAGAGCTCCACAGCACCCTTCCATCCATCTACACAGACAGAGAGCACAGCCATCCTGTTTATCATGATGCTCTCAACACATAGCAGATAAAAGGCAAGTGCATATTGACTCATTGACTAACTTCATTTCATTACTGATAGATGAGGATTTCCACTGTTAAGGAAAAGGAGTCTAAACCCTTTAAAGCAAGCTAACATAGAAAATCTGGGCCATGCAACTCTGCCATTAACTCTTGCTCACACCCAGTCCATACTTAATTTTCTTAGGAGCATATAAAGTTGAATACGGCTCACGATAGTCTGCCCCACCCCCATCTCTTTTGATGTGTTTAGGGACTGAGGCTATGGTCTGTTTGTGCTTTTGTCTTGTGACTCTAAATATTCATACTTCCATGTTTGTGAAGTTTTCAGAATCCTATTACATGGTACATTATTCTCTTCCAGGAGATCTCTCTGTTCTTATCCTTTACGAATTCAAATTCACCTAAGCACCGTCTCTGTGGCATTTGGCATTTCCCTCTTCATCTTCAAATTCCCTTGATTCCGTTTCAGTAAGGTTTTGTAGTACATGACAGTGACATATTTACTCATTTCAGTTAGTTAACCCAAATTATTTCATGAGTGAGTGTAAGAGGCAGGCATTGGTCTCGGTGCAAGGAATAAAACAGTAAACAACACCAAATACAGGCCCTCCCTAAAATTTAGTCCACTGGGGACAGGAGATGGGCTGAGTACTTTATCGCTCTGATGGACGCCACATTCCAAATGTAGATAATGCTGTATGACCATGTATTAACAGTCACATGACAGAGACTGAAGAACCCAGATAAGTATACAGAGGGAAGATACCTGAATCGAGTACATCCAAGGATGAAGGACAAGGACTGAAACTCATCAAGGGTTAGTGGTGGAGCACAGAGACAGGACAGTGGTATGGGTGAGTCTCAGGAGTGCCTGCACGGCACCTGGTTAAGTACGCGTTTCGACAGGATTTCTTGGTATTCAGTACGGAGAATAGATGGGTGAGGTTGTGGCTAAGGAGACTAAGTCATCTCTCAAAGACAAGACAAGCATGAGATAGTATAGCGTGCGGCAGAGGACAGAAGGGATAGCTTTGAAAACTATTTGAGAAACAAAATAATGAATAACTGTGCCTCTGCTTCAGTAGGCTCCAGTCACCGAGGCTCTGAAGCACGTGACACAAGAACACGGGACAGAATGAGACCTATTCAAGTGGAATGCACATGAAACCCAGGTTAGGACAAGATAAATAAGCAAAAGACCCAACAGTATCTCACTTCCAACTTTTGATTTCTCAGGTATTGACATAGTATTGTGTTGGGTATGTCAGGTTAAGTAGAATATAATTTTGTTTCTTTTCCTTTTAGAAATGTGACTACCAAAATGTTTTGGAAATTATCTCACAGGAGCTGGGGACATAGCCCAGTGGTAAGGCACTTGTCTAGCATGTCTGAGGCCCTGAGTTCCATGCTTCCAGCACCACACAGACACACACAAATAAAGTTACATCATGGGTCCTATGCTGCATGATTTGACAGCGCGGCTGTAAAGATTCCAGCTCTCTTGCCTCTGCCAACAGCCTTAACCCAGTCAGGCATAAGCCACTAACTAGTTAGAGGCGAGCTAAGATTTGAAGCCATACAATCTGTTTCTAGAACCCGTGCTCTTAATCTCTGCCGTTGCTCTGCCTATTGGAAAGGTTTGATGCCAAACGCCTAAAGATGTTCAGTTTTGCCACAAAAAAACCTAAGAGCTCTCTCAGTGTGGTACAGTGTTTGCTAGGGTTCCCTACAGACAATTCTGAATAAAGACACATACAGTTGCATATTCAATTATAGAGGCTGGCAAATCCTGGGCTTTGCTGTCCACAAGCTGGAGTCCCACACAAGATCACGATGTGGTACACTATGAGTCTGAAAGCCTAGAGCCAAGGAAACCCGATGGTTGAAGTCTGGTTTGAGGGTAAGGGAAGAGTAAAGAGCAGCTCAAGCAAGTAAGCTTAGGTATGGATGGGTGGATTTCCACTGAAAATAAAATTATGATGCACATTTGAGGTCTACATAAAAATATGCATCGGAGGGCAGAGCCTTCCTCTCTCTGATTTTTGTTCTCTCTGGGTCCTCAGTGGACTGGTTGATACACACCCACCTTGGAGAGAACAATATGTTCCATTTAGTCCCCCAATTGAGATGCTAATCTTTTCAGAACAGCCATAAAACAGGCATCTCATGTTCCAGCCAAGTAGACACACACAAAAAAAATTAACCATCACACACACAGAGAATGTTAATTCTAAAGATGTGCTCAGTTGCATCTTTAGGTACTTGCTGCGGGCACACCTCTTGGGAACTAACTGGTAGAGTGTATTTCTCTGTGTCTTGAGTTCTCATGGATAAACTGATCATAGTGAGTGAATTTCCCAATATTGTTGGAAGCATTAAATGGCCATCCATATACAGCACTTAGAACATAAACTATTTTTATTAATGGAGAGCCAAATCCGTAAGAATTGTACTAAAGACCACAAGTTTGCCTCAAAGAGAAATAAAACCTCAGAAGGGTAAAACTTGATGGAATTCCTCACCGCACACTGGCCTTATAGCCACCCTTGCAAGGGTCCTACATCTAATGCACACTGTGTGCATTTTCACTTGAGTCTTTGCCTTATGTCTGCTGCTTTTGTTCTTATGCTCCTTGTTTAGACACCGGTAATTTTGCTCTGGGAATGAAATTAGAACCCACACCTGAAATCTATGCGAAAACTTTGCACAGAACCTTTCGTACTCTTTTTGATGGTTAGACTTAATTGTCAAGTTTACACAATCTATAATCACCACGGGCAAATGTCTCAGGGTTGTCCTGTTATCCTGTGAGAATATCTGGAAGGGATTATCTTAGTTATGCTTTGATGTGGGGGAAAATCTATCCACTATGGGCAGCACCATGCTCTAGGTTTAGGATCTTAGACTGAATAAGAATGAAGAAAGCAAGCACATGCATCCCTTCTGTCTCCATTCCTGACTGTGGCTGTGACTAGCTGACCGTGGATGTGACTAGCTGACTGTGGCTGTGACTAGCTGACCGTGGATGTGACTAGCTGACTGTGGCTGTGACTAGCTGACCGTGGATGTGACTAGCTGCTTCAAATTCCTGTCACTCTAACTACTCCACAATGGTGAACTATAACCTGGAATTATGAGCCAAAGAAACCCTTTTTCCCCTGAATTGCTTTTGTCAGGATATTTTATCACAGCAATGGGGCCAAGAAGGAGAACCAAGGTACTTTCCTAGAATGATGGTTATAGCCCAATTAGAATCAAAGGTCATCCAATTAGAATCAAATGTGACATTCTGTATATGCTGTCACTTAAGGTCAGTTGTCTTGCTCCAGGACTTTATACGAAGTGCCACAGAGTGTCTTTTGACTGGTCCTATTATATCCTGTCTCCCTTTACCTCACCCCAGCCAATACAAAGAGTACATTGAGAACAGGGTGTCATCAGTGCATGAGACTTAGTGCTGAAGCTCCAGGTGTCTAAAGGGAGGAAAAGCAGAGTCTCATTCCTCAGTCAGGTGACTGCATAGCAAGGAGCCTTGGGCTTCTATTCCCGAAGCTTGTGACCACAGGGAGGACATTTCAGTCATGTTTCTGCTAATAAAACAGAAAACAGTAGGCTTGGTTATTTATGAGGAGTAGAGAGTTGCTTAGCTGACAGTTCTGGAAGCTAAGAAGTCTAAGAGCATAGTGCCAGAATCTGAAAGGGCTTCCGGGTATCCCCATCATTCCAGACTGGATGCAGAAAGACAAGGGAAGGCTGCGCTTGCTTTTGGGTTTTACTCTTTCCTTTTCTTTTCTTTTTCCCTCTTCCTCTTTCTCTTACCCCTCTCTCTCACCTTCCTCCTCCTCTTCCTCATGGTACTAAAGACTGATGCCAGGACCTCACGTACACCAGGCGTCCACTCACTCTGAGAACAAACTGCTGGGTCAGTAATTAACCTCCTTCTACACTAACACCATTCTTGTGTTCGTGAAGGCAGAGTCGTCAGACCAACACCTGCTAGACTCTGGCTCTCATTCCTGTTGCACGGAAAATGTCACCAGCATATGAACTGGAGAGACAGGTACATTCCGATCATAGCAAAGGACATTTCAGAACAGGAAAGGCAAATGTGAGTGTGACCAAGCCAGCTCAGTCAGTCAACGGTCTCAAGCGAGAAAGTGACGATTGAAAAGAAGAAAAACAATTAGACAACATTACAACATGACTCCAGCCAGTGCTGAGGCTGAAGCAGGTTTAGTTTTCTCCAGACTGCTTTTATATCATTCTAGGTACATCCAAAACACAGTCAGTTCTTAGATCAAAGACAAAGTAATCAAGTAAAGTAGTAAACAAGGAGATCACACACAATAGTTATTAAGTAAAGTAGTAAGCAAAAGGAGCACACAAGGTAATAATTAAATAAAGCAGTAAACAAAGCTCCACGGTCACTGTTTCTATTATTCTTGTCTGAGCCTACTTCCTTGTCTGAGCCCATCGACAAATGCCAGATTCCTAGAAGCAGCACCAAAAGCTCTCAACATGAGTAGGCTAGGACCACCTTGTCTTCAGTTTTAGGGAGAGGAAAGAACAGAAGATAGACCTTGAACAGCCAAGCAGTCAGCTCTGAGTGATACCAAGGACTGGGAAATGTCACAGCAAGAGAAACAAAGTGTCCACACCAGAGAGCTGCAATGGAATGTTAGCGTCCTGAAGTTCACTCTACGGTATACTGTTATCTCAGAGGAGCACTCTAATCCCTGGGCACTGGTCAACTGAAAATGACGTCATGGTCACCCATTTCACTTCTGCATGGGCCTAGGGCAGAAAGATCATCTCCATCAATCAGTGGGGTTGTGCAACTTTGCCAGGGTGCCAGGGGATGGTTACTCATTTCCTGCCTCCCCCAGCACCACCTAAATGTTATTGTCTTAAAAGTACAAGGACTTAACTGGAGAAACAACTAGACACCTTGGTACATACCATCAAACAAACATGGGTGTGGCCATATCCTTATTCTGTGCACACTAATAAACACACATGCACACATTTAACACAGAGTCAAGTGTATGCACAGCACATACTCTCCAAGTCAGTAAACCTATAGTTCCAGATGCCATAGTCCCCTCAGACACTGGAACAAAACCGTTTTTTATTTTGGCTCTGGAGGGCAAGATAAAAGCCTTAACATGTTTGACGTTTAGTCAGGCTTCCCTGTACTTCATAGTGGTGCTGTTGGCCTCTGACTTCACATGACAGAAGTGGCAAATAAGCATTTTACTTCCGTGCGTGCACGCACTAATCCTACTCCTGCGTCCTACGTCTTCATGACCTACTCTCCTTCTCCCCACCTCCTAATACTGTTAACCTCCTAATAACCCGAGTTGGGGGAAGACACAGACTTTAAGACTCTGACACTAACCTCTGCAAGAGAACGAGGGGAGGGCACAATGATCAAGTCACATAAAAAGTTGAACTCCATAAACAAAAATATGTTGCTGATATCACATGGAATCTGGCCAAAGATCCTTAAGGAAATACTACCAAGCTGTCTGAAAGGTTCCCAGACACATCACTGAGAGTGTCTGCGTTAGGCAGCTAGCACTAAAACAAAATGCCCGACACAATGAACTTATACCAAAAAGAGGTTTTCTTCGGACTATGTTTTTAGAGGTTCCTGTGTGTTATCTACTGCCCCTATCATTTTGGACACATAGCAAGGCAGCCTAGCATGACAAGAGCACACGGCAGTGAGAAAAACACTTGTATCACAAACCAGAAAGCAGAAAGACAAAGATCAGGGCCCCACAATCTTCTTTGAGAAGTTGTTTGAGGTTTATTTTGAATTTAGAAGCCATTCTGTAACAGACAGATTCACAGAGATGAGGGTGGTAAACTAAATATTGGCAATGCAGGCAAAATCTGAGCTTCTGAATAAATTTTAAATTAGAAAATATGAGATTAAATTAGGCGTAAGTAGCTTGCACTCATGACCTCAGTTCGGGCTGCCTCTGTTGTCTGCTGAGCTTTATTTGCTGTGCAAAGTTGAGAAGTGATCTAAAGCCACTAAGACCTTCTTTTTTTTAAAGATTTATTTATTTTTTATATATGTGAGTACACTTTCAATGTCTTCAGACACACCAGAAGAGGGCATCGGATCCCATTACAGATGGTTGTGAGCCACCATGTGGTTGCTGGGAATTGAACTCAGGAACTCTGGAAGAACAGTCAGTGCTCTTAACCACTGAGCCATCTCTCCAGCCCCCACTAGGACCTTCTTAAAGGTTCTGCCACCTGTGAGCGGTGCCATCTTGGGGGCCAAGTCTTTACCGAATGAAGACCATGTGTATGTGGACAAGAGGCCCATCCTTCAGTGATAACAGACAACTGTTCAATCAACTTAGAGAAGTATATGGAGCACTTATTCAGTACAAGTCATCATGGATGAGTACAGGACGGAGACCCAGGCTACCCTATAAGGAACTGTAAAGCTTTTGGATTCAGTCCCTTCAGAAACCCTGCCTGGGGCAAATGGTCCAGCTCTGGAGCCCCACCCTCCAGTTCCCAATCATCTAGGATCAGAGCAGCAGTCTAAGCCCTTTCTCTGCTCTACTTATTTGATTCTACACAGATGTCAGCAGCCACAGTGACATCAGTGGCTCCCCCAGCTATAACCTCTGCATAATAAATAGCAGCTTCTTCTTGGTGTCTGACACCGACAAATTCAGAGCAGAGGAGAGAAGAACAGGAGAGAAGCATTTACCTACACATATTTTAAATTCAGCTTTAAAAAACATGTGAAGAGTTTGACCTTACCTGCTGGTATTTTCAACTATTTATATAAACATGCTAATCACTTTCTAATGGAAGTGAGACAAGGAAACCAAGAAAGAACCCCAGTGAAAGTATTTTTCTAATAAACTAGTGGTTTCTTAACATTACCAGCTTCCAACCATTGTAACCACACACACCAAAAGGCATTCGTAATCCAAGCTTTGAACCAGCCAAAACTAACCCTGTGGTTCTCATTAGGATCGTGAGAAATCAACAGCCATTCTCCTGTCTGGCCCCCTCAGTGATAGGTTGACTTTTAATAACATGTCCCATATACAGTGCGTGTCAGAATAGATCCAGGAGTTGTCACGAAGACAACGCATGATGCATTTATTAAAGGGCTCAATATCTTTGCAGCTACAAAGCCCAAGCACAGAGTGTAACATGAGAGCATCTGTTGATGTCCCAAAGTGAATTGATGGCAACCCAGGGTGGCAGTAAGAGTGGATACTGAAATCTGCTAGTTAAAATGACAACACATAGTGCGAAGCATAATATATTAACATCTATATGGCTTTTATAACCAAGTAAAAGGCATGTCTGGCATCAAGCACAAGCTTGTTGATGTAATATGGTATCAATTTCTTCCTTTGTCTCATTATGACTTATTTGTAATAAACCAAATAATAAAAAGCAGGGAAAATGTTTATCCACTCTTTTTAAAACAAAGTCCTGTGTCTGATCTGCAGAGGTGAGATTTGCAGTCCGGCTTCAGATCCAGCCCTCACTTTCAACTGGAACATTCTTGAGCCAAGGCCACTCAGAGGACAAAGGACAGTGGGACCTGTTGTCTCAGTCCCCAGCCATATCAACAACTTTGCTACATACGAAGGCCATGATTCTGCTACCCAGCATAGGGACTCTCTAGAGCTCATGTCTGTTTGTAACCCTTGCTACAAGGTCTGGGAGTGTGCTATTCACTTCCTCCCCTCCTACACACACGTGCACGTGTGCACACACACACACCACACACCTACACACACACACACACACACACACACACATACGTACACACACATGCCACCCATTCACACCACACACACACCACAAACACATGCCACACACACACACACACACACACACACACACACACCTGTAGATAAACTTGAGCATCAATACCCATATTGCACCACAAAAGTGTCCACCCACAGAGCAGTTCTTGAAGTTTCCTTGTCTTAACAGGTAAAATAGACAACAATCACCTGACCACTCAAAGAACTAAATGAAGTAATAAAAGCAAATATTGAGAGCAATCCTTCATGTATAGCAAACAACCAATAAATCTTATCTATTATAAAAATTTTGGGGGCTGAGGACATATCCCAGTTGGTAAAGTACTTGCCTGGCATGCATGTATGAGACCCTGGTCTGATCCTTAGCACTGTATAAACCAGGCATGGTAGCACATGCCTAGTCCCACCACTTGGGACAATCAGAGTTCAAAGCCACCTATGACTACCTAGCAAAGTTGGGGCCAGTACGGACTACATGAGACACTGCATTTAAGAAAACTTTTTTTTCTACTGAAAAAGCAATGTTGAGGTGACCTCCCTTTTCCAAACCAGATGAAAAGCAAAAAACATTGAACCTCTAGAAACAAAATTATTTGGCAAATGAACTCCATCACGACCATCGGTAAAACTTTGGGAAGCAGCCTGCCACCCAAAGAAGGCCTGTAGGAACCATTTTACAGATGGAAGCTATGTGGGAGCCATGATCAGACCTGCTCAGGCATCACGGACCATGGATCAGGGAACATGAAGTTGGAAGCTCCCAGACCCCACATCAGGGGTCTCAGAATACATATGTGAGCTCCGGGGACACAGCATGCGGAGGGCAGGAACACAGACTTCGTTCGTATCAGAGTTTATTGTGGTATCTGATATGGCTGGGCAAATAGAACAACAGGTCCGCTATCCTTTGTTCTCTGAGTAGCCTCGGGTCCTTTTCTTCTCTTTTCCAGAAGAATGTCAAAGCTGTCAGGCATTGAACAGACATGAGAAAATATGGAAGCAGAGAGAAGCCACTGCCTCCTGTCTATCCTCTCGTAGAGAACAAATTGTTTAGTCTATGTTGCCTGCAAATCAGAATCAAACCCCAAGCTGCTCTTCTCACCCAGCCCCACACCCCATAGAGCCTACACTACATACGCCACCCCTCGTCCTCCTTCTCTAGGACCAGGCATTGCTAATCAATCACAACACTTTACAGTGCTAAACCAAATATATGCCCATCCAACCAGTGGACTCTACTAGCCAGCTCTGAGCAAGACAGAATTTTACACAGAAGAGTAAAATACAAAGGCCCCAAGTTAAGGGCACCAGAGATGTATCATCGGTTTGTGTCGCTTCTGTTTTCCAAGTCAGAGAAAATATACAATCAGAATAAGCAACATTCATGTTATCTTACCTTAGGTTTTTATTGTTTGCTTTTGTGTGTGTGATGCTTCCTCCCGTTCTCCAGTGTGTTTCAGATTCATTCCTCTCTCACACCTTTTCACCGTGGGGGGCCATTCAGAGGCTGGATTTGGCCTCTCTGAGGATGAGCTCTTCGCTCTTTTAGACCTTTCTACATTTAATGCTCTCAGTGTCACTAGCGATAGAACTCTGAGTGAGCGCAACCTTTCTCTGGAAGTGGTGATTTAATGTGTGAGTTATATGGTTATTAGAACGGGCGTCAAGGAAACCGTGTGATATATGTAATGGAGACGCTGATGGGGCTGGAGGAGCTGTTGGGTTGATCTCTCCTGTATCTTCTTTTAATGTTTACGTCAATTATTCTTATGGTCAATCATTAAACCTGTCTATTACCTAATAATAATAATAATAATTTCCCATAATGTTGTACCTTTCACTTTATGAAATGGATAGATAATATATAAATACCCAAGCCACATGTCTTTAAACAGTGGTCGGTAATAGTTCCTTTGATACCACATTTAGAGCAGAAACTAGGAAAGACTGTGTACATGAAAAGTTGGGCTCTGTCATTATCAGCATCCCTGGGCATCCATGGAAGTCTGCCAGGAATGAGCCTCACTTTCTTCCCACTTCACGTGGCAGGAGATGTTTCTTCCCTCCTGACACCTGTCCTTCTTCCTGAGACACTGTATAGAATAACTTACAAAATGATCAATTATTTCAGCCTGCGACTCTCAGCGCCTGCTAAGAGGAGGCAATGCTGGTGACGGACCATCCTGGATAACTTATAAGATGATCCATACCCATACTCCCACCTAGCCTCAGCCCATCCTCAGAACATAATAGGATGATTGACAAGGCACACCGGAGGTTGGGAAGGATACTATGGCAGACACTGAGGGGCCAGGGTAGAGCAAAGTGAAGTGTGTTTACATGTAAGCAGTGGCCATTAAGAAGTGACTGCATCAGGGGTCCATGAGGACGAGGCTGCACATGCTCCAGTTCAGCAGCTGGTGGAGAAAGACAGAGGAGTCTCTTCTGAACCTCTATGTTCCATTAGATTTGTTTCTATTGGAAAAAAGTTAGAGCCAATGTTGGTTTTTTTTTTCTATTGCTGTGATAAAATAGCATGGCCAGGATCAACTGAAGAAAAAAGTTTATTTTGTCTCACTGTCCCAGAGAGATATCGTCCATAATGGCAGGGACAGCATGAATGTGAGCAGAGGAAACAAGAAGCTGGCTGGTCACAGTGCACTGGCGCCATCTTAGTTAGGGATTCTATTGCTGTGAAGAGACACTATGACCAACTCTTATTGGGGCTGGCTTACAGTTTCAGAGGTCTAGTCCATTTTCATCATGGTGGGAAGCATGGCAGCATGCAGGCAGACATGATGCTGGAGAAGGAGCTGAGAGTTCTACATCTTGATCCACAGGCAGCTGGAAGACGGATACACACAGACCAGTCTTGAGCTTCTTAAACCTCAAAGATGACCCCAGTGACCCCCTTCCTCAAAACAGGCCACACATGCTAACAGTGCCACTCCCTCTGACCACACATTCAAACTCATGAGTCTATGGGGGCCATTCCTATTTAAACCAACACACACATCAAGAAATGGAAGGGACAAACTGAAAGTGAAGCAAAGCTATAAACTCTCAATGCCTGCCCCCAGTGACATATTTTATCCAGCAAGGCTCCTCAGCCTTAAATGGTCCATCATCTCCCCAAACAGTGCTACCAATTTGGAATTAAGTGCTCACACACGTGAGCCTATGGGGGACATTCCTCATCCAAACCAGTACAAAGCCAAAACCAATAGCTTATTTTATATGTCCCTTCGGAAGTGTGTGTGTGTGTGTGTGTGTATGTGTGTGTGTGTACGCGCCTACAAATATAATCAGGATAGGCTAAGTTAGACTATGATAATGAACATCACCAGAAATCTCAGGGCACTAGCACAATGAGTGTTTAGTTTTGCTCACACTGATCCACTGCAGGTCCAGCTGGTTCTTGGGAACATCTGGCCTTTGTGTGGTAGTTGACGATCATCTCAGGCTCCAGTCTTGAGCAGCTCCATCTTAGCATGATTCTTTGTGTTTCATCACGGTGAAGAGAGATGAAACATGTACTAGCTCTTGCAGGCTTTCCCTATGAAGTGACACTATTTTTATAAATGGCTTCTCTTACTTTTTGAGATTATAATATAATCATTTTCCCTTCCGTTTCCTCCCTCCAACCTCGCACACATACCCACCCTTGCTCTCTTTCAAATTCATGGCCTCTTTTCCATGATTTGCTGTTATATGCATATATGTTTATATAAAATATATATTCTTAGACACATAAATACAATCTGCTCAGTCTGTATGATGCTACTCGTATGCATGTTTTCAGGAATGACTATTTGGTGTTGGATAACCATTGGTATACCCTTCCCTGAAGAAGACTCTGTCTCCTGCTCTCAGAATTCCTTTGTTGCTTATAGTTGTTTATATAGAATTGTTTATATAGGCTTTCCTCCATCCATTTTGGCATGTCCTTATTCAGCTCATGTTTAGGCAGCCATGTTGGTGAGACTCTATGAGTGTAAGTTTTGACATTCGTAGGAGACACAATCTCACAGCAAACTCCTTGGTCCTCTGGCTCCTACAATCTTCTACCCGTCTTCTGCAATGGTCCCTGAGCACTGGGTGCTGAAGTTGTGCCATAGATGTATCAGCTAGGCCTGGGCTCCAGGGCTCGGCATTTTGATTAGTGACACACGTCATCCCTAGCATACTGGCTAACTTCAGTCCCATTGTTACAACCAACTGGTGGAAAGGCAGGAAGACACAAGTTCCATATGTCCAAGAAGGGGATGAGAACTGAGTCCTGAGCAACTAGTATGTTCTGGTGTCATTTGGTATCAGGCAGTAGGGTGTTCTCTAGATCACCAAGACAATGTAATCAATCATAGAACAAAAGTATTACACTACATGGGCTGACTTGATTTGCCTCATGACACATGAAGACACACAGAAGATGAACGCATGCTCATCGTGGTGGAGCCAGCTATGACTGGAGGTGACCTCCTTGTTCCTGGATAAAAGCTAAGTTTTCATCCAATAATCACTGCTCCCTAGTGGAAGTGTGCTTTCTTTCATATTCCTGTCCATTAATAAGAAAGGCTTAGGGGAGGCATATTCTTTGCCTTTCCCAGCCTAATCTTCTTTTACACAAAGGGTATTTTCTAGAGACTCCTGTGAGCCATATTCTGCATCTTCACTGAAAATCTCTGTTCCACAGCCTTGGAATTCAAACACCTGGTGACCATGACACCAACTGGAGCAGCTTGTCCTTGTGACTGCCAGCCACGCCTTATCCATTACCTCCTAATCACTGCTGACACATTTGGGTAGGAAGACATTATGCACTCTAACCCACCATCTCTTTCTTAGATGACATTTTTCTTAAGGAAGAGTTTGTATTCTTTCTCTCAGAAGAGCAGGAAGTAGAAATGTTCCATCTCTCTCTTAAGTTGTAACTTGAAGTTTCTCCTGTCCTCCCACCCCATCCATCCTTCATCCTCACCGGAAGCTGGTGCAGCGTAGCGTCTACTGTGGCAGACCAAAAATAAAAGATAAAGGGGAAGTAAATGAAAACCTCTTCCTGCCACAGTAGAGAAAGGGGACAGGGAGCGGCGTTGAGAGAACATGGAAGGCTGGGCGTGCTCCAGTGCTTTTGAGATGGGGATGTGGGCAGGGGCTTAGTTTTGTGATTCTCCATTTATACCTCTTTAGAAGACACTGCTACTGCCACCACTTTGAGACTGTCCCAGGGAACGGATGAAGTGACATGTGAACCAGCACAAAGAAAGGACTGAAGACTTACCTCTTTTCCCTGACCAGTTTGCTCCAGCTGCCTTTCTTCCCTCCCCTGCCCCCTTCCTCTAACCCTCACTTCTAACATTTGCATTGCTGAGATGACCTCAGTGAACCCTTCTTTGCTCAAGGCCCGGTCCTATGAGGCCTCTGCCCCTGGCAACGCTCTCTCAGTGCCCAGGGGAAACTCTGCTAGACTTTAAACAGGAGGGTAAGTCTTTCATTAAGCTTATTGGAAAATAACAGAAGCATCTCTAATCACAAACCCACTCGCTTTATTTGTCCTTCCCAATCAAAGTGTGCTGCCATGTTCCTTAAAAAAATGGCTTCATAGTAACACTGTGCTGGGATTGAAGGAAGCTAAGGGACTTCAGGTGCCATACCCAGAGAGTACCCTAAGTTCCACCTCTGGTTTTCACATTCCTATTAATGTGCCGTCTTTGTGCGTCTACCCTACAAATCTCACTTCTTTACGAAGGATGCTTGGCTTCTCAGAGATCAGCCTCAACTCCAAGTCATTCCCTTTCCATGGCCAATTCCAAGAGTATTCTCTGTGGAATATAAGTACACAGCAAGACCTTGACCAGAGAGCTTCAACAAAAGTGTTGAAGTATGTTCATTTATTCTATAAATAATAGGTGGACACTTCTGTGTGTGTCTCCTGAAGCATGTGTTTATGGAGGTGCATGCAGTCAGTGTCTCCTTACCCACTTAACGTCATTAAAAGGTGTTCACTTTATTCCTTTTCTCCCACTATTGCATTGAGGTGAGGGGGGTTGCATTTAGAGATATAGGCCAGTAGACAAGAGCAACATGACCCTTGGCACTGCTCTCAGTGTTGTAGAAGGAGAGGACTGGACACGTGAAGGCATGGGACAGCTTGGTTAGCAATCAGGTTGAGTGACTAACCTGACTGACCATAGAGGTCGGGGAGACTGTGGAGTAGGGCATTCCACATACATGAAAAAGCAAATGTAAAAGACAAAAAGCCAGAACAGCTCTGCATTGTCCCAGAAAGAAAATAAGCCAAAAAAGTGAAGAGGCTAGAAGCTCCTGCATGATGAGCTGGATAAGCCAGCAGCCAGTGCCATCCCTGTGTGGGAAGAAATTCAGAAGTGACTATTACGCAATGGAAGGGCATGAAAGGGGTTCAGGCAGGAGGTATCATGATTCAAACATTGTCAAACGCCTCCGTTGGGCTGAGAAGATTATTGGAGGTCAGAGGAAATGGGAAGGTCCACACGGACCTCCCACAGCAGTCTGAAAGAGAGAAGACGGTGGCTTGGCCAGATAAGAGTGGTAAGACAGACAGCAGCCAGGCTTGGGCGAGGTGAGGACTTGCACTGAATTGATATGAGGGTAAATGAAGAAGGAATGCAGGGGGCTGGAGAGATGGTTCAGAAGTTAAGAGCACTGTCTGCTTTTCGGGAAACGCTACATTCAACTATCAAGATCCACATTGTGGCTAGCAAGTCTGTAACTTTAGCGCCACAGAATCTGACGCCCTCTTCTGGCCTCCATGGGCACTACACACATGTAGTATATAGGCATACATACAGACAAAACACCTATACCCATAAAGTTTTTGATTGATTTAAGCTTTCAAACTGTTTTAGTTTTGTTTTGTTTTTTAAGAAATGGAGAATGACAGTGGACCTGGAGCCACAAGGTGTGTAATGAAACCATGCACAGAGAAAGTGAGAACAAGGGTGTGCTCGCCGAGGGTGGGGGTCGGCTGGGATGCGGCCATTTTGATGGCGGAGAAGTGGAGAGAGGGAGGGCAATTTGGACCAGATATCTAGGTAGAGATGCCAGAACAGGAGGTATAACTGTGGCCTTCATCAGCATAGGGAGGGGAGTGTAACGCACAGGGCCTGGGCTAGCCTGCAAGGGAGGACATGAAGTTCACAGGCACCATCTGAACCTGGGAGGATGAAGGAGGCACCTCTGACTGCTCTTGTGTTTCCAGCTGCTGCTCTCAGCAAGTCACATGTCCCATTAATATGCTGAGCAGTGTCTCCTTTCTTTCCTTCATTTCCTACTTCCAAACTGCATGTCTCCAGCCCTGCTGAGAATAAGGAGGCCAAATCTGAGCCATCGGTCCTGAGTAGCTATTGTCTGAACAAAGCAATCCAGATCTTGTAAGGTGGCCTGTTGCATTTTTTCTTTCCTATGAATCTTCTTGGCTAGATTTCTGTCTCAGAGACAGACCAACAGGATAGCTTTACACATTCAAGTTCTCAACATTCATTAATCATCTAGTGTTGGGTTCAGAAAACAATACCCCAAGCCCCAAAGTGGGGTGACTTAGAAGGGAACATTTTCTACCCTTCTCCCGACCACAGCCAAGTATTTCCACACACACACTCAAACACATGGAAAGCACACAGTGGGTCTCTCTCCCAAAGCACACAGTGGGTCTTCCTCCGAAGTTCCATTTGAGAAGTGATGCAGTCACTATGCAGGAGACCACTAAAGGAGGCAGAGGCTGAAGGTCAAGCTCTAACCATCACCCCCACCCCGAGACCAGATTCCACCCAGCACAGACAGCCCATGCCTACAGGCACTCCTCCTCTCCCCCCCCCCCCCCAGTAGCTTCTGCTTGCACCCTCAAGGACATCTGTCTCACCCTAGCTGGGTATCTTCTTCTTTGTGTCGCTCAGAAACCTTCTTATGCCTCTATCATTTGGCTCTTTTGAGAGGCTCATACTGGTGTGTTACCCTCAAGCCTGCAGAGATGCCCCAGTCAGAAGAGTATCTGGTGCACAAACACAGGAACCGAGTTCAATCCCTGGCACCCATGTAAAACCCAAGCACAGCAGCATGCATCTGCAGTTCCACCTCTGAGGAGGCAGATACCTGGGCCTCGTTGGGGTGTCCCAGGCAGTCTCACGTTCAGTGAGAGACACTATCTCAAAAGGTGGAAGGGGCTGATGAGACATTACAAGTGCCTGCCAGGAAGCCTGGCGGTGAGTTCTATCCCTGGAACTCATACCAAGTTGGAAGGAGAAAACCAACACAACAGAGTTCTCTGGTCTTCTCACATGCATTGCCACACTCATACCTGTGCACGAACAGCAGGCACACACACACACACACACACACACACACACACACACAAAGAAACACACAGATCAAAGATAGAAAGTTCTGACAAGGATCTTAACCTTCGTTCACTGCTGGTGGGAACATAAATAAGCAATAAACACTAAGGAAAATAATACGAGAGGAGTTCCTCACAGATTACAAATAGACTTAATATATGGTCCAGCAAACTATATATATATACATATATATATATGTATGTATATGTATATATATGTGTGTGTGTATGTATCTCCATATCCCCAAAGGAAGTGAAATCCATATCAGTGTGTTGAAGAGACATCTTCACACCTGTGTTGACTGCAGAACAGAATCAACCCAGGTGTCCGCTAGCAATTGAGTGCTTAAAGAGACCGAAGTGTACGTGTATGCACAATGGGACACAATTCAGCCACGAGAAACACCACGGTTCTGTCCTTTACAATAACATGGCTGGAGCTGGAGAGCATTATGTTAAGTGGAATAAGCCAGACAAGGAAGGAAAATACCACCTGCTGTCACTCATATGTGGAATATTAAAAAAGGTAGGATTGGGGCAAGTGAACCGATGCGTTCAGAGTTCTAGTGAACCACAGTAAGAAGTTCTCATGGGCTAGTGAGGAGCCTGGCTAGGATGGTGACGTAGGAAGGATGCTGAATACTTTCATCACCAATAGATGGCCAGTGCTGAAGGAGATACATAGCTCTCACTCAGCTTGGACGTCACATAATATACACATGTATCAAAACATCACAGAATTCCTGTAAGTATGTGCAGCTCTTATGCTTTTCTGCACAGGTTAACAAGTAATTTCATCTAAGATTTTTAAGAGGAGGAAAAAGCGGAGGGGTTGGAAATAGAGCTCAGTCAGTAATGTGCTTTCCAAGCAGCACAAGGACTGGGGAGGTGGAGACACAGGATCCTGGGGTTCGCGGGCCAGCCAGTCAAGTAGAGTTGGTGAGCTTCAGGTTCAATGGGAAAGCCTGCTTCAAAATGTAAGGTAGAGAAACAGGGAAGCCAGCCTATATCAACCTCAGGCCTCCATGAACATGTGCACGTGCCTCTGCACACACAAACACACATATACATACATAATACATACATACATACATACATACATACATACATACATACATACATACATACATATGCACACACACACACACACACAAACAGTACAAGACAAACCAGCTTAATAACTGTCTAAATATATTGTCAAGGCTTGCAGATGTTTTTTCCCTTCAATGGAATTTTCCAGATGAAAAGTGGAAGTTAACATTCCTGGTAAACTTTAGGATTCATTAACAAGATGTGGCTCAGCCGGTATGGCAGCTCCTCAGCTGCATTGACTGGGAAAATCAGCATGAAAACTGAATAGCAAGAGCATCCTCAAGTTCTTACTCAAAATCTCCAGGGCAGAGTGCTCCTACCTGTGCTTTCTCGCTGCTTCTCATTGGCTCCTTTTCCTGGGATAGTAACACTGAGGGAACAGGGCGGTCATAGGACACATGACTCAGAAAGCAGGGCCACTCTGGGAAGCAGAAACCAGCTGCAGCCTTGGCCTTCTCACGTGCACTCAGCCTGTCTGAGCAGAGTTGCATATACATGGTCACACAGACACACATATGTGGTCACACAGCTGTGTCAGTAAACACACAACTGGGCCTTCCTCTGGCAGGCCTGCTATCAGCCTTTCCAGTAAGGGCTGAGAATGGCAGGGTCAGCACTTTGAGGGTGGGGACAGTCCTGCTGTGGAAAGGGAAGCAGAAGACCTGGCCACACCCTCTGGCATCCCCAGCTCTAAAGCCATCTGGCAGCGCTCTCTGTGTTCTGAATTGGTAAGCGGCTGCAGTTGGGGAAGGGTGATTAATTAGTGCTCGCAGACTTCCAGCACAATTGAATCCTCCTGATTCCAAGGCATCCCAGAGAAGCCCCTGCAATATTTAAACGTCTAAGCACATCAGCACTATTCTTTCATGATAAGGACTAGAAAGAGAAATCTGTAATTGCTTTCTGAGAAACGGAGGCAGGGCTGTGGCTATTGTTTCTGAGGACACAGTTTGCCAAGGCTTCTCTGACTAAGAAATAGTCCATAGTCATCATGGAACAATAAAAAGTAAAACTATTAAACAGAAGTTTTAATGAGTATTTTAGGTCAGCATGCAAAGTAATGGTTTTTGTCATGGTATCTTCATACATATGTGTCATTGTACTTTGCCCAACATTTAACATGAAAATTTCAGATTGACATTGCGCAGTCCCTATGATGTGGCACCAGAAAATGTGCTGTAATAGTGGTCCTGGGAAAATGTGTAACCGGAAGTAGATCATAAGAACACAACCAGACAAATCTAAACTGGGGGACATTTACCAAACAAGTCATCTGTGCTCTTTAAAAATATCAGTCATGAAGCTGGAGAGATGGCTCAGCAGTTAAGAGCACTGGCTGCTCTTCCAGAACTGGGTTCAATTCCCAGCACCCATGTGGCAGCTCACAGATGACTGTAACTCCTGTTCCAGAGGAACCCTCACACAGACAGACACACATGCAGGACAAACACCAATGCACACTCCGACTGGCTCTTTTGGGGGCTATGGCAAACCTCACTGTCCTTCCCACAGTCAGCTCAATTCTCCACCCATTTCTGTCTCGCTCTAGGCTGAAAACACAACCTGGCCTGTTCCTTTACGATAGCACACAAAAAATCAAACTCCTTGTTCAACACTCACACTCCCCACTGCTTTTAAGTATTCACACTTGGTCTGGTGATATAGGTCAACTGGTAGAGCACTCACGTAGCAAGCACAAGGCCCTGGGTTCAGTCTCCAGCACCAGCTAAATCAGGAATGGTGAGCTCTGCCTGTAATCCTAGCACTCAGCAAGAAAAGGAGAGCATGCCCTGTGATCTGAACAATGAAAGACTTTTCTGTTAAATCTTTACTTTTTTTTTAACCTCGATCCCTTGGGCCATGCTTATCCAGAGAGTCTGAGGATGTCACCATTTACTCTCTTTTTGAGTTTTTCATGGACAACTTAGATTGTTTTCTTTAACTAGAATCACATTTTTGCACCTCAAAATTCAAAGTGTCTATTTCATAAAGGCCTAGACCAAACATTTCAGGATATAACTCACACATTAAAAAGTACAATATAGAATGTGAGGATCTTGAAATTCATACTGCATAAGTAATGGCAGTAGAAAGCCAATGGTATTTTAAAGATATTTTAAAGATTTAGTATTTATCATTGTAACACAGATTTTATGTTTGATGTTATGCAGAGCTATGAGCTCACTTCTGAGCCCATGTTACTTTATTGCTTGCTCACTGTTATATTTATGGAATGTTACTGTGAGCAAAACTGAGCAGACCAAGTCTATTCCCAACGTGACCTATAAATAATGTAAGTAAATAAACTAAGCAAATCTTCATGAAGCAATGCATTATTTACTATTTCTTGTTGCTGAAATATGACTTTAAATTCTGGTTATGTATTAACGTAAGAGCTTAGCTTTTTCTAGGTCTCCATGAGGCCTACTTAACTCCTAAAAGCCACATTCTCTCCAGAATCAGGAGCCAGAAGCCAGAATATGAAAGAATTGTCATCAGAGGCCCATGATCTATGATTATCCCAAGAGGGTCTACATTAGTCCTATAGTGTCACTAACTCAAGTGTGTGCCCTACATATATAGTTTGGACAGCTGGGGTTTGTAAGACAAAGTTACCAGTTGTTATGGTTAAAAGTGTCTGAGGAGTGGCCTTGTGATGAATGATCTTCATTGTCAACATGCCTGGCTTTGGAATCATCACGGAAATATCTCCGGGTGTGTGAGAGTGCTTCTAGACCGGCTTAACAGAGAAGTCCCACTCTGAAGGGAGGTGATGCTATTCTGGGAACTGGGCTCTCAGACCGAGCGAAGAAACGAACAAGAAGGAAGTTGGTCGAACACCAGATCCGGTCTCTCTCCCTTCTGACTCTGGATGCAATGTAACCAATCGCTTACACTCCTCCTGACGCAAGCACTCCGGAGCTGTTCCTGCTGCCATGACTTCTCTCATGAACCCCAAACCATGAGTTGAACCAAACCCTTCCTTAAGTTGCTTCATTTCAGGTATTTGGTCACAGCAATAAGAAAAGTAATTACTTTGCCGTGGTTAGGTGTACCTCACTAATCAAAAGAATTTAAATTTCATTTATTATGGTCCAAATGGGAGCCACTTAAATTTTCTTCAAGTAATAAAGTATGATGACTTCTTCCAAAATATGAAATCTCCCCATGATGCCACGCCCTGTTCACATTCAAATGTCAAGTGAGCAAGACAGGTGAGGGTCTCTCTGCAGAGATGGCTGTGATGCCAGAGTCAAGAATTAAAGAGCCCAAACCTACATGAACGAACAAGATGACTTCACAGTAACAAAGAAAGCAGGGATGACGCTAGAAAAATAATAATGTCACTTTAGAAAGGAAGGCTAGCAGTTGTTTCTAGAAGGAGGTGACATTCAAACTGGAGTATCCTAAATATGCACTTTTTTTTAAGAGAATTCACTTTTAATTTTCTTGCTTCTCTCTTTGAGCTTGTTTGGTGCCAGCTAACCATCAGTGATACACAAGGTTGTGGTTTGAATGGAATCCCCAAAGCATTCGTGTTGGAAACTTAGCTCCCGGTGTTTGGAGAGATTGGGTTTTGTAAAGCGTGGTTAGGTTGTGAAAACATGAGCTCTGGCCTCATAAATGGCCTGAGGTCATCATTGTGAGGGTGGGCTAGCTAATCTCCAGAGTAGGGTTGTCCCAAAAGCAGCTTCTTCGCCCTCCTTCTCTCTCTTGTAGCGCCAATGCCATCTTCAGGCACAAGAGCTCCTGAACTCCAGAACTGTAGTCAGTCTCTAGTCTTTGTAAGTTATCCAGTCTCAAATAATCTCACAAGGAAGCACAAAACAGATCAAAGTGTGTAGGGAAAGCAAGTACGAGCCGACAAGGGAAACACCCTAGGGTAGTCTTCTCAGAGAAAGGTAAGGGCACTGGTTGGCAAGTATTGAAGGGCAGATCCCACTCCATTCCTTACAGAGCCAGGATACAAAATGACACACGTCACAAAATTCAGAGGCATGAAATGGACCATCTAGGAGATGGTCTCTCAGGCAATTACCAAAAAATAAGGCTGAACTAAGGTATATGATTCTCTCTCTCTCTCTCTCTCTCTCTCTCTCTCTCTCTCTGTGTGTGTGTGTGTGTGTGTGTGTGTATGTGTGTGTGTGTGTGTTCTAGAGACTAAATTCAAGACCCACAACAAACACTTTTACACTTTGAGCCATCTCCCCAACCCCAACTATGGGAGTCTTTAATGGACTCAGAGGGACCTAGGGAAGAACTAGAGAGATACCACTGAGCCAAAGATGTTCTGACAGAGAGAACAACCAGGCAGATGGAACCCCACGTGCCTTTCTGCTAGTGAGGTCCCTGCTGAGTCCCTGTTCCCAGACACCGGGAGGCTGTGGCCTCACTCAGCTTTGGGAGGCCGGAGGTCTTGCTTGTTCACAAAGGATGCCCTCGTCTCCTGCCCATGCCTAGGAGTTCCAGCTTTGCCATTTATAAATCTTGTCCCTGAATTCTCGGCAATCAAAGATTTAGAGATCATAGAGGTTTCTGAATTCAATGTCTAGCCTCTAAAGAGAATAAAGGAACGAACTATTCAGGACAGAGATTGAGCGTTTGGTTGGATGACTGGGCCCCGAGCACCTTTGTGAAGATGGGGAGGGCTGACTTCTGTTGCAATTGCAGTACCTTTCGCGGTGTGAGGTTAATGGGCCTTATTTTCCTAATGCCTAACATTTATTTCATGCTGTCTGCACCTGCTCTCTCTGTGAGACTGCTGCTCAGTAAAATATCAGGGAGAAAAGGCCATAATAGGTGAATTCACTCTAAGTAGTCAAGAATTCACAACAATTTAACAGTAATCAATCGAAACCCTTATTAAAAATCTCCTTGGAGGGTAGAAATGGGATGGAAGAAGGAAAATGGAAGCCAAGTAAAGAGAGTTCAGAAGAATCAAGATGTTTATTCATTTCAAAAACTTGTTTGAGACAGGGTCTTGCCATGTAGCTCTGGCTGACCTAACAACTTACCATGCAGCCCAGGCTGGCCTCAAACTCACGGCAATCTTCTTGTCTCTGACTCCAGGACGCTGAGATCACAAGCCTAAGCCACCATATCCAGTCTTATTAAACATCTATTGACACATATTGGTTAGGTTTGCCTATCCTGCTTGCAGGTTAATGAGATTTCCAAAACCTGACAGTGCTCAGGTACCCAGCACCTAGGATAAACTGAGCGTGACCAGCCACATCCTCATGCTTCTTCCTAACGTCCCTTGTCTCCATGGGCAACCCTTTGCGACAGTAACACCGCTGAGAAGACTCACCTGTGGTGAGCTTTATGGAAATAGATTCCCAGAGAGCGCTCTTGGATCTGGATCCTATCGCCCAACACTGTGTTTGTGTGTTTGTTATACCGGGCCGTTCAGCTTAGTTATTCGTTCTCGTTGCTTTATAGGATAAGAAGTCATCTTGTAAATGTCAATATTTGACCCTCAGGACTGAATTCCAAGCATACTTAAGCAGGGAAAATATAAACTCGTCCCTAGAGTAGAATTAACTCTCTTGACTGAAATCATTTTTACTTTGTTCATTGAGCACTGGAGCTCAGAACGCATTCTCTCAGACACTCTTATTTAATTTAAAATTTACATCTGAGCCACTCTTAACATCAGGATACAGACAAATAAGTTCAAGTCACAACCCTTTCCCTCTAGCAAAGGAATAAAGCCAATGTGTTCTCTGGTTCCGATTTCATTTCTTCTATTACAAGTGCTTGTGGCTTAAAGATACATCAGCAGCACAGTGACCTGTTCTCCTGGGACCTCAGCCAGCTCAGCCATTCAGTTGTTGGCATTGGTTCACAGGTTGCAAGCATCAGAAAAGGCTTGTGATCATTATCTAGACAATCCTAAGCCTTCGAACATATACAAACAAAGGCATGGGCTACTGTCCCTCTCATATTCGTGTGTGTATGTGTGTGTGTGTGTGTGTGTGTGTGTGTGTGTGTGTGTGTGTGTGCGCGCGCGCTTGTCTATTCTCTGGGCTTGCCTCTTCTCTAGCACCTGCCCCACATCAGACATAGGGTTACACTCGGAGGCTCCTGCTCTCACTGGAGTGAAAGGCATCCTGAATTTTGCTTGAATGGCAGTATCATGTAAGATGAGACAGGTGGAACTTGAGATAGGTTTGACATCAGGCACCGTGCCAGATCTAACAAAGTGGTCATGGGCTGAAGAGGCAGATTGCTGTTTACTCAGTGGCTTGGAAACCAAAGCGGTTTAAATAGTAGAATGTTCTCAGGACCTTATGATAACTTGTGGCTTACCGCTAGAGTCTAGTCTCCAAGATGCTCTAAATTGGTAAGGGAATTCCCTTCCCTTTGGAAGAAGCCCAATACTCTGCCTACCTTGAGAGTCTAGGTGAGAAAAGCATCAAGTTCTAAGTCAAAAGATGTGAAAACTGGAGTCTGATATTGGGAGATGCAAGGCCAGGGTCCATCAAGAGCTTCTTGGGCAGTACACAGAACTTTGTAATCTAAGCTTTGGAAACTGTCCTCACTTCCTGACTTTTTTTTTAAAAAAAAAAAAAAAACCAACAACACTGTAATGTGAGTCTTTTTTTTTTTTTTTTTTTTTCGAGACAGGGTTTCTCTGTGTAGCCCTGGCTGTCCTGGAACTCACTCTGTAGACCAGGCTGGCCTCGAACTCAGAAATCCCCCTGCCTCTGCCTCCCAAGTGCTGGGATTAAAGGCGTGCACCACCACTGCCCAGTTGTAATGTGAGTCTTAAAGGAAACTTTGGGAGTTGAGAATCTGGGCTCTGAGGATCTTGGGCACTCTTAGTTCCGGAAGTATATCTGAAAGCCATTATCTATCTAGAAGAGGTTTTGCTAAGTTTTGATTTTAAGTTATTGGGCAAATAAGTAAAAATTAGGTAGAGACAAGGAAAAAGGCCAACCAGACAGGATATACGTCATCATGTTCATTGTCTCACTTGGTCATTTTAATGTTCTTTGTGAGTTTTAATTTCAATGAAGCCTGGGCTTGCTGGATCAAACGACACAGTCCATCAACACATGAAGTAACCTTCTCCCTCTTCACTACCTCCGCTCTCGACCTTTTCCTAAAGAAACATAACATCAACAGCCTGGATCCACACATTCAAACCTTTCCCTGTGCATATAAAATATTGATATTAAAACCTGAACCACCCTCTTCGCATAATTCAGTAGCTTCCTTTCCCTTTAATTACCTCCCACCCACAGAGCAAACAGGTACAGCTGGAAATCTCTCTCTTTTAAATGTAGGCATAAAATTCCAATGTATGGATCTTCCTATTCGATAATTCTGTTGATGAACAGCCAGGCCATTTCTAGTCTTTTTGTTCATTTGTCAATATAAGCGATGCTATAATAAATACCACACTGCACATGTTCTCATAGATGGATGTTTTATTTCTATTGGGTAGAGTTTTGCTCACTATGCAGAGTGGAAACTAAAGTACATTATTCATTTTAATAGATATCGACATATTTATCACTTTCTTTAATCCATTTGGGCTTCATGATGAAGTAAAGGGTATACATTTTGTTTTCTTCCACACGGATAACCAACCTTGCAAGCATCACTTATTAAGACATCCGCTCCTTCAGTAGGCTGTGGTGACATTTTGGATGCACAGCAGGTCTCACAAACACCAGGGCTTTTGTCTAGAGGATCTACTCTAGCCCTCTAAACTATTTATCTTTCTTGACATCAATAGCAAAATATTTAATTACAGTTCTAACATTATTTCCAAAGTCTTGTAAGTTATTCTTTTACATACTTTTCTTGACTGTTTAAAGATACCTATTCTCCCACTTGAACTTCAAGTTTTTCCTCAACAAACACAAATCTCCACTAAAATGGTGAATATAATCTCCTTCTGGTCCCAGTGTTTCAGTAGAGACATGGTCAAGTCCAAGAACCACATCACATATATGAATCCTGAATAATGGCATAGATGTGGCATTAAAAAAAACTAACCACACAGATATGAGTCTCTTAGGGAGGTAAAGACCAAGTTCCTGAAGAACATATATTTTTCCAAGAAGCTCAACAAGATTACCTAAAGAAGATAGTCCAACCATGGCCTCATGTACCAAGGGCATCTAGGCCCTTGTAAATAGCCTGGGTCCAAGACCCCAGTGTCTCGGCCACCTGCTCCTTTGACTGGCTGACATAATCTAACCTATATTTGGGAAGCATGCCCGTGCCTATACTGACAAAGGTTGAAGGTTCTGGTGACCAGAGACCAAGCCCAAGCCAAGGCTCTCCGGCTCCAGTTCTTGCTTTGGCCCTGGCCCCAGCTCAGTTCCACCTCCAACTCAGACTCCCAGGGGTGCTGACGTTTCTGTGGAGGCTACATAGCGGAGGCCTCTGTCTCCACTGTGAGAACTTAAATACCGATATGACCCCATGACTACAATCTGCAGGTGGTTGGTGTCCTGTGTTGTTTCTACAGACAAACCAGATTTAAAAAAAAAAATCTGGCCAGGCAGTGGTGGCGCACGCCTTTAATCCCAGCACTTGGGAGGCAGAGGCAGGCGGATTTCTGAGTTCGAGGCCAGCCTGGTCTACAGAGTGAGTTCCAGGACAGCTAGGGCTACACAGAGAAAAAACAAAAACAAAAACAAAAACAAAAAATCTAAATGCAGTTTAATATATATTAACTTTAAACTGAAAAAATTCAATATTCAATATTCCTTGCCAATGATTCTGTCTCTCTTTATCCAGCATGACTTTTAAAGTGTTCTCACAAGATACAAATCTTGTAAAAAATTACTCATAAATCTTTAATCTTTGCTGCTATTAGAATTTGGGTTTCTTTCCCAAAGTTCATTTCTAGCTTGCTGACACTAGTTTAAAAAGAAAAAGAAAGAAAAGCAAGATTTCTCACTGGATAAAGGCACTCGCCACACATACCTGGTGAAAGGAAAAACCCCACGGAGCTGTCCATGCCACGAGGTGTGCCCTCACATACATATCATGCGTGCATACACAATAAAAATAAATAATTTGCCATTTTTAAAACAAAAATTACTGATTTTTTTCTATTTATCATATATCTAAACAGCTTATGGAGAAGTCTCTTGTGCTTGGTAAATATCTGCAAATAGAAAAACTGTCTCTCTTTTTGTGTTTTTAATCTCCCATTTGCTTTTCTCATCTCATTAGCCAGTAAATGTAAAGAATTTGGTCATAGAAGGGAACCACCCTTTGTCCCTGATTTTAAACAAAATGACTTCACCGTTTGATCCCTTATAGTTGCTTAAGAGAATCTGATACGTTTTCACACTTAAGTAAAACTTTACTTACAGCTTTATCAAAAATGGCTATTCAATTATAAAAATTATAGTATTAATTTATTAACTCTATAATTTTTCTCCTCTCCTTGTTTACTTGTTGACAGCAGTTGCGGGCAGGCATGGTGGCACTGCTGCAGTTTGAGCATTTGGAAGATGAGGCAGGAAGACATGTCAAGTTGGAGGCTAGCCTGGCCTACAGAAAGAGCCTGTATTAAAAATCAAAAGAAAACAAAAATTTTACAGTAATAACCTTGTAGATTTTCAGATGTTAGATGCCTTTGCTTACAGAACCAATACCGCCTAGACATAATGTGTTCTTCATTTAATACAGGACTGGATTTCGTGGACTAATAGTTGCACTGACATTTTTGAGAGAGGGGGAGTCTTTCTATTACGTAGCCTTGACTGACATGGAACTCAATATTAGCTCTCAGAGATCCTCCTGCTTCTGCCCCCCAAGTGCTGTGATTAAAAGTGTGTGCTACCTATATGTTACAGCTGCGTGGCTTGGTCTCCTTGTGGGACTCCTAACAGAGGTAACAGCGGGGATGGGGGGGGGAGTTACTGACACTTTTGCCTGCCTTTGGGATCCTTTCCTCCTGCTGGCTTGCTTTGTCCAGTCTTAATAGGAGAGGAGGGACCTAGTTTTACTGTAACTTGATATGCCATGCTGCTTGACATCCATGGGAGGCCTGTCCTTTTCTGAAGAGTAAGGGACAAGGTAGGGGAGGGGCTAGGAGGAGAGGAAGGAGAGGAAACTGCAGTCTGGATGTAAAAGCTAAAAAAAATAAAATAAAAAGGCATGTGCTACCACACCCAGTCACATTATACTTTTTACATCCACATTTACAAGAGAAATAAATATATAATTGTCAGATGGTCCTAGTTTTGAAAAAAAATGAAGGAAATTCTCCATTTTTCCCCCTGAAATATTTAAATAATATAAGATTTTTCACTTTACTTCATAGCACTTAGGGCAGTATACTTACCTGTTACATACCTTTTAAGCATAGCAAGGAGCTGGTGCTGAACGAAATACACAACTAAAGCCAAGCAGCCGCTCAGGACACAGCTAGTAGGGCGACACCACATTCTGATACCACACCTTGTTGGGTCACTGCTTTCTGCTTTGTGTTCCCTGGAATGACCTGAAACTCTAAACAAAGGTGAGCAGAACCCCCACAGCAGGACTGCCCTCTGAGAAGCGTCCAGTACATCAGCCACGGACCTTGCAAAGGAGATTTAGGAAACGCTAGAAAGTACCACTAGAATGGCCTCCTCGGTGGTTGGCCCTTTGCAACGGCACAATGAGCAAAGAGACCATGGCACATGCACATGGGTGCAGAATTTAAAGTAGTGAAACCGTGCACACATTACTTAACAGCTCTGAGATTGAGCCGCTTGTCCGAGAGTACACTCTGTACTTTCAGATACAGCCTCTGAAAGCATGCTCCTTTGTGTTATCCTCATAATTTTTATCATTCTTACTCCAGTTATCTTTCTAATTTGTGCTGCTCATTGTTTGTCTGTTTGTCCTACTTCTCTAACCAGAACGGAGGCAATGAAAGGACAAGGGCCATATTGTCCTGTTTCACCTACAAGCTGGGCACAGTGAAAAGGAACTCAAAAAAATATGTGTTCTAAACACAAAAGATCAGCCGAGCATGGCGGTGAACTTGGTAGGTAAAGACAGGAGTTCAAGGCTAGCCTAGGCTATATTCGACCCTGGACCCTGTCTCAAACTATGTTCACACCCTACACTCAAAAAAAAAACAAACACAGCCAGGTGTGGTGGTACACACCTTTAATCCCAGCACTGGGGATACAGAGGCAGGGAAGATCTTTGTGAGTTCAAGGTCTGCCTGGTGCATTCCAGGACAGTCAGGACTACATAGAGAAGACTTGTCTCAGGAAAAAACAAAAACACACACACACACACACACACACACACACACACACACACACAAAGTCATTTGGACCTCAAGTGATTCCTGTCTGAACGCCTATTAAAAGGGCACCATCTTTCTCCGTGGTACGGTCGGTGTCTCCATTGCACGCAAAGTTCGAAATCCCTGTTTGCTGTGTCCTCCCAAGTACCAAATGAGCAGCACACCCAAGTTAGAGCCCTCCCCTTTCAATCTCAAGCAATCACCTTATTCGACAGTGACATTCTTTTTAAAGGCAAATCACTGTGAACTCCCAATATCCCAAATTAGATCAAGCGCACAAGTTCAAATGAGTTGGTCATTAATTACTCACCGCCACTAGCCTGAGTTTGAAACCAGCAGATCTCATTTTTCACTGGGCTGACGTCCTGAAAGGCATCATTTGTCAGGAGACCTTCCTTGGTGTTTTGGGATAATTTTTTTTTTCCTTTTCCACCAGTGTTTCACTCAATCAACCAAAGCAATATTAAAAAGTTGCTAAATACAGATATTAGTTCATTTGTACCTAATTATTATAGGGAAATGGTGCAGTAAATGAACGCCCCACCCCGCCCTCCTCAGCTTTTTTCTTTAAAGCTTTTGTGATGCTCTCCAGGTAAATCCCATGCATAATGTAAGAGCGCCGATGTTGTTTGCATAATAAGCTATTTTCTACCGCGGAAGCAGAAACATTTTATCGCCATAGAGAAAGCTCAAATTATGAATACATTTTCATATAAGTTGATTTATGTGAAAATTACAAATAAATGCAGAGCTGAGATGCAAGTGAATTGTTTGTTCCCAGTTCAAGGAGTGGTGTTATTTGAAATTAAAAAAAGAAAACAACCCGACCACATTCTTCTAAGAGAAATATTTCCAATGTCATTCAGATGGAAGCACTTCCCAAAGAAAGACCAAAGGAGGTGGATCCAGGCTGGTCTGGTGGTAACATCTGAGGTTACAAACACTAAACAACGTTGTCTGCTGGCTTCTGAAGACACACATGTTCTATGATACATGTGTTTTTACATGAACTTGGACTACATACATTCTCAACAAACTTACCCATTTCTTTCTGTGGTCAAAGGAAATAGACCCCTTTATCACCCTTGAGCAAGCATTATCAGAAGCTGAATGTGTGTAGAGGAGGGCAGGGCACACATCTCAGATACCTGAAGGCTTTTAAAGTAGGATGTGCATCTCTAAGTCCAGGAAGAAGCATCTCCGTGCCTCCAGGGTTTGCTTCCTTAGTAGCATCTTCCACTTAATACAGAGACAAAACTCATGAAACTTGACTGCTTTCATTAGATCAAAAAGACATAATCCTTAAACTGTGTCCAGATGTAGGAATTGAATGGCCATGCAAGGGTGTCAGCCATATTTGCCATTTTTATGACTTATTTTGGAGTCTTGTGTTGATTCTGTATTTTCCCTCCAATATTCTGCAACATTTGCAAGAGATAAAAATAAGAAACCATGGGTGAAACACTGCTTTAATACTCCACATTGGATTTAATACTTTGGATTTCACAAGCCATGAGTATGCCAGCATCGGAAGGGAATACCTCATGCACCATTCCTGCTCTATCTGGAGGCTAGTCTAGCATCAAACCATACAGACCTGGAATGAAAGTCAGGATCCTGAAGCAGATGATCTGTCTATAGCTCTTCCTTTTCTACTGGTCTCTTAAGTCTATAGATTCAACTCGACCAAGAATTAATCATACTTCTCTTTAAATTAGATGAAAAACAATTCACTTTAACAAATATTATTGTGTGGGTTATATGGCTTCCTAATTCAGAAAGCTAAAATAGAAGGTCTTTGAGGAATAAATCCTGTGTGGTTCCACTTACACCAGGTGCCTAGAATAGAAAACTCGGAGATTTGAAGCATTAATGAATATGGCTGCCCTATGAGAACAGGCAGAGAGAAAGGGGGGCCTGCGTCCTCTTAATTTTATTCACATTTGCTTATTTCTGTTCCCTATTTATGTAATGTACTTAAGGCATAAATGTACTTAAGGCCACTGAACTATATGCTTTAAAATGGCTAAGGTGGTAGGCTTTATGTCATATGTATTTGGGCACATACAAAAAGGAGGAAGAAAGATTTCTTGGACCACATGTGCAGAGAGTAATAAGTTCCTTTCACATGTGTCAGATTTCCAGATCTTAATTGAACAGCTATTGGTTTTGAATTCATTCACTGCTGGGCATTTTTCAAACAATAGCCTATGCTTGCAGGGGGAAGCTGCCCCTTCCAGTGATTTTTAGTGTGCCTCTAATGTGGCTTTTTGCTTTCAATAATGACTTCCAGAGAAACTTGCAAGAAACAAGTGAACATCCCAAGCCATTCTTCCCCCCTTTGGGTGACCTGGAGTAAATTGCTTATTTTAATACTAAATCCCCACCTACCACATTTTTTTTGAATATGCATGTATGAAGAAGCACCACGTATAGCTCTGCCACTCGCTAAAA
Source organism: Uromys caudimaculatus (assembly GCA_028551405.1). Lineage (NCBI taxonomy): Eukaryota > Metazoa > Chordata > Mammalia > Rodentia > Muridae > Uromys > Uromys caudimaculatus. Next base: position 54,810,798 of record CM052712.1, on the reverse strand, counting down.
TATGAATGTTAGGTAACTGTGCTAACACTCAGAGTGTTCATGTGCAGGGAGTACGCTGCAGTTCACAGCGAGTCAAAGGTACAAGGAGAGGTGTGGATACTCCGCACACAGGAACACCGAGTGGGGCACAGGTCTGGCATGTCTCCCTACAGACGAAGACAGTGGAACCTGGTGAAGTTATGGAGCTTCACCAAGAATGCTTGACTGGAAAACACCAAAGGGAAACACTGGAATTACGAAGACTAGAGCTGAACCCTGGGTTATTACATCAGCACCAACATACTCAACGGAGGAAGAGGAAGATACAAAAACCGAGCCACACAGGCTAGTATAACAACCCCAAGAGGCTCTCTCAAGCTCCAGAGTCCACACGAATCATTGGGGGATGATGCTCAAATGCAGAGTCCGTTCAGTTCACTGGGGTAGGAGCTGAGATTCTGCATTTCAGTGTGTGTGTGTGTGTGTGTGTGTGTGTGTGTGTGTGTGTGTGCGTGCTCTTGTGGGTACACACGTATGTGGATGTGGAGGCCAGTCAAATCATTCAGGAGCCACCCTCTTGTATCTTCTGAGACAGGTCTCTTGCCTAGCTGGTTAGGTTGACTGGTTAGTGAGCTCCAGGCATCCTCCTGCCTCTGCCAACCCTAGCACTGGCATACAAGTGGCTTCTTCACTACACTCCCCCTGGTTTCTTTACTTTTGCTACCTGGGTTCTGGTGGTCGAACTCAGGTCCCTACACGTGAGCAACCACTTTACTGGTTGATTCATCTTCCTAACCCCAAAATTCTGCATGTCCTATAAGCTCCTAAATGTTTCTCCAAACTCCTTCTGAAAATTGCACTTTGAATACCAAAGGCTTGAAAATCTATGCACAATATTGGGACCTCTCCTTGTAGGGGTCACGCTATCACAAGAATAACACAGAAAGAGTTTGTTTCTGCACTCCACGCAATGATCTCCCTCCAGCGCTACAATTTTTCTCTCGGTGTCTTTTAACTGTGCCCCCCCATACACACACACACCATCCTTTGACTCTGATCATGATAAATCCCTCTGAATAAAGACTCCCAACTTCCATCAGGCAGTATCTGTAAGCGCCGTGGAGCCATGATACTTAGAGATGCTTAAGTTTTCTCCTCTTCAATCTGTTGTCAAGTCAGCCAACCAGACTCACATCAAAGCCAATTTGAATTCATTTTGTACAATTCCAACAGATTCTATTTCAAAAGGCTCTGCTAACTTCAAAAAATAATATTCATTACCTGGTCGTTGAAGGAAACTGCTCTCAGGATATTGTACCCCGCCATCTCCTAATTTAGTAATTCTATCAGGAAAAGCAATTAAGTTTGTCTGACATGACTTGTTTTTATAAATCCATGATGCTTACTGCTCTTAATTTAATTCTCCTCTTACCACTTATAATTTCATTCTCATCTGACAGTTCATATTTTCTCTCTGAATGATTCTTTTCCCCTCATATTACTAATCACAGAGAATGCAGTGAAGAACATCAGCCTTTGAGTAGGAAGGAGACTGGAAAATGACGGCTCACCTCGGAGAGAGCAGGGGTATTTCCCCTGCAGTTTCTGCAGTCCCTGGAGTAGTTCTTTGGCACCCAGATGGTACTCAATAAATATTTGCTATCAGGCATTGTGCCAAGAGCTCTGGAGACAAGGAAGACTCTGACCCATGCTTTGCTCCACATGTCACATTAGTCAGGAGGCAGACACTTGAAGAAATAATTATAAAGCAATCTGGGGAAAATGTTATTGTGCCAGGAATTCCAGGCGCTGGATCTCACATTTGTATTTTCAGTACTGGAAAGACTTCCAGTTGGCAGTTTCTGTCCTGTTGACTAAAGACCTAGACTACTGTGACCATGTACAAACTACACTGCCACGAGTGAAGGTCAACTCCCCTGGACTAAGTCCATAAAGGTGAGGTTGGAGAGCCAGCTCAGCAATCGAGAGCACTTGCTGCTCTTGCAGAAGATCTTGGTTCAGTTCCTAGCACCCCTGTGGTAGCTCCCAACTGTCTGTAACTCCAGTCTCAGGGAGCCAGTGCTCTTCTCTATTATCCCTGGGCATTGGAGGCACACACACATGGGGCACAGACAATTCAGGCTCAACACACATCCACATAAATCAATACTTTTAAAACAAACATGAAGAAAACCACAACTTCCTATCTCATACCGTGACTTTCTAAGCATGAATTTGTGGAATGGCTCGAGGGAGGCTGTGTGCTCTTCCTAAATAATAAAAATGAGTGTGGAGAGCAAATGGCCAATAAACACATGAAGACAGGCTTGCCATAACTCATCATTAAGGACAGTCAATGAGACACACTGCACACCCATTATGGTAGCTATTAACAAAGCAATCGTGAGAAGCAAGTGTTGCAGAGGAAGTGGAGAAATTAGAATCCTTGTACACTGCTGGTAGGAGCATCAGATGACTCAGTTCCTGTGAAAATCGGCATCATATGGCAGCTTCTCAATTAAAAACACAGTGCGGGGTTCATCCATTCCACTTCTGGATATATACCTGAAGGAAAAGAAAGCAGGCATCTGAGCAGATCTGTGTACTTACACACACAGCAGCGTTGTTTACAGTAGCAGAACGATGGACAACACAAGTGTCCACTGGCAGGTGGATAAAGACAATACATTTATAGAAACAGGAATATGATTCAGCCTTAAGAGCAAGGAGATGTGTGTTATAACACGGATGAATCTGGAAGATGAAATGGGCCAAAAAAGGACAAATACATATCTATGCATATATGAGTTTTCTATAGTTAAATCTCTAGAAGCAGAAGTAGAATGAAGGCTACCAGGACCTGAGGGGGTCAAGGCTAGAGAATTACTGCTTGATGTTGGTAAGTTTCTTTCTGGAAAATTCTGGAGCTGGATGGTGGTGATGGTTATGTGATGACATGAATGTACTTAATGCCATGAGATTATGCACTTAAAAGTAGCCAGTATGGCACACTGTACTCAATTACAGAAAAAGAAATAGGGATTGTCTAGAAAGGGTTCTGGCCGCAGAGAGCTGGAGATAAGGTTTTCAGAGAAGCAAACAGACTCCTCATGGTGCTGCAGCTACTACATCACAACTATTGCTAATGTCCACTGTTCATCATTTTCCAGGCTCATTCCCTGCCCACTGATGTCGTCATCTCAAGCACTTGTAGCCCAAAGATTAAGCTTTGTTTGCAAAGTTACCCTTCTTAAAGAACATAACGTTCAAGAATGTCCATGCATCCCTGCCATTTGTCTTAGAAGCAGTGTCTCTCTATCTAGAAAGGTGAGGGTTCAAGTGAGTCTCTTTTGCTGATTAGCCCACACCTGGGGTTCAGGTCTGAGCACCATACTTTGGAAAAACCATAAATTGATCACACACATGACAAAGAGAGATATGGCAATGATGAAAGGTCTCAAATCCATGTCACAGAAGCCATGGTGAAAAGCGGGTCTCCTAATTCCTTTGCCCCACCGTTCTAGGGTATTCTAGAGAGTTGAGAACTATGCCTGGTGTTGCGGAGTCCCTCATCCCTTGAGCAGGATGCAAGGCAGCTAGATGTCAACCAATACTGACCCAGACGTCCTCTTAAAGCATAGCAGGGTCTGTATGTCCTTCATGGTCCTCAAGTGTAAAAGCACTTAGAATATACTGATTGTGATGATTAAATGTCCATTGCCAAATTGACTAAGGTTAGAAACACTGACACTGTGTGTGTCCATGAGTGTGTTTCTAGAGAGCTTTAACTGAGGAAGACCAACCGATGAGTACTACACCACTGATAGGTTGGGGATGCTGAATAAAAAAGGAAAAGGAAGCTGAAGACTAGCATTCATCTCCCTCTGCTTCCTGATTGTGAGTGTGGTGTGACTTACCACCCCATACTCCTACCACCCTGCCTCCCACCATAATGAACTGTATTCCCTAGAGCTACAAGCCAAAATAAACCGTCTTAAGTTTTCTTCCTGCTGGATATTTTGTCATGAATGCACATGGATGCCAATCATGGAGGCGAACCATCAAGGGCGATAGTTGAAGTAGTTTCTATTCTGGGTGCCCAAAAAAGCATAGTATGTCATCATTAGTTAGGTCAAGTAGGAGGTGGGAGTCTCCAGTAGGTATGGTTCTGGGGATGCCCAGAGCCTCTTTCTCCACACAGATCACATACATTCCTTTACAATGAAGGACGAGTCTCCATGTGGTCTTAGTCACTCAGCTTAGGAACAACATAAGTGTGCTGGAACATAAAGTCTTGAAATAAGGAGGAAAGGGGGCTGGAGAGATGGCTCAGCAGTTAAGAGCACTGACTGCCCTTCCAGAGGTCCTGAGTTCAATTCCCAGCAACCACATGGTGGCTCACAACCATCTGTAATGGGATCTGATGCCCTCTTGCAGTGTACTCATATAAATAAAATAAAATAAATAAATAAATAAATCTTTTTTTAAAAAAGAAATAAATAAAGAAGAAATACCTGAAGTATCCCAAACTCTCTTCTCGTATCTCCTAGAGCAGGATACCCTATATTACTCTATCCAAAAAGTCGTGTGGCCCCCAAATATAAAACCCACAGTGGAATATTCTGAGCTGTGCTGGGACATGAGGCAAACACCAATGAGACTTTATCTGCCACCTGTGACTTTCCTGAGTCTTGGGGGGACAGGCTCAGAATGGTTCCTAGACTTTTATTGTCTCTTTGTGCCCACCTATAAGTAAAACGATGTTATGTAATTGTCCTATCTCATCAGACTCATGCAAGTCGCAGGAACTGCAACCTAAGAGTCACTAAAATAGAGCAGTCACCAGTAAAGAGGTCTGCCTCGCATGCATGTACAGCTACAGGCAGTTATGAGCCACCCAACACAGATGGGGAGAACTGAACTCAGTCCTTCGTGCCTTTAACCAAGACAGTCCCTGTCTTGGGTCCCACAACAGTTTTAAATAATAAGAAAAAGTCCTTTCTCATTAATACTAGAAATTTACATATCACATTTGTTAGTGAATATAAAAAGCTATTAGCCTTTAGATATAATTTCATCTACTATACATTTTTTTGGAAGCTCAGCTTCTTGCTGACAGTAGAGAGAATTTGAGGAAATGGGCTAAAGCAGTGGTTCTCAACCTGTGGGTCATGACCCCTTTGGCAAACCTCTATCTCCAAAAACATTTACATTATGATTCATAAAAGTAGCAAAATTACAGTTATGAAGTAGCAATGAAAATAATTTTATGGTTGGGGGTCACCACAACATGAGGAACTATTAAAGGGTCTCAGCATTAGGAAGGTTGAGAGCCACTGGGCTAGAGGGATGGTTCAGCGGTTTGGAGCATTTGTTGTCCTTGCAGACGACACAGGTTTGATTCCCAGCATCCACATGATGGCTATTGATCATTCATAATCCCAGTTCCAGGGGTCCTTACACCTTCTTCTGACCTCTGTGAGTACCAGCATGCATACTCATACAAACATGAAGACAAACACTCATACACATAAAAATTAAACATCCAAAATAAAAATCTGAAGAATTTCCCATGTAGCCAAGGACGATCTGGATTTTAAGGCTTTTGTGGATTTTCAGGCAAGCACTCTCCCAGCCGATCTACATCACCAGCCCTTTGTTAACCAGTCTGGATTGGGAATTGCATAAACCCATTTTAAGTGTAAAACGTGATATTAAATGTCATTTTAAGGAAAACAAGCTAAATTTCTTCTTCAAATATTTAAAAAGAATTTATTAGGGAACTTTATGGAATTCAATATTTAATATCTTCTTTGATATTATATTAACTATATAAACATAAATATAATGATTTTTTTTTACCAAGCACTAGGGAGACATTATTTCTCTTTGGTTTATCTAACAGTGCCACATAAATATTATCACTTTCATATGACTGGTGGTTCAAAGGCTAGAAAACACTGGTTGAAGAATCATTGTTGGGGCTGGAGAGATGATTCAGCTGTTAAGAGTGCTGGCTGCTCTTGCAGTGGATCTGGGTTCAATTGCCAGCACCCACATGGCAACTTACAATCATCTGTAATTGCAGTTCTAGAGGACCCAATGCCCTCTTCTGGTGTCCATTGGCATTAGGCATGCACATTGGTACATAGGCACACATGCAGGAAAAACACCAATACACATAAAATTAAAATTGCTAAATTAAAAGAAAGACCTGTTGACACAGAAAGAAAGATGATGTTTTAGTCAGTGCTCTACTGCTGTGAAAAGACACCATGACCATGGCAACTCTTGTAAAGGAAGGTTTCAGAGGTTTAGTCCATTATCAACTTGGCAGGAAGCATGGCAGCATGCAGCCAGACCTGGTGCTGGAGAAGTAGCCAAGAGTTCTATATCTAGATCCACAGGCAACAAAGAGAGAAAGATACTGGGCCTGGCTTAGGCTTTTGAGACTTCAAATCCTGCCCCCCAGTCACACCCATCTTCCAATAAGGCTGCATCTATGCCAACAAGGCCATACCTCCTAATCCCTCTCAAATAGCGCCACTCCATGGTGACCAAGCATTCAAATACAGGAGCCTATGAGGGCCATTCTTATTCAAACCATCACACACAGGAAACACATTGGGACTGATAGAAGCCAGGAATTCGGTTGTTCTGAGTGTCTCCAGAAAGCTGGATTAGGACTCTGCAATGAAGGATCCAGGACGATGGACTTTTGTCAAATCCCCAGAGTCTGCTCCATCCAAAGACAGAGACAGGAATGTTTCAACAATACGATTGCTTATCAGGACATCAGAGATGGAGAGTTAAACTTTAGATCATGATGGCCTCAGGACCTCTTCTGACCTTTAGAGTATGATTCTGTACCAGCCAGTTCAGGGTGCCTTGCAGCCTTGATATAATCTCTTGAAGCAGGCGACATAAAGCAATACAAATAAGAAGGCTGACAGAAAATACTGACTACTGCTTTTATCCTTTAGAAAAACATGTGAGGAGCCAGACACTGACCATAGCCCAGAATTCATCTTTAGTAAACTACCCAGTAACTATTACACACTGGGAAAGTCCGTTCACCTCTGATTTCTGTCTCTCCTCAGTGCACACAGAGGAACAGGGTACAGAGGCCCAGTTAATCTCTACGGGTCTTCTCAGCTATAAATTTTTACCAGTCTAAGATTGTAAATATAACTTCTTTTTGTTTTATTGCTCCCTGTATAAATATAGAACAGTCTCTCTCATGCAAGGTGGTTCATTTATTTCAACATTTACTAAGCACATTCTGGATAAAAAAAAAAAAAAAAAATAGGGTACTGGAAATCAAGATGGCCAGCATCAGGAGAAAGAGTAATTTCTCCCATGTCTTATAGAGACACTGCAAAGAAATGTGGACAACATTGTGTGTGCCTTAAACAATAAGTCGGGGGTTTAAGTGTCTTAGGGTTTCTATTGCTGTGAAGAGACACCATGACCATGGCAACTCTAATAAAGGAAAGCATTTAACTCAGACTGGCTCACAGTTTCTAAGTTTAATGCATTATCATCATGGTAGGAGGCATACAGCAGCCATGGTGCTGGAAAAGGAGCTGAGAGTTCTACATCTTGATCCACAGGCAGCAGAAGTGAATGCCACACTAGGCCTAGCTTGAGCATATAAGACTGAAGCTGGCCTCCACAGTGACAATGCCCATCAACAAGGCCACACTTCCTAATAGTGCCACTCCCTATGGGCCAAGCACTCAAACACACGAGTCTCCGGATGCCATTCATATTCAAATCACCACAATAGAAACAATTATCATGACCAAGGTTTCCTTCGAGGGACAGGAAATGAACAAAAGACAAGCATGATGAGACCTATAGGAGATATACCATTCATCTCTCCTGAACAAGTCCTATAAGGTAAACCTGAAAGTCACCAATGGGCCCCTGGGAAACCAGCAGGTTCAGTAAAGGTGAACAGATGCTCTCACCAACTAGCCTATTTCAGTAGGAAACACAAAGACAAAGACTGGGATAAGACTAAGGTCATCCAGGCCAGGCAGTGGTGGCGCACGCCTTTAATCCCAGCACTTGGGAGGCAGAGGCAGGCGGATTTCTGAGTTCGAGGCCAGCCTGGTCTACAGAATGAGCTCCAGGACAGCCAGGGCTACACAGAGAAACCCTGTCTCGAAAAACCAAAAAAAAAAAAAAAAAAAAAAAGACTAAGGTCCTCCAAGAATTCAAGTGGCACCTAAGTTCTGTTTGATCATCTTAGTAGGCTGATCTAATGCTGCCACAATCATGCTTGTTCTATTTGCCCTGTAGACGGCAAGATGCTGTGAAGGGGGCATTTTGCTACCTGGAAATGCTCTTTGAAATAAATTACATAGGAGAATTCACAAGCAGTTAATAGGAAGAGGAGGCGCCTCATACAGAAACAGGACTGTACTTCCTGTGGTCATGGAAATCATGAGCTAACAGAGCACAGACATTCTACTAGTCACATAGAAATACTGTGAGAGCAAACAGATAACACAGGCAAATGGATACTACAAACCATCAATCCTTCACAGACACCACACAGAAGGAGCATTAGTGTCGGTGGCGGCAGGAATGGTAGGGACACAGAGCACTGCCTGGTTTGAACAAACTTCCCTATCACTCACACGCCTCCTCTCTGAAGGTTTGCATTGCATCTAAATAGTGTCTGAGTCTACAAATCATTATTCTCTGCAAGCCCATGTCTGTCTCTCACTGCACATTAATGTCGTTTTCACCTATCTTTCTGATACCAGCTCAGTCGGCTACATACCCTGTCTCCTCCCCATTTTGAATGTCTCTGTTGTTTATTGCACGGCTCTCACGCAGAACTTGTCTGAATGGTCTGGGTGCTTTCAATTGGATCTTATCAGAGATCATGGTTATTGGAACTCCGTATTTTACAGCTTCCATCTCATTAATGCCAGCACTAATTTGTGGCCCAATCCAATACCACCCCCGTAAGATCTGCATGAATACACACTGGATTTCAACCTGCCATTCAACAAGCACGAAGCCCTTTGTGTTCATTATTAGCCAATCAAACAGCCCCGGATTCTTTTCTCTGTATTTCTTCCATAGTGAAATCATTTTGTTATTTGCAAAGCAGTTGCTTGGTAGGAAATATTCAGGAAGGGGAGATAATGACATCAGAAATCAGTCTGTCCTCCGCTTCCTCTTCCTTACAAACACAGCAGCTCCAGCCTGGAAACTGATGCCAATTAAGTCATCAACTTTTTGTCAAAATCCTCATCCCTTGAAATAGCTCTTGCTCAGAACCACCTCATGAGGTATTTTAATTTTTCTCGCCCTCCAAGGAGTAAAAGGACTGCAGAGAAGAAACTAACTTACGCTCTGGCTGAGCCTTCAAACCAGGTTGACAAACCCTAGCATTGCACTAGATCAAGGCCATGCTGGGGTGACCTCATTCTGATGCCTACCTTTTGAGTCTCCGGAATGCGAGGGCCTGGGGTCATTATCATGGAATTCTCCTTTGTTCAATTTACATGGTTAAATGCGTTCTCTTTCACATCATTTCAGCCCCATGCATCATTACCAAAAGGGCTCCATTCTGCTGTAATGTTCATTTCCTGTTCCAGCAAGTGCCTCTGCCTACGACAAATTTCAGTCACAATATTGGTTCAGGCAGACTTGGCTGTTCAAATTTGGAAATAAATTAAAAGTAGGGAGGACATTAGTAAATAAACGGAAATAGTAAATGTTAGGGTGCTCTCAGTCAGTGAAAAGACAAAGTGAAATTCAAGAGGGGGTCATTTTTCTGTTCTTTTATTAATGACCAAAGACAGGCGACCACAAAGCTGAGCCTCTCCTTATATAGTAAAGGCCTGTCAGGTATTACCTTTCCACTTCTCTCCGAGTCCTCATTCTTTATTCCACGTTCCCAACAAGTGGACTCTGAGGTGCAGAGATGGATTTGGACATAGTTTTCACAGGAGACAAAAAGAGATGGAAGGAGAGAGAGGCTGTGGCAAAATTACACAATCGACTCAGCAAGCCCCACAGAGGGTCTGAGGCAGGAATGCTCCTTCAGAGTTGTTCCCAGTTCAGGCAGAGGAACTAGGCTTTCTCCTCCCACCCACCACCCACCCCCTGACTCTATTGGACATTGTGTGTGGGCTGTCTCTATGAAGCAGTGCTGACTTTGGACAAGGATGCTAATTCCCAGAGAGGAACATCAGCCTGCCTTGCAGCCATTAAGAAAATAAATCCTTGGTCATGCAGGTATTGAGGATTCAGGGCAGCAGGCAAGGCACGTGGCAGCCCTTTATCCCATGAAACATCTGATTAACTACCTAACTACCGGAGGCTGAGCAGGCTCTATGAGAAGACATTTGCTAAAGCCACTTCAATCGAATCTGATGTCTGGCCATGATCTGCAAAACAGATTACTGTTATGGGTTTAAAATATGCATTCACTCTTGTTTTCACAAAGCACAAACCTCTAACGTGTGTACCACCTGGCTTTTTGCCTCATATCAACTACTTCTGTGCCTTAAAGTGACTCTTAACCTCTGTAAGACTTTGCTTCCTCAGCAGTCAGACCAGGATGACAATATTTACTGCACCTTCCTTTCAAGGTTGTAAAAAGCATCAATGTGCATGAAACATTAGATAAACAATAAAAGCTTATGCAGATAGAATTTATAGTATTTGGCAAAGAGAACTTGCTCAAAAAGTACACATCAAATGGCTATGAAAATACCATAGCTTTCCCCATCTCCCTAAGAGTCTATGGCCCCTGGATTCCTTCCAGCACACTGTCTGGGTGCCTCCGTCTAGAGGCTTGGGCATAACCTGAGATTCAGTGGGATGAGAGGGGTACACCCTCTGCTGTGACAAATGACACAGCTGGATGCCCTCCACCCTGACACCTTGGCTTAACTCTCCAAAACCCACAGGAGGTCCCTTGAAGTAACTGATAACAGTGTGTTTTACCTAAAAGAATAGCTCTTTACCAATTATGTCTAAACAATTGTACCCATCAACCTAACTTGTGTCAAGGTATCCTGACGACACCATCATATAATAAGGTCTATAATTCTTAATCCCTAATTCTGAAGCCCAGAAAGCTCTGTAAGCCAAGTTTCCCCAAAGCATATGGTGGGAAAACGTGAGCTTGTGCAAGACTGATAATTGAACTCTACCCAAGGGTGCCTTTTGCTGCGGGAATATGACCATTTTGTTCCATGGAGATGCTACCTGGACCTCCAAGGGCGTGTCTAGTGCCCTGCTCCTCACCCTTCCTAAAGCCGCAACACTTTGATATAGTTTCTCATGTTGTGCTGATTCCCCCACCAAAAACTATTTCATTACTACTTCATAACCGTAATTTTGCTACTGTCATGAAATGTAATGTAAATATCTGTGTCTTATGATGTTCTTCTGCAACCCCTGTGAGAAGGTTACTGAGCTCCCAAAGGGTCTCGCCCCACAGATTGAGGACCACTGCTTTAGTATAACACCATCCTTGAGGCCCCTCCAACACACATGCATTAAGGCTTCACATGTGCTACTAGGTGGATGTGCTGGCTCGTTTTATGTCAACATACACAAGTTAGGGTCACTGGAGAAGAGGGAGCCTTTGAGGCAACACCTCTTGAAGATCAAGCCCAAGGCAAGCCTGTAGGGCACTTTCTTAATTGGATTGATGTGGGAGGATCCAGCAAATTGTGGGTGGGGTCACCCCTGGGTGGGTGGTTGTGGGTTCTGTAGGAAAGCAGGCTGAGACAGCATCCTTCCGTGGCCTCTGCATCAGCTCCTGTCTCTAGGGTTCCGTTCTGCTTGAGTTCCTGCCCTGACTTCCTTCAGTGACGGACTACAGTGTGGAAGTGTAAGCCAGATAAACTCTTTCCTCCCCAACTTGATTTTGGCCATGGTGCTTCATCACAGCAGTAGTAATCTGAAATGCCCCTGCAGGCTCATGTTTGGGGTGTTCTAAGGCTCTCTGGGGACCCTGTAACCTTTAGGAGGCAGGGTCTAGTACAGACTTAGGTCACTTGGGGCCGCCTTTCTAGGTAAGAATCCAGCTGCTGCTTAGAGCCTCACCCTCTGCTTCCTGCTGTGCTGTGAGCAGCCTCTGTCACTGCTGTGACAGTCACTGCTATAAAGTGACCCTCTCAGCCATGTCTCCCCTGCTGTGCTTGAGTGAACCCCCTGAACTCAGAACTAAAAGAAAACGTTCTCCTCTTAAATTGTTTCTGCCGTGTATTTTGGCACAGTGATGCAGAAGCAGCTGTCCCTCTGACAAGAGCAGCATATACTAAGGCACTGCTCCGCGTCAGAGATGGTGCTAAGGGCTGTTCTACCATCTCTTTAATTCTCACATGCTCTTACAAGATGTAGCTGAGAATTTGTCTCACTTTACAAATAAGAAATTCGGCCACAGAGAATGTTAACTGTCCACGTCACAAAACACATACATGGGGGACCTGGGGTAAGTTCACCTTGGTGAATCTGACAGAGCCGGTGACGGGCAGAATCAGTGGCCCTTTAAGAAACATATTAATAGTCTGTAGTGACTTTAGGTATAAACCTCCCTCTACTTATAGTAAAGAAACAAAGGAATAAGACCTATGCAAATGTGCATGCATGTGTGACTGGGTGTGAGCTTAAAGAGGGCGGGAGGTTGACAGAGGCATATGGGGAGAGTAAGTACTGGTTTAAGGAATTGCAGGGCCAGGCAAGTTTATAGTTTGCAGAATGAATTGGAAGTCCAGGAGAGAGCTGGGACTTCGGCTTGAGTTAGACCCATCTGTGTGCAGAATTCCCAGTGATCTCTGCTCTCTGAGGGCCTCCAACTGAGTGTGTGAGATCCATTCACCATCTGCTTCTCACACTCCACCGATTAGACATTAATCACATCTACAATGTACTTTCATAAAGACATCTAGACCAGTGTGTCACAAACACATGGGCACTATAGCCTAGCTAAATGGACATATAATATTAACAATCATACTAGTCTCAAAATAATTGCAGATCTGATGATAGCCCTGGAGAGAGATGCTCTTGTGAAGTGAAAATTTAGGGGTTCTTTGGAAAGTTGGTTGGATGGTTCTTTTGCTGAGGCAAACACGTGAAGGACCATTTAGCTGAAGCAAACACGGGTGAAAGGATGTTCTGCTAAAGCAAGCCCGTGAAAGGACACACGAGAAAGGATTCTTTGTTAACAACACGCATGTATTAGTCGGCCTTACATTGTGTAGTTGAGCTGCATTTGTCGGGGCTCCATAGACAGAAACACACCAAAAAAACTTGTGGTGGTGTGCTGCAGTTTCTTGCTGCTTCCACTGACCGATTGGCTGATTGGCAGAGTGATGTCAGCTGAGACAGAAGCCCATGCTGCGGCAAGACCCATGGAGGACACATGATAATTGGAGAGGGTATTAAAAGGACTTGACAGACAGTGACAGAGGTTGAGCTAGGCTTGCTTATAGAGCTAACAGTGCAATGCTTGCGGTCTCGTGTCTTTGCTGATCTTTGCTTCCCTGAGAGAGGCACAGCCGAGAACTTCTCCTGGAATTCCTCCTGGTCTCTCCTGCTGACTCAAGCCAAGACTGAGGCCTGGCTGTCTCTGATAGGGTGTGTCACTGCTGTTGCTAACCCGACTCTACCAAACTGGACTGCTGGTGTATCTGTGAAGTGTTTGTGAGTGGATCGAGCTGCCACTACCTGCTAACTTGTGAACTGAACTGCTGATTTCCAGACAACACAGACAGGAGTTACTCCAAAGAACCTTTCTAAACAGGTCCACCAGTCCCCCCTACTCCCATCCTTTCTTTCCCAATACCTCTGGTGAGTGGTGGGCTACAAGGGAGGTTAGATAGTTTAAGAACCATAATTAAAAATAAGGTTTGAAGCCGGGCAGTGGTGGCACACGCCTTTAATCCCAGCACTTGGGAGGCAGAGGAAGGTGGATTTCTGAGTTTCGAGGTCAGCCTGGTCTACAGAGTGAGTTCCAGGACAGCCTAGGGCTACACAGAGTAACCCTGTCCCAAAAAACCAAAAAATAAATAAATAAATAAAAATAAGGTTTGAAAAAATTCAAGTTATACTCCTGATCACAGGTCTCCTATCCCTGATTCATGTAGAAGGGTACTTGAGCAGACACATGTTAAGTCCCTCTATTTTCACCAGAAAGACTACATACATCTATGGCATAACATCTTTTAGTACTGTTGGTTCATGAGTCACAAAAATCTGTCTGGAAATGGGTTAAGCAAATAAAGGGTTTATATGTAAGATGGTGGACCTACACATCTCTCACCCACATGCTTAAAGTCAAGCAGTCAGAAAACAAAACAAGCAACAAAACAAACAAACAACAACAACAACAAAACCCTTGACTGTAACAGCCGAATAAGAGTAAGGAGCAAGCACAACTCGGAGCACCAGCTTTGTCTTGCTGCCATCTTGGTCATCCACTATCACCCTTGGCCCATCAACTACAGTAGCAGGAAGTCAAACATTCTGAGTGACAGTTATTTCGCTCTATGGATAAAAAGAAATTGAGGGAAATCTGTACTCCTCCGTTTTTGAACTGGAAGCAATTAAGAATTGCTTCTAAGAAGAGGTGAATAAGATGGGAAGAGACATCCATGGCCCATTTGCTATGACAGGCCCTTCAGGTAAACTGAGAGCTGAGGTGGGTGGAGGTAAGAGTCAAGATGCATGGAATAATCCTAAACCCGGAGAGCCTTGGGACACGAGCACACGGTCTACCCTAGCCAGCTGGATAAACACACACAGGTCATTTGACAGAATCCAGATATAAAACAGTGAAATTTGGTAATCCATGTTTGTAATCTCGATACTTAAGCTGAGGATCACAAGTCTGAGATGAGCCTAGGCTGCACAGTAAGTCCCTTTCCCCCAAAACGAAAATAATACAATTAGTAAACAAACAACTTTTAAGTTACAGAACAGAGCCTGTTTTAATGCTACAGCCACCTCTGTCCCTTCCTTTTCCCATCTATTCCCAAGGTAAAAAAGAAAGAGCTGAGGGGAGAGAGTGTTACTGTCTTCAAATAACTCTGAGTGGGAAAAGCTGAGCTCTCAAACACAGTAAAAGAGTGATGGTGACTCATTTGTTTTACATTAGAACCATATACAAAGGCTACTCACAGGGAGCAAAACAAAATGGAACTAAGTGACAAGAAGCCATCCAAACCCAGGGAAGAAGATGAAGAAGTACCAGAGAAGACAGAAAAGAAGGGAGGATCAGGGGAAGAGAGAAGGCAAGGTGTGTGGGTGGAGGGAGCGCCTGCGGGCAGGACCCCCGGGGCTGTCTGTGGCCTGGCCAGATCTGCTGACACAGCACCTGGGCTCAGCTTCCCAAGGAAACTTAAGGAAGGCTTTATTTGGCTTATGGTTCCAGGACAAGAGTCCATCACCATAATGATGGGGAGGCGAGGTGATGGGGAGGCGTGGCGGTGGGGAGGCGTGGTGATGGGGAGGCGTGGCGGTGGGGAGGCATAGCAGCGGATGGCAAGGATGGCAACAGGAGAAGCTGAGAAGTCACTTTTTGGAACCGCAAGTACAAAGCAGGAGAGCAAACTAGAAGTCTGTACTCTCTAAAGTCCCTCCCCCAGCGACGTAATTCCCCCGGAAAGCCACGCCCTCTAAACCTTCCAACTCCCAAAGGCCAAGGTTAAGGAAGACATTTCTCTTCCAAGCTACCACACTCCCAGCCTGCTTTGGGGCAGGATTCCCAGCCCTTCCCCCCTCTAAGTTATGGAACAGCCTTCTGATCAATTCCTTTCCTGTTTAAAGTTACCAAAATGGGTTTTGTTTCTTTGTTGGTGAGAAATTAATTTACATAAATAGAAAACTAAGATTAGAGGCTGGAGAGACGGCTCCCCAGTTAAGAGCACTGGCTGCTTTTCCAGAGGTCCTGAGTTCAATTCCCAGGATCCGGTGGCTCACAACCATCTCTAATGGGACCTGATGCCCTCTTTGGGGTGCAGGTGTACATACAGACATAGCATTCATATACATAAAATAAATAAACAAATCTTTAAAAAGAAGAAAAGAAAACTTCGATTAACTAAGAAGCTGGAGAGATGACTCAATCATTAAAAGCGCTTGCGGCTCTTCCAGAAGACCAAGGTTTGATTCCCAGAACCCACACAGTAGTTAATAACCATCTGTAATGCCAGTTCCAAAGAGTCCAGTGCCTCTTCTGCATTGCTTGGGCACCAGGTATGCAAGTGGTACACAGACATACGTGAAGGCAAAAAACAATCACATAAAATATTATTTTAAGAATAAAATAAGATTAAACAACTGAGTTAATTAGAGCTACAGAACAGGTTTAAATGTTACAAACTTTGTCAATATATAGTGACATGGTCAAAACAGGAAGTGGAAGTGGAAGTAGAAGGAAGTAGGGCTGCTAATTTCTTCATCTTCCACAGCAGGGAGTTAAGAGACACCCACCTCAATGGAAACACCTAAGTTTAAACATACGGCTTTCAAATCGAAATGACTCAGTGTTTCTCAAAATCATCTGAGAGAAATATTTAATGGAATATAGGTGAGGATGCTTACATTAAAAAATAACTGACTTAACTAAAGTCTAGCAGATGGCCCTGTCAATCTGAAGAGGTCAGCTCAGAGCCGTTGGAAAATTCCACCAGACCCCCTAGCACGTAGGCACCCTTCCCCTCCTGGAAGAGACAAGTCAGAGATCACGAAGGCTGGAAGGGAGAGGCTGATTAAGCCCCTACTGCCCCATTCCCTAAAGACCAATCAGTGTAAAGGGCGCACTGTTCCGCCAATCATATTGTGCTAGTTGCTGATGATCTATGCCGCCCCTGGAAACTGTATAAAAACTCGCCAAATGGGCTGCCCAGGGTCACAGCCTCTCCTTTGGATGAAGGACGAGCCCAGTGTGCTGGAGCAATAAATTCCTCTTGCTTTTGCATCAATCCCTGGCTCTGCGTTCACTCGGGGGTCTCTGGTACGCTAAGGCTTGCCAAAGTCTTACAAATCCAAAGTTCAACACTTTGCCTATGAGGTACCAAGCATCATGTTAAGGACTTACAACGGATGTGGTTCTTGCCTTTATGGGACTTAGTATGTACTATGGGGACCAGAGATAAGGTGAACAGAGAACTAAGCGTGAAGCTCTCACAGTGATGACTGCTGTGGGGGAAAGATCAGGGTCCTTTCAGAGGTTTGACAATGAAGACAGACACTGGAGCAATTGCTAAAAAAGATGGGCTAATGGGAGGTGTTTGAGGAGTGACAGGTAGAGAAGAGTGGGGCTTAGGTAACAGGGGACCTGATGATGTGGAAGAGGGAAGGAAGAAGGTTGGGAACCTGGGGATAGAAAGAGAAAGGTTTGTTTTCTCTAAGATCCGAGTTGGAAGAAGTGGAGGGAGGTGGGAGGCTTGAGGGAGCAGGTGAGTTATCATCGCCTGGTGGCTGCAGGTGACCGGGCATGCCTGCGGACGAGGGAGGGGCTGCCACCCAGTGTAAGGCAGTGCGCCCACTTGCTAAAGAAGGGAGGTAGGCAAATCCCAGATCAGAATTTTACCAGGGACATGTGACTGAAAAAAAAAAAAAAGAATCCAAGCTGTCTAAAGCACATTGATTCATCATGAGCTCTGGTCTACATCATGAGGGAGGGAAGGGGCAGGAGAGAATCATGGACTGCAGAGGAAGAAGGGCAAACAACAGATAAGGATATTAAGCAGCGGCTACAGCCTGGAAGTGACAGAGAAATGGAAAGTGCTGGAAAGTAGAGATTTCAAATGAAATCTGAGGGGTTTCTCAAGATCACACAGCTTAGCAGGTTGCTTAGGTACTATCTTGTTCCTCCCTTCCTCTCTACAAATCACCATTAATTCTTCTGGGTTCTCATACCCAATTTTTCCAGGCATAAACCCAAAAGAGCCTGTCTAGAACATTCTTTGTATCCGTTTAGCACAATAATCATCAGAGATCACTTACAAAGTAAATAAGGTAGCGATCATCTGGGGATATATTGGAAAAATGAATGAATGAAGAACAAGAGTCAAGCAACAGCTTCGTGTCATTGAATAAACTCTGAGCTCTTCTTGTTGCTGCGTGTAGTGTTCATTTGGTTGTCTTATGAATTTCACCCTAAAGATTAATTCGGCCCGCTATAAAGAGCATAGGAATTAATATTCAGCCAAGATATGAATCTTTCTTCATTTTCATTTTAGTGGAAATCAATTTGTTAAACTACTGTTGAGAGCCATTTGTTACGTGCTCACTCCCACTTTGCTGCTCAAGTTGAGGTATTTGAAAACATCTGTGTGAACACTTTCCGTCAATACCCCAGATTTATACTGCTGGCTTACGGTAACTGCTCTCTCTGAGAGCATTATGAATTAAGCCTGTGGTACTAGATTCTATTGGTCTTATGCAACAGAAAAGAGATCAATTTTTTTTAAGCTCACAGTCAGAGTTGTCTCTAGGGTGGAATATAGAAATGACCTCTAGATGGAAAACATACCACCAAAACCCTGGGTGTAGCCTCTGTCAGGACTTTCACTAATGATGACAAAGGCCCAATGGAAATGATAAGGGCAGAGATTGCCCATGGTGCCTCATTATTCAGGCCACAGAAACAAACACCAGGTAGAGCAGAGTAGCTTACACCATGAGGCTACAAGCAAAGAGACAACGAGTAGAGGGGGCACCAGAAGAAGATAAGAACTCCCAGGGACATATCTCCCAGGTTTTGGTGACCTTCTTCCTACTGCTAGATTTTGCCTCATATAGTTCTAAGGATATTACACAATAGTATTACCAACTAGGATCCTCTGGCTTTTACCCTAAGAGTCTATAGGCGATCTTTCATATTCAAACAAGACCATAGCCCTCCTCACGTTGCCATGCAGTCTTAGCTCACTTCTCACAACAGTCACCAGGAGACTACTCCACTGCCTCTGAACCAGAACCTGAACTAACTCTCTGGCCCACTCTTTCTCTCCTGCTTCAATCTCCCTGTCCCCCTCCCCAGGGCTGATACAACAAAGTACCATAAATGACTGCCTTAAAACAGCTTGAACACAGAGATGTATTGTCTCTTGGTCCTAAGGGCTCAGGTTAAAAACAGGTTCTGAAAAAAAAGTCTTCTTCCTAAAGGTATCAGGGTAGTGTCTGGCCCAGGTCTCTCCTCTAGGTCTGATGGCTTTCTGGCAATCTTTGGTGATCCTTGGCTTATGGTCACATCACCCCAAGTTCTGCCTCACGGTGTTCTCGCTGTTTGTACAGCTGTTTGTACAGCCACACCCAAGTTTCCCCTTTTATAAGAATACTAATTGCAATCGTTTGTTTGCTACTCTAATAAGACATCCAAGATATGATAACTTTACAAAGAAAATGAGTTTTCTTAACTCACAGTTCTGACAGCTCAAAGGGCTTGGGCAGGTGTTGGCTGAACCCTGGTGAAGCCCTTCCTGGGTGCCTCACCTAGGTACTGAAAGCAAGGTAGGAGCAAACCATGTGGAAGAAGAGACCACACCACAAAACCCAACTCAAGAAAACCACTCAGGGCTCAGGCTCACTCTCAAGAGGCCTAGTGATCCTCCAACAGGCTCCATTCCTCAGTCTGTCTGTCTGTCCTTTTAAGGGCAGCTGCTTCACCAGGCCCCACCTCCTAAAGTTCCCACACCTTCCACACCTCCACAACTCAAGACTGAACTCATGCCTCAATCCCACTTGGGAGGGAGAAGAAAGCAATCACAAGGGGGGCGGGGCAGAAGGAAGGAGGGAGGTGGGTGGGAACAGGACAGGGAGGGGAAAAGGGAACGAGATCAGGTATTGGGGGTGGGAGGGGAGGAACAGGACTGAAGCCCTGAGGGCCAGCAGGAAGAATGGAAACAGACAACTTTGGGAGGTAGAAGGTTGGGGGACCCTCTAGAATATACCAGAGACCTGGGAGGTGAGAGACTCTCAGGACTCAAAGGGAGGGACCTTGGATGAAGTGCTCTACAGTGGGGAGGGGAAACTTGTAGAGCCCACCTCCAGTGGAGGGACAGGGCATCAAGTGGAGGAATGGGATTGCCATCCCACAGTCAAAAGCTCTGCCCCAGAATTGTTCCTGTCTGAAGGAACTGCAGGGACAAAAAGGAGAAGAGCCTGAGGGGAAGGAGGTCCAGTGACAGGCCCAAATTGGGATCCACCTCAAGGGGAGGCCCAGGGCCTGACACTGTTACTGATGCTGTGGTGTGCTTGCAGACAGGAGTCTAGCATGGCTGCCCTCTGAGAGGCCCAACAAGTGGCTGAAAGAGTCAGATACAGATACTTACACCCAACCAATGGACAGAAACCAGGGACCTCTGTGGTTGAATTAGGGAAAGGCTGGAAGAAGCTGAGGAGGGGGACCCCATAGGAAGACCAGCAGTCTCAACTAACCTGGACCCTCTAGATCTCTCAGACACTGAGCCACCAACCAGGCAGCATACAGAAGCTAATATGAAGTCCCCAACACATATACAGCAGAGGACTGCCTGGTCTGGCCTCAATGAGAGAAGATGCACCTAACCCTTGAGAGACTTGAGGTTCCAGGGAGTGAGGAGGTCTGGTGGGGTGAGGGTGGGGACATCCTCTTGGAGATGGGGGGGGGAGAAGTGGAGGAGGGGGAAAGGTATGGGATGAGGAGCAGTCAGAGGGCCGACCTGGAGGTGGATAACGACTGGACTATAAAAAAAGATTTTAAAATGTTTAAAAAGATTGAAAAACAAACAAACAAACAAACAACTCATCTTGCCAGATTTGGAACATTCCCTGTCTTCATATAACTAAGTTAACTGACAAACTGTCTTCAAAGGCAGGCTCAAGCTGAAACTCAGGGCATTGTGATTTCAGCATATGAGCTTGGGAAGCACAATTCGAGCCCAGGATCCCTCAACATGTGCATGTCCACCATCTCCCCTCTTACAAATGAAACTAACACAACAATAATCCTACCCAGATTTGCTCTTCCCTCTCAGATTCTCAACGGAGTAGTCTTGCTATCTTTTTCAATGTATTCTTAAATTCCCTTTACTCTCTCTGGTGCAGGGCTTAAATCCAGAGCCCCACATGTGCTCTGTTCGGTGCTCTGCCGTAGGTTTACCCCCAGTTTCCCAGCCTGGCATTATGTGTTCTTAGCAAGGTTCTCAATAACTATTACTTGGCACATTATTTTACCTTTTATTTAGATTTTGCTAAATGTCTCCAAAACCTGTAGGAACAGAATCCATTTCTCCTTCAGAAAGTGCTTCCTCTCTTGGTATTGGTTTTCATTGTCTTGAGCCTCTTCTCTCTTCTGTTCCCAGGTTGCTCTGCAGCATCCTCTGATGGCTGTCTGTCTGTCTGTCTGGGTTTCTGTCCAATGTCACTGTGCTTCACTCATCCGCACTCCTGCCACCAGCCATCTTCTGCACACTGATATTCAAGTCCAGAAGTCTAATATACATCTCTATATAGTTATCATTATGTATCTATACTTATATCGATATAGATATTGATCATCTTGTTAAGAACATATAGTGCCAGCCCAGGGAGCTAGGGATATAGCTCCATGGTAGAGCACTTAACATCTGATATAAAAATCCAAAGTGCCTAAAATAAAACCTCCTGTCTTCTATGACCTTTACATTTAAGAATGACTACCACTGACCTAGACTCTCAAGGCAGAAACTAGTGGTCAGCATGCCTTGACAGCCCTAAACAGAAAGTCACACATAAGTCTAACACATCTTCCAGTAAATGGCTTTGGGAGCAGAAAACAGAAAAAGGAAAGGAATGAAAGGCCCTGGGAGGCTGCTAAGACAAGACAGCTTCATTCGTAACTGACTGTCCCACAGGCATGACCTGAGTGTGATCACTAGAACTCACATCAAAAAGACAAAAAAAGTTACTCGGGGTGGTACATGTTTATAGTCGCAGTCCTGAGGGGGAAGAAAGCTGAAGCTGGGTTTGATGATGAACAAGACAAACATCGTAGTTTAGTGAGCTCCAGGCCAAAGTGGGACCCTGTCTCAATTCAAGGAACAGCACCCAAGGTTGTCCTCTGAGCGCCACATGAATGCACACACACACACACACACACACACACACACACACACACACGTTTACATGCACCTACACTTATGTGTGTACCTTGGATATACACATATGTACCCATATGTTCACATTCTTGTTCACTTACACTTATGTGTGTACCTGGACACACACACACACACACACACACACACACACACACACACACACACACATACACACACAGAAAGGGCCTTGGGAATGTGAAGCACATTTTAAAACAGACCTTGGAGAGGACTCCTGAATAACAAAATCTGGGTTATTCATAAAAGGTGTCCTAATGGTTGCTTCAATACAACCATTGACAAAAGGCAACCTAGAGGTTAAAGGGGTTTATTTCAGTTTAAATTCCAAACAACTCATTGCGGAGGGGAAGCCAAGGCAAGAACTCTCAACAGTTATATATATCACTTCCATAGTCGAGAGCAGAGAAAACTGGCTGGACACATGCTGGCTTGCTTGCGTGTGCTCAGCTCCCATTTCTCTGCTCTTATGTAGTTCAGGACTCCTGGCTGGAGAACGGTGCCACCCACCATGAGAGTGTGTCTTCCTACACCAATTAACTTAAATAAACAACACCCAAAGATATGTGCCCCCACCCCACCCCCCAGCCAACCCAATGTAGATTGACCTTTCATTGGGATTCTCTTCTGAGGTGATTGTAGGTAGTGCAGACAACTGAAGCCAACCATCACACAGGAGTAACAAGAGTTATAATTTCTCAAAGATACGAGAGGCCCAGAAGGCAATGATTCAATCTAACCTTTAGGATCCCACCATGTGCTGAGTAATCACAGGACAGACTGAGAAAAAAAGGACAAAACAAGAATTCTACCTGTCCTAAGCTCCCCAAGCCTCTCCTCTGGACCAAGAGCACTCTCCCCTATGAAGCATGGTAAACACTAACAATGCTCTGGTCCTTTCAGGATGTTTTAATTTCCTTAAAAATCACAATAGAAAGAATCCAGGCTCTGTAGGCACCAGGCTCACATGTAGCACAGACATGCATGCAATGAAATACCAATACACACAAAGATAAATAAATAAAAATCAATAATAAGAAAAGAGAAACTATAGGTATCTCCAACTACCCGTGTAATAATAAAGGTGCTCAGGCAAAAGCCAAACTGACCACATACACACACACCAACTGTAAGGTTTTCATTGGATTTTACGTTTTTGGCATAAGCAACCTTCCAGGCCTGCTTTCTTTCTCTGGCTACCTGACTTTAAGCTACAAAGAAGAGATACATAATTATTATAACGGCAGCCCCAAAAGTAGATTATTTAACTGGGTAGCCATCCAAGGAAAGTTTGTTCAAATATGTCAAAAAAACCATCTTAATTTTTTTTTAGTTGAATCTTCTCTTTAAAAAAAAAAAAAAAAAAAGTGTAAAGAGAACTTATGACAATTGCAGACGTGTAAGAGAACTTCCTGACACTTAATGATGGAAATAAAATTCACCTATGACCACTATAATCAGAGAGAATGACTACAAACATCTTGATCTTTCTTTCTTTTAGCATTTGTGGTGGCTTGAATATGCATGGCCTATGGGAGGGGGTACTGTTAGGAGGTGTGGCCTTGTTGGAGGAAGTGTGTCACTGTGGGGGTGGGATTTGGAGGCCTCCTCCTATGCTCAAGCTCCACCCATTTCCGGAGAGAGCTCCTCCTAGCTCCTTGAGGAGGACAGTCTCTCCTGGTTGCCTTCAGATCTTCAGATCAAGATGTAGAACTCTCAGTTCCTCTAGCATCATGTCTGCCTGCACGCTGCCACGCTTTCTGCCTTGGTGATAATGGACTAAACCTCTGAAACTGTAAGCCAGTCCAGTGAAATGTTTGGCCTTCTCAGAGCTGCACTGGTCACGGTGTCTCTTCCTAGCAATGGAAACCCTAACTATGACAGTATTCATATCTACACATAATATATATGTATATTCTTTTAGACAATTTTATTGATATAGAACCAAAATTATGAGAATCGTTGCTTACTTATAGTTTTACATATAATGAATAAATTCCTAAAGCATTAATAGCTTTGATTGCTAATTCTATAACTAATAATACTGTACAAAGATTTTTGCCTACATTTCCAATTAGTTACTATGTATAAATACTTTTGAGTCCCATCCCCAGGTTCACAGTTTAAAAAGAAAACAACAGCTTTAGGTAAAGCTGTGACCTAACCCCACGATGGCTCCTCTGATGACGGCTGCAAAGCTGCTGAGCACAAAAAAGACAGAAGAACTAAGAGAAATGCGTTGCTTAAATCCCTGGAGACAGTTCCCAAAATAATATCCCCCAGCAAACAATACCCCCAAGGTTTTCCCTGGGAAAAGCATGCACCTTAACACAAGAAAGACTCCTTCCTGACCCCACTCCTAATCTTTTAATTTTAACATATAGTTAGAGCATACCCTCACACACCCATGGCAGGAATACGGAGGGCAGAGGGCAGGAGGAGTTGGCTCTCTCCATCCATCGTGTGGGTTCTGGGGATGGAACTCAGATCATCAGTCTTGGGCAACAAGCACCTTTACCTGCTGAGCCGTCTCACTGGCTTGGCAGGTGTATTATTGGGCTTGCTCTGTGCTTCTTCATGCATTGTATGTTCAAAAACTGGTAGGTGTAAATAAAGTCTTTTGGGCAGAAAATGTAGTATTATGAAGGGTGAGGTCAACCCAAAAGGGTGTGTCAGAATGACTGGTTCTGTGTAAAGTTCTCTGGTAGGAGGAAGGGAACCATCTGAAACAAAAAAGCAACATTAGAGGGATATTAATAATCATTTAAGGTTGCCACAGCCTCTTTCTTCTGACACTGGCGATTATCCCTGGATGTGCTTGCCTATGGACTAACAAATCAACTCTTTCAGAAGCATTAGACGCGTTTAGGTTATGCCCTGTGTTAGATGGGAGTTTGCTTTGTGATCCTGTGGCCTTAATCATTATCTGATGCTCAGTTCCTGCCCAGCCACTGACTTAATGTTTGTACCTTCAGTGTCTTTTAAACATCTGCTGGCCTCAGGCTCCACTTTAAGAAACTGGTGGTTACTCCTCACCTTTCTCTCCAATGAAGGGAGGGTAACAGAGAGAGGTGGAGAGACAGCAGGAGAGGTTGGAGAGAATGCTGAACAAACCGACTTCACCTGAGTTTTCAGCAACTGAAGAATGTCAGGCTCCATCTGTGTATGTTGTCTGCATTAGGACCTAACTACATTTATTCATGTCATGTCTGGTCCTTCTCATTTATACATAGCCTTTAATCAAAATTATGTTTTTACATTTTAAGATCCAAAGAACATAGGCAAAGATGCCATGTGTCCATAACTAGAGATAAGTTTAAAGGTAAAGATCTTGTCTAGCATGTGTAAGGCTCTGGGTTCAATCCCCAGCATCTGCCAAAAGAAAAGAAAGGAAAGGGAAAGAAAAGAAAAGAAAAGAAAAGAAAAGAAAAGAAAAGAAAAGAAAAGAAAAGAAAAGAAAAGAAAAGGGCACTGTGGTGGTTTGATTAGATACCGTCCC
This sequence comes from Uromys caudimaculatus, assembly GCA_028551405.1. Lineage (NCBI taxonomy): Eukaryota > Metazoa > Chordata > Mammalia > Rodentia > Muridae > Uromys > Uromys caudimaculatus. The sequence continues at coordinate 54,785,193 of CM052712.1, read as the reverse complement.
CATAGACTCAGGTTTGGCCCATAGGGAGTGGCACTATTAAGAGGTGTGGTTTTGTTGGAGTAGGTGTGCCCTCATTGGAGAACGTGTGTTGCTGTGGGGGCGGGCTTTGAGGTATCCTATGCTCAAGCTACGGCCAGTGTGGCAATGTGGAGCTCCTCCTCCAGCACCATGTCTGCCTGCATGCTGCCGTGTCCCACCATGGCCATAATGGACTAATCCTCTGAAACTATAAACCAGCCCCAATTAACTGTTTGCCTTTATAAGGGCTGCTGTGGTCATGTGGTCATGGCCTCGTCACAGCAATAAAACCCTAACTAGACCAATGTGTGAAACCGTCTGCCACCCAGACCCCTCCTTCCACTGACGTCATTCCTGGACAAAGGACCCTTCCCATCCTGGGAACTGGCTCCCTACAGCAGCTACCGAATGGGGCGGAAGCTGATAGATCACCTCCAGGCTCAGCTCTGCCACTCCCTTACTTTCCAACGCTATACAACTTTGTTCTCTGTGGAATTAGAGAAAAAAATACCAAGCTTTGGGTTGCTTGGGATTTAAGAGGTAGTGCAAACAGAAATAAAACTCAGTGGTGAGTATTTGTCCGGTATACATGAGGCCCTGGATCTATCATCAGCACCATAAAAGTAAACTAGAAAATTAATAGATATAAATAAATAAATAAATAAATAAATAAATAAATAAATAAATAAATAAATAAGATGAATGGAAGTGAAATATCTGACTTAAAATCTAGCAGGAAGCCGGGCAGTGCTGGCGCACGCCTTTAATCCCAGCACTTGGGAGGCAGAGGCAGGTGGATTTCTGAGTTCGAGGCCAGCCTGGTCTACAGAGTGAGTTCCGGGACAGCCAGGGCTACACAGAGAAACCCTGTCTCAAAAAAACCAAAAAAAAAAAAAAATCTAGCAGGAAGTGGGTGTCTGTGAGTAAATATCTACTGAAGCGTTTCCGTTCTTTTTCGTGTGTGTGTGTGTGTGTGTGTGTGTGTGTGTGTGTGTGTGTGTGTTTGGGGTGAAGAAGGCCTGGAGTTGCCCTCCTGTTTTCCTTACTTCCTCTCCATTTCATTCACTAAGGCAGAGCCTTTCAACTGAACCTGAGCTCTCCAACGTGGGTTGTCTGGCTAACCAGTTTGCTCTGGGAATCCCCTATCTCGGCCTTCCCATTTGGATTCCAGTCAAACTGCCATGCACACCCAGCATTTTCCTGGGCTCTAGGGGGGTCCCAACTTTGGTCCCCGTGATTGTGCAGTGAGTATTTTGCCCCCTAAGCATCCTACCAATCTTTCTACTGAGGCCCCAAGTATTAAAGGAGTTGTCTCATTTTAAATAAATCACATTTGAAAACGTGACGCTCAGATATTGTTGCTATTTAGTAAATGTCAAACAAGAATAAGGTGGTGCCTTTCCGGGGTAGATAAGAGTCATTTAGATTCTTGGAATTTTCTTATGCTGATGTTTAAAACATCAGTCATTAGACATCACCCCCTCCCCATTTTCTAGTGTAAGGCCAAGGAGAAGAAGCAAAAGGGACAAGTTCTATTTGCAACTTGTGGTATGTTTTTAAGCCTCTAGTCTGCACTCCTCCTGATACCAGGTCCTGAAGACAGGCGCACACACACACACACACACACACACACACACACACACACACACGTATACACAGACACACACACACAGACATACACATTCACACATATACATATACATCATGCACACATATACATCTGTACATGCATGCATGCACATGCTCACACACACACACACATATATACATACACACAGACACATACAAACACAGAGACGTACATACACACACGCGCATGCGCACACACACATTTTGCTTTATTTCTTGTTTTGCTTTTGAAAAAGAACCCTGCTATGTATCCCAGGCAGGCCTTTAACTCACGATATAACTCATGCTGGCCTCAAACTCAAGATGCTCCTGCCTTACCCTCCCAAGTGCCGGGATGACAGTTGTGTGCCACCATGTGTGGCCACCATTCCACCCTGTTAGATAAATTGCTGTCCGCACATAATTGATAGTGCTCTGACATTCTCCCTGTAACCTTTATCCCTACCTTACCCTGCTTTCTCTGTAGTGATGCAAAGAATTCCCTCTGTGGTCTCCAACAGTAATGCTACAGCTAAAGTTGTGGATTTTCACATTCCCCTAAGGAGCACCATCCTGGACGGGAGTCCTGGATTGTATACGAAAGCAGGCTGAGAAAGCCAGTGAGTAGCATTCCTCTAAGGCTTCTGCTTGGTTCCTGCCCTGACTTCCCTCAGTGATGGAGCAGGCTGTGGAAGTGCAGGTGAGCTACACCCTTCTCTCCTGATGCTGCCTTTCATCTTAGTGTCTTATCACAGCAACAGAAAGCTCACTAAGACAATCCACTACCAGTTTTCCTTCTTAACAGTGACTAATATTGACACGTCTTTTCGTGTGTACTTATTAATTGCCTATGCCTCCAATTCTATGGGATAGGAAATGTATTTTATTTTTCCACCAACCCCCAATTTGGCACCTACAGAGTAAGTGCTCATTAAATGCATGTTGGATGGCTGAGTAGCAGGGAAGATGCCTCTGCAGTGGAAGACCATATGCTTAGCTTGCTCAGGGCTCTCAGTTCAGATCCCAGCAACAAGACAAACCACACCTAACAACAATAACAAAAACAGACGCAAGACAATAAAAAAACCCTTCTAATAAAGGTTCCAGTGGCCGTGTCTAGGATGAAGCTGCACGCTCAGGTCTCACACACGCCCTCCGTATGGAAATCCAGTTCCATTATGCGTAGACATTGTCTTTTCCACCTTTGCTTCTGGATTTCCCTTCCATATAGGTTTAGTGGTTTTCTGTGGGCTGGCCTGGTCTGCCACAGCATGAGGCTGGTCCACTTTGAAAACACACCTAGGTGCTTCCTCTCATTTGTGGTTCCTAGATTTTCTACAGATATAAAATCACGTGGGCATAGGCGGCTGAAAGCAGAAGTGAAACTCCCTAGGGAGCAAAGGAGGCTAAAGGGGAGGGGGAGGGGCACAAACGAGGAGCTGGGAAATTGCTGAGCGTACAGTACGTACTTATGTTATTTTTAAAAACTTCGTATTGATTCTTTGAGAGTTTCACCTCATGCAGCCCAATCCCACTCATCTCCCTGTCCCCTCATATCCGACCTCGCAACCACCTCCCTCAAAGAAAATAATAAAACAAAATAAAATAAAACAAAAACAACTCGTCATGGAAGCTGTAACGAGTGTACACACATCACCACTTGTAAATGTCCCTTGCGATGAGTCCTTGGTCTGGTTCCAGGCCTCTGGCTTCTGCTACGGCAGCTTTGGACCTGCAGGACCCTACCTTACATGTGCTCCAGCAGTTCATAGTTGAGGGAGATGTTTGGGTGGGCCATCTTAAAGCTTCTGCTGGAGCTGTCTGTTCTAGTCACAGTCACATGTTCTAGAACCCTCGATGTTAAATACTGAGTGGTTCCTCTGCCTGGAGCACTCTTCTCTGGATGGCCACTCCTCAGCCCCTCCTGTCACTCCCTCATACCAGCTGGTTCTGCCTCCTTTCTCACAGCCCAGGAGCCTTCCAGTGTCCCCGGCCCACACAGCCCCAGGAAGCCCGGACTTTGCTTTACTACTCCTATTCTGTCTAGAACCACTGTACGTTCATCTGTTTAATAGCTGTGTTCCCTTCTAGACTACCAAGCTCCAGATTGGTAGGAGCCACATTTTGTGGCTCATGCTTGTCTTCTCATCCTCTAGCATGAAGTAAATGCTCAAACAGCACAATAAAGAAGCCGATGAGTAAAACATGTGAATTGTGTGCTGACACCACCCTAAGCATTGTGTGTGTATGTAGTGTGTGTGTATAACATATGAATCGTGTGCTGACACCGCCCTAAGCACTGAGTGTGTATGTAGTGTGTGTGTGGGGGGGGTGTCTTCCTCTATCACTCTCTTCCTTACTGTCTTGACACAGAGTCTTCACTGCATCGGAAGCTTGTCAGTGGGCTAGCTGGCCAGCAAACTCTTGGGATCCATTCCTCAACGCTGAGGTTATAGGCATATGCATTCATGCCCAGATTTTTATGTCGGTACAGGGGATTCAAACTCAGGTCCCTATGCTTGCAGAGCAAGTGTTCTTACTCACTGAGCCATCGTCCCAACTCCCCACCATGGCTGTTTGCAAAAGATCTAGTTTGTTGAGGTAACGGTTTCTCCTACACAAGATAAAACAGTGACTCTAGAACAAGGCACGGATCATGTTCCCATTCCCGCATCCCTCACCCGATCATTCAAATCCTGACCTACATGGGTCAGGAAGGCCATGAATCTTGGGCTTAAGCTGCAAGCCAAACTGTCCTTGAGATTTCTGAAACTTCAATAGGAATAACAGAAATTATGCCAACTCTCATTCTAAAGTTTCAACTAGATAGCAAACAAAATAGCAAAAACCCAAGAAATAAAGACAAAACCCAAGCAATGTCTGTCGGTGCCCAGTGGCACCGGAATCTCTCTACATGTTTCATCTTCCTGGCACCAGGAGAGCCATAGCCTTGGGAGAATCAAAAGGCAGCAATACTGACATAGAAACCGGGGCAATCTCCAGTGTGTATGGCCATAGATGTGGGTGGTCTTTGTCACAGATCTCAGCCAAGAAAAGCCAAAGCAGAAAACAAGAACAGAGCCGGGCAGTGGTGGCGCACGCCTTTAATCCCAGAACTTGGGAGGCAGAGGCAGGTGGATTTCTGAGTTCAAGGCCAGCCCGGTCTACAGAGTGAGTTCCAGGACAGCCAGGGCTACACAGAGAAACCTTGTCTCAAAAAACCAAAAAAAAAAAAGAAAAGAAAAGAAAAAAAGAAAGAAAGAAAGAAAACAAGAACGGGGCAGCCAGTGAACAGTGCCTATAGCTGGCACAGCAACTGCAGGATTCGCCTTGGAGGACTCCAAAAAATATTTGCTAGAGATGGAATGGGGCCAGTGAGGACACTGAGGTGAAATCTGCATGTCTCCAGCTGTGACTTCATTTGTTTCTGTGAGATAATGATCAGCAACTCTTAGATGATGCCAAGCACTAACTCCAAGAAGAAAGAGAACAGGAAGTTCAGAATACAATGAGGGTGGAGGGACAGGATCTGGACAGTTAACAGCCTCAACAACAACAACAACCTCTTGAAGACAGAGATCACGTGAGAGTTGCCATCTTGGGCTGCAAATGTCAAGAAAGAAGAACTGAGAAGTGAATTCTGGGACAGCAGGCAGCAGCAGGCCTGAAGATGGTCGGCAGTGCCACAGGCTTGGAAGCCTTCCCAATCCTTGTTTCGTCTCCTGGGGAAATTTTTCTCCACTGAAATGCATATTTAAGTCCACAGTGAGAATGAAGACTGAAGCAGACTTTATGTTATAACCACTTTACAAAAGGCCAGCTATTCCATTAGTGAGCGGACATCTGTATTTGTATAGGAAGGATTCCCTGGTCATGGTCATTTGACCCTTGAGGAAATTGCTTCTGATTCATCCATCTGACAAATATTTATCAAGTAAAGCACCATTCTAAGTGCTTGGGCTACTGCAGCAAGCAAAACCCTTTGCTTTTCTGGAGTTTTAATGCTAGGGAGGACAGGCAGAGAATTCACAAGGATTTTCGTAAGAAAGCAATGAAATCTGGGAGGCGGTCTGGCAGTTGGGGCTGCTTCGGGGAGGCCTCCCAGAGAAGGTGACACTTGATCCTCTCCTCAGGGCATGCTTAGAATGAGACGCCAACCATAAGAGCTGGAGAAGGGAGTGGAGTGGATCAACAGGGGGGGGGGGGAACAGCAAGGGAGGGACAAGCATTCCTTGATGTTTCCAGAAACAGAGGCTCTGCTATGGATGGAGTGTGATGGGGAGAGATCAAGGACAGAGATAGTCTTGTGTTGTGTAGGCTGTAGCCTGAGCAAGAAAGCCAAATGACAGCCATAAAGTGAAGAGTAATTAAGGCTTCCAAAATGAGAGCAGGCTGAAGAAGTACTCGCCTTTAATCCAAGTGTTTAGGAGGCAGAGGTAGGCAGATTGCTATGAGTTCAAGACCAGCTTGGTCTACATAGTAAGTTCCAGGACAGCCAGTGCAACAGAGTGAGCCCTTGTCTCCGAAACAGCAAAACAAAACAGAACAAAGCTTCCAATACGTTCCCACACACCCACCGACTCACCTTAAGCGTGCCCACTGAGGTTTTCACAGCTGAGCTGAGAGGTCATTACACACAGCATCTCTGAAAACGAGGTGTCCCTTCCCAATGTCAGGCTGTGCATAGATCTTAAGAACTGCAGATTCTGGACCATATTCAAAAATCAGTTGTAGTCCAGTCAGAAGTTTTGGGAGGTGCCGTGAGAACATGAGGGGAGAAGAAGTAAAGGAGAGGATGGGAAGAGGGCTAATGAGTCCTAAGACTGAACTGTCAGGAAAGAAAGCAGAGCCCACTTCCCCAGACTAAAGCACACCCTGCCTGACAGCGCATGGTCGCAAGGCCAGCCCGAGCTATAAAGCAAGGCTTTCTCTTAAAAACCAAAACAAAAGTCCAGGTAAACTCCACGAAGTTATAAACTAAAAACATTGGACGTGTCCACAGAGAAGATAAAGAAGAAACAAGGGAGACATTTACATGGATGAAGAGGGTCGAAGAGACCATGGGAGCCGTGTGAGGAAGTCAGGGCTGGGCCGGCTGCTGTTGGCTTCCTGGGCTGGTGTCCTCACAGAGAAAGGCAATGTAACTAAACCGCTCCATACCGTCTCATCACTCACAAAGGCTAGTCCGTACCTCCAAGCAGTCCACTATCATTTTTAGAAAGAAAGGAGGGGAGGGGGTAAGACACGCTGTATAATAGAATTCCATATTTGCTAAGCATGTTGATAGATGAACTTTTTAAAAAGCAGCAAGATGCCGGGCAGTGGTGCCGCACGCCTTTGATCCCAGCACTTGGGAGGCAGAGGCAGGTGGATTTCTGAGTTCGAGGCCAGCCTGGTCTACAGAGTAAGTTCCAGAACAGCCAGGGCTACACAGAGAAACCCTGTCTCGAAAAACAAAAACAAACAAACAAACAAAAAAGCAGCAAGATGAATGGAAGTCCACGTGTTGGGCACCATCCATGGATAGTGGTATTAGGGCTAACATTTTTGTTGTTAATTGTATTTTTCTTTTTTGCCTTTCCCCGATGAACTTGGACCACTCAAGTTTTCTTTTGAAGGCAGGGAAGTGAACATTATAGAGAGGTTTCTAAGACAAACTGTTCACCTTTCAGAATGTCCCTACGAAGCTGCTTCCTGCTCCTGAATACACATGGAAGCAGCTCCGGGGGACCACTGGTCAGACCTGCAAGCGGCCATGAGTTTGGGAATCTATAGCAAGCCAGCCCATGACTCAAACCCTGAGTGGAGTGGTCTGTGCACAGCGCAGGCTTTGGGGATCAGAATGTATCTTCTAATCTCCTTAACAAAATGTGCTAAGCCCTCTGCTGTTCCATCATAAACTGCCAATAAAACCGGGTCAAATCTGCCTACCTATCTAGCGGCCTATGGATTCCTGTTTTCTTCCTCTGGGAAACTCAAATACAGCTGGGTCACTTGTTGCCAAGTACCAAATCAATTACCAAAGCAGAGGGTCCCTCCATAAAGAAGCCTAACCAGCCTGCTTCACTCAGCCTCATGCTGACCTCCCTGGAGTGAATTCACCTTCCCTGAAAAGCCTGCAGTATACAATGAGGTATCAAATGACGTTAAACCTTTTATCAGTCTAGGCCTCCCTTAGACAGTGTATCACCCAGCACTGATTGTTGCTAGACAGACTCATGGAATTTCCTGGCAACAGAACATAAATAAAGAAGTGAGCCCTGGGAAAGGGGCACTGGGCAGCTATGGGGTGGGGGTAGGGTTTGGGGAGGGAGTTCATAGCTCAGAGGAGACCGCATTTTCTTGCTACCTCATAGACCCTGGCACCTGAAAGAAGAGCAATGTGACAAATATGCAGAGCGTCGTCGTCTCTCACCATAGGAATTACCAAAGAAGCTAAAAATGGCAACATGCACTGCATAATCTCTAACCTCGGGGGACAGGGAAAAAGAAGCACTGTGTCAATCTCAGTTCCTGGTTAGGCGCATTATCATAAGAGGGGGCTTCTCATTCCAAACGCCACACTTCACTACCGTTTACTGGGCTCGGCCTTCTCAGATATTGAATTCCATAGCAATTTTAGTTTTTGCTTTTGATCTTTACTGTTTTACTCGTGTATCCATAAACATGAGCTACTGAACCAATCTTATATTAAGGAGCTAAGGTCAAAGCCCCAGGCCATCCAGATAGGACTAAACCAGCATCCTGAAAAGGACCTCACTGTGGACCTAAGGAAGTCTCCATCTTTTAGATACCTTGATGTGAGATTACCTGCCAGTGATCCAGCCTTCATTTCTCCTGTTCCTCCAGTTAGGAAGGGAGACTTAGGCGATGTATGTGTTTTCCTGGGAAGGGGCAGCAGAGGAGTTCTCCTGAGGTTAATTTTATAAGTCCTCGTCTCTTGTCAAAACATTATCCTACAGGACGCGTGAAGGGGACTTGTTGGAACTACCCTGCAAAGCAGTACTTTTTATCACTTGACTAATTTTAAAAGTAGCTCATTCAACCAATTTTGGCAACTGAACTATTTTCTGAAATCCAGAATAGCAGAAGCTTGGGAGCTAGACAGGGACAAAATAAGAGATTCGGAAGTCTCAGTGTAGGGAGGATGTCATTCATTTACCAAAACACTGCCAGAGAGGCAAAGCAAGACTGGGGTGGGTCCTGGGTGGCCTCACCCACCCGCCTTGTGCTACCCTTTGGGCAGAGGGTCAGAGCAGCAGACACTCATGGACTGCTCATCCCATATGAATCTGGAGTGTCATTCTGGTTCCATAAGAAAAGAGGACACTGTGCCATGCCTAACCCATCTAGGGTTCTAGAACCCACCCAGGATCTCACACACGGGTGGAATGAGAATCTGGATCCAGGGACCTGTTTCAAAGTTTATGCACTTTGTGTGGCTTGTGGAAGGGCCAGCAGCACCCTATGATACTCACCTAGGACTCGATCTGACTCTGTCAATGAAGAGCAGGGGAGGGGTTAAAGGAGGGGAGGGAAGAGCTAATCTTTACCCAGTGCTCTCTGTGCCTAGCACTGATCAAGTACCTCAGAACAATGCTGCCAAGTGGACAAGTTGTCCCCTTCACAGACGTGGGAACCAGCTCACACAAAAACACAAACCTGATAAGTGAGACAGCCAATTTGGCTCCAGAAGGCCTGGCTCCTAACCTCTCTGTAGATCTGCTTCTCACAGTGAGTGCTTAGCAGACTCCACAACCTGTCCCACTGAACTTTACTCACCAACCCCCACACTTGCAAATGAGATGCCTGGGACTTTTCTAGGGATGGGGGGTGCTCCCCACTTAACTGTATAGAAAAGCAAAGCCATACTGGGAAGCCGTATTGTGAAGTCCGGAACACTTATGCTAGCATTAACTCTGAAAGACCTGTGTCCTTATAAGTTCAAGACCGGGCTCTCCAAGAAAGAGGTAATACCCATGAGTCTGTCTTTGTCTTCTGCATCCACAGATGACCTTCCCTGAAGAGCATGAGCACCCAAGTGGGGTGAAAACTAGGCTCTTTCATTAAAGGAGTGAAAACCTAAGAAAAGCTACTGTCTTACATGTCCCAGTGAAGGCACACCTGGGTAACAGAGCCAGAGTGTGGAAAGCATACAGTTTGTGTGCACTGGTGTTATCTGTGATAAAGTCTGGATCAATCCCTCTGAACTTCCCCAATTAGAAGGAGAGATAGAGAGAAATATCCTAAAATCACCTGGCTACCACTTTTGACATTCATGGCCTTTGCCCCTTGGTTTTGCCATACAATTTCACAGAAGGACATCTACTTGACTTAGGGAACATTTTTAACCCCCCCCCCCCAATGGTTTTTATTCAAGTCTGAAAAGAGAAACATTTCTTTTCTTTTCTCTGGAAGATGCAGGAGAAAGCAGGTGCTTTTATCTCCCTAGCATCCCTTGGTGAGGGAATCACATCTCCCCATGTGCAGTTCCAGGGCTGTCCTGGGGATCCTAAAACCCCATGGAGTCACTTCAGTCAACAATGAAAGGGTCCAGGATGGCATGGGGCAGCTACTTCTGTAGTGAGTCATGGCTGCTGCAAATTAAGAGGTGAGAATAAGAGGAAGAGAAAAAAAATCTGCAACCGGTGAGCCTGTTTCTAGTCCCAAGGATAATGTCTACCTACCTACCTTCCTTCCTTCCTTCCTTCCTTCCTTCCTTCCTTCCTTCCTTCCTTCCTTCCTTCCTTCCTTCCTTCCTTCTATCCTTCCCCCTTCCCTCTCTCCCTCCCTCCCTTCCTCCCCCCTCCTTCCTTCCTTCCTTCCTTCCATATCAACCTTGGGCATGGAAGAAGCCAATAAATTCCCTCTACCCTAAATCTAGTTTGACTTGAATTTCAGTCCCTTGCAAGCAAAAGTAATAATAGAAAGGGCTGAAAGTTTAAGTTGCTGCCTTGACCTCCCAGGAAAGGCACACATGCCTAATGTAGTTCACTCTTTTAGAAAGGTCTATGCCTCCTTTAGACCCAATAAACTTGTTGCTTGGAGCCTCAGTCCTCTGGGTGGGATTCATTTCTTTCTTTTGGGCTTTGTCCCTAATGCAGATGTGAAGAAAATGTGATTGCTCTCTAACTGCAGTAACTTTGTCCCCAGAGATGTGTATTCAGTCACAAATGACAATGTGCTCAGGTATCTCAAAGGCACCCTTGTCTTTCTGGTAATCAGCCTATACTGTGATGTGTACATTGCTGTTACTTCAAGCAGTCGTTCTGAAAATAACTGTACATCAGGCATGGTTGCTCACATCTATAATCACAGCACTTAGAAGGCTGAGGCAGGAGGCTGACCACGAGTCTGAGACTACCCTAGGCTACAGAGTGAATACCAGGACAGACATAGGCAGATAAACTAAAGAGTTTTGGTTTGTTTTTGAGATAGGTCTCATTCTATAGCCCAAGATAGCTTCAAACTCATAGCAAACCACCCTAGCTCACAAATTGTTGTGATTGTAGGCATGAGACACTATACCTAGCTTCCCACACAGTTATTTTAAGCTACCAATGCCAAGGTCTCATCCCAGAGATTTGGTTTTAATCTAAAAGATAGGTCTGATTATCAGGATTTCCAAAATTCTCCCCCAGTGAGGCAGGGGACTCATTACACTCATGTCTTTAGTGATTTTCTGAGTGCCAAAACCTGAATAAGTTTGCCACCCATGATTTCTGATGGTGGGACTACAGAAAAGACGGTAGCATCCTTAGCATCCCATGGCGTGCTCAGTAAAGTATAGTTTATGTTGCAGGAGTATGATGATGTCTGCTTGCTTGTAGTGGACACACACCCTGGCCTTGTGTTCTGTGAGCTACTGAGAACCCAAAGCTGTGTGTGCCCACAGTGCGTGTGCCCTCAAGTCGTCCATGCACACAGACAAGCTCTAAAGACTCTGAAAAGCTTAAAAATCAAGATTCGACCTTTTGCTCTGATTCATTCCAATAACTACCAAAGATCATATAGCCTAGTCTATGGAACTATGCCAGGACTATCGTAAGAAAGGACTGTAAGTCAAATGACTTAAACCTAGACTCAAAGAAAAGTTTCCAGTGGGGAATTCCCAGTAAAGGTAGAGGTGGAAACTAGGTAGGAACCCCAGAGATTGCCAGCAACCAACCAGCAGGAGGTAGGAAAGAAGCAAACAGACTCTCCCTCAGAGCTCACAAGGAACCAGTCCTGCAGATGTGTGGGTTGAACACTGAGTATCTTGCCAATCTGATTAGACTGAGAAAGGAGTAAAGCTCACCTCTGGCTGTGTCTGCAAAGTTTCCAGAGAAGACTGGGTGACAAGGGGGCTGGCCCAGTGAATGGATTCACTCTTTGGTGGGTTATTGACAGGCACTGGAGTATTCTAGTGTGGGGTATTCTAGAGGGTTGTATTTTGCTCTTGTGTCTCCCTGTATTATATCTCTTCCCACGGCCCAGCATGAAGTTACAGCTCTCTCCTCACACATGTTCCACATGCTTCTACTGCCATGGTGTTCTGCCCAAGCAAACAAGATCAAGCAATTACAGACAAAACCCTCTAAGACCAGGAACCAAAATAAGCCCCTCCTCCTTTGTAAAGTATTTTGATCAAATATTATGTTCAGAATAAGGATAAAAGTAAATAAGATAGATGGAGTCTTCCTATGTTCTCCAGGCTGGCCTTGATCTCTTAGTCTCTAGTGATCCTCCTGCCTCAGCCATTTTGGATGGCTGGACTACAGGTACAATATAGCACTCAGCTTGACCTTTGGACTTCTAACCTCCTGAGTCCTAAGAAAATACATCTTGCTCAAGACATTGTTTGTCGTACTTTGCTCCAGCGACCTTAGGAAGCTCTTCAAAGTCCCTGACAAAACAAAGCAGCTAAGCCCTTGTCATCAGTCACTTCTGATGTCGTAATGGTAGGGAGAGTCACCCAGAAGTTCAAGTGACAAGCAACAGTAAATCACTATTAAATATTTATTTATTTATTTATTTTAGTGTGTGAGGACAACGTGCAGTAGCCAGTTCCCCCCGTCTGCCACGTAGGACCTAGAGGTTGGACTCAGTCGGTAGGTTTAGCATCAAGTCACCCACTGAACAATCCCACTGCCGGGGATTAATAAAGTAAGTCTTTATTAATCTTTGTGCAATCCATGAAATTAACACCAGCTGCTTTACAAAGACAGAAGAAGAAATTTAAAATAAAACAACAGCAACAACAAAAGAAACCTTATTTCCAAGACCAGAAGACAAACCCAAAGCATCTAGCAACCTAGAGAGTGGAAAAATTAGTTAGAAAAAAAATAATTTTTTGCACTAAAAACATTTTTCTACTGGTTTCCAAAGCCAACAGAAATATGGCTGTTCACAGCAAATTTGTTAACAAGCTATGAAATACCCCAGGCAACCAGACAAATCCAGTTGCTTTTGGGGCTGAGGAACTGATGGTACAGATTAATTTAGATAGTCTGTGTGTTGTTACAAAGCCTAAAGTTGCCAATGTCTAGGACTGCGTTCACTGGCTCACTTCAGGAACCTCTCTATGGAAGGCCATGCTCCTGTGGGGAACCTCTCTGTGGAAGGCCACGCTCCTGTGGTACTGTGAGATTAAACCTTGGCTTAAACACTAAGACACAGGATCACCTTGTCTTAGTTAGGGTTTCACTGCTGTGAGCAGACACTGTGACCAAGGCAACTCTTATAAGGACAACATTTCATTGGGGCTGGCTTACAGGTTCAGAGGTTCAGTCCATTATCATCAAGGTGGGAACATGGCAGCATCCAGGCAGGTATGGTGCAGGAGGAGCTTAGAGTTCTACATCTTCATCTGAAGGCTGCTAGCAGAAGACTGGCTTCCAGGCAGCTAGGATGATGGTTTTAAAGCCCACACCCACAGTGACACAACTACACCAACAAGGCCACACCTAGTCCAACAGGGCCACACCTAATAGTGCCACTCCCTGCCAAGCATATACAAAGCATCACACAGCCGGTCTTTCCATTGCAGTACAGTCCACAGGCAGGGAGAGAGTTCGCAGAGGTAGCGTGGAAACTGATCTTGCCATAGTAACTGCAGGCCTGGATCACACACATTTTGTCTCTCTGCTGTCTACCTTCTACACCTTCAGATTTTCTTCCCTACCCTGGCTTCAGTATCCCATTTGGTTTTCTTAATATCTCAAACATTTACTATTTCTGTCCACGGTGATTTCTGCTCTCTGGAGGTGATTTTTCCTTAGGCATTGAAGGGAAGTGAAGAATAAGAAACTAAGTGGTTAAATCTGCAAAACTTCCAAAGGCTCACTGGCTACTTTGGTTAAATGGGAGAATTTTCAGTGAAACTTTTTAAATGAGCTGTGTGTGGGGAGAAATCTCTTCAACTCTTTGTTTTTCTCTTTGCTGCAAGGGAAATGCTACTCACATTGTAATATTGGAAGTGTTCATGGGTGAAACCATCCATCATCAAGACCCAATTAGGCAATGGTGCTCAATGCTGACACCTCCGAATCTGATAAGAAATAGATATTCTGCACGCAGCTGACAACCTCTGGGGCCATGTGGACTAGCAAGGAACAGGCAGACTCCAGCGAAATGAATGGACATGAAGACTAGAGCAGGTGCGAGGGAGACTGAGGGGGATTGCTAATAACATCTCAGGAGCATGCATGTCTACTCTGTACCACATAATCTCTAGTTCTTGTGGGTACCTCAGGCCAGGCTCCTTTATGACACCCTGTAGTGAGACTGTCTCAAATCAATCCCTCTCTCTCTCTCTCTCTCTCTCTCTCTCTCTCTTTCTCTCTCTCTCTCTTTCTCTCTCTCTCTCTCTCTCTCTCTCTCTCTCTCTCTCTCTCTCTCTCTCTCTCTCTCTCTCACACACACACACACACACACACACACCCATTCCTTCTCCCCTCCATTGTCTTCCCCCTCTTGGGGTCTCTTACTATTTATAAGAGTTCTCATGAATCTAGAATACTATTGGTGAAAAGAAACAGTAATTCAATGCTTTAAAATGACCTCCTTTATACACTCTTTTAAAGGATATCACTTTTCCGAACAGGCTCTACAGACCCTCCTTTACAGAAAGGAAAGAAAACTGTCATGGACTTCATTTGGAAGAGAGAATGAGGAGAAGATTGAGCCTCCCCTGAGAAATCCAAAGGCCAACATGTAGGAAAAGCAAATGAGGAAATTTAAGTTCAAAACAAAGACCACCTTTCCCCTGCTCAGAGCTGACTATGATAGGACATGCGCTTCCTGACATATTCTGCCTGTGTTCTCTTCTCTCTAGCATGACTGCTGCCTCTCTGTCTCTGTAATCTTAGCACTTCCTCCAACTGCTTCCACAGCTCTTAAAGTCCTTCACTGGGCCTCCACCGTGTGTTAGGCACTATTCTACATGCTGACTCAGCAAACCTCCCTTTCTGTAAGGGAGTTCTAATCTCACCACAATGGCACTTCATAGTATGACAGATAGTGACAGTGCTAGGTAGGAAGGGAGGGGTATGTGTGTGTGTGTGTGTGTGTGTGTGTGTGTGTGTGTGTGTGTGTGTGTGTGTATGTGTGTGTCTATGTATGGTTGTTTTGTTTTGTCTTATTTTGTTTTAAGGCAGGGTCTCACTATGTAGCTCTGACTGTCCTAGAAATCACGTGTACATTAAATTGGCCTTGAACTCACAAAGATCAGAGATCTGCCCGCCTCTGCTTCCCAAATGCCAGGATTAAATGCATGTGCCACCACACCCATCAAGGAGAAGCACAATTCTATTTTAAAAGGATCACACAGCTGCTAGTTTGAAAACTGTCTCTCTGCTGCCAAACAAATCCTGTAAAAAAAAAAAAAAAAAAAGTAAGACGAATCGTTAAGACACAGTAAAGCACATTCAACCCATTCTTAGCTACCTGGCCCCAGAGAATAAGAATTAATCACAGGCCTTTAATCCTTTTAATCCCTTTAATCGAAGCAAGCAGGAGCCAGAGGCAGGTAGATCTCTGAATTTGAGGCCAGCCTGATCTGCAGAGCAAGTTCCAGGACAGAAAAACCCTATTTGGAAAAATCAGACCAAACAAAACTTACCTCCACACAAAAAAACCTGCACGGTATTGTTCAGCATGGCTTTACATATATAATCACCCCTGACTGTTAACGGCCATAACAGCCCACAAAAAAAAGGACTGGCTGAAAGCATATAGTACATCCATATCAAGGGCTACTGTACAGCCATAAAAAGGAACAAACTATTGATGCATGCAACAAACATAGGTGGGTCTCAATGGCACTGAGTTACGTGAGACACCTCAAAAGGGCATATGTTTCCTGCAACGTACATACTAGACAGCACAAGGTGTGCTCCTAGTAAAAACTAGCTACAAGGCACTTGGAACTTCTCTATACCATCTTTTCAACCTCCTGTGAATCGAAAATCATCTTTAAAATAGTTCTTTTGTTTTTTAAAAAGCAGTGAAGCAAATACTGCCCTTCATCCGACACTCTGTCACGCCTAATGACTCTCGGTTGGTTGTTACCTGCTGATGCTCTCTCGTTGTCTTCCACTGGTTTTCTTTGTTGTTGTTGTTGTTGTTGTTTTATTTTGTTTCACTTTTCAAGCTCAGACAACTACTAGACATCTAAGCTATTCTTTCTGGGAAAGGCTCCCTTCCTCCTGTGTCCACTTCCCGTGGAAAATGAACCTATACATTTTGTTAACCTCCTTTGATTCTCTCGATACTAATATGTGATTTCCTTTGAAACCATGAGGCTGTCAAATATGCCAGATAAAATCTCTAGCACATGTTTGTTTTTATGTCTTTATAAGAGCCATGGTTGTACCTTTTCTGAAATTGATCTTTTCTGTTGTTTTGTTTGCTTTCTCGAGACAGGGTTTCCCTGTATATATATAGCCCTAGCTGTCCTGGAACATACTTTGGGACCAGGCTGGCCTGGAACTCAGAGATCTCTCTGCCTCTGCTTCCCAAGTGCTGGGATTAAAAACGTGCATTACCACTGCCTGGCTGAAAATTAGATTGTAAAAACATAAGTCTGGTCATGCCACTCCACAGCTTAGGTCCCTCCTAAGTCCGCACTGCAGTTAGAACCCGTCTCTGATATTCTTTGTGCAAACCTGGCCCTGTTCAGCCTCCAGCTCTCAGCCCTTTGTTCTGCCATTTGCCTGACATGCCTAACCTCTTGCCTTTCTCTCTGCCCTTCAAATCACCCCACCTAACGGCTGTCTTCCCTGTTTTCAAGGTCACCTTTACCACATAGCAGGCCTGAGGCTTCCTGAGCTATATGGGAGGAAAAGAGGCTGAGCAGGAGAGTCCTTTACTCAAACCTTTCTCAATAATTATGGCTCTCAAAAAATTTGCAAGTCAAAATTTGGTGACTAATTTATTATCTTTTCCTCATTCCCTCAGCGGACCCTGGCATGTTTTACCTCAGTGCCCATCAAGACATCTAGCACATAGTAAACACACAATAAATATTTTGGCTAATCCCAGGGTGAGTGGATGATGTATTTGGGGGCAGTGAGACCTCCATCACTGGTACTGAAACATGGTTTGTACAGCCATGTAGCAGAGTTGTTGAAAACTACAGACATGGGTTCAGTCAGACTGCAGCGTCCTCTAGGCCTGCATGTCTATGGTTCCAGGGCGCTCTCTCACCATGCAATAAATCAAGCAAAGGCCTATTTCTCCATCACTTCCTACGGAATGACAGTACGCACACTTGGTGCCTGCTGCAGTATCATCTCGGCATTAAAATGTTGAAGCTAATCAGACATTTAATTTCAAAGTGGAAGGTCATTATCTTGTCACAAAATTTTATTCCAATTACTTTTTTTTTTCTATTATACGAAATGAATTAAAAGTAGCACAAAACATTGGGAGATCAAACAGTCAATCAGAAGCTCATTAAATATCATTGAAATTGGTGCAATAAAAAGCATTTCCCATGGCTGAGTTATTATTTAAAAGCTATATTCTGGATGGCTCGAGGAATTGACGGGCTGCCAATCAAAAACTCACCCTGTCCATATATAACCCCTTGGCTTTCAAAAGTTCACTATCTCTTATTTTTGAGATAAGAGTAAATATCTAAAAAGATATAAAGCAGGAGTGTAACTGCCATCCAATCAGTCTCCATAAGGCCCCCAAGAGCAGATAATGGTGAAGTCACTGTCCTGCGATTCAGATCACGGAGCAGAGCACGATGTTCACTGAATGTTGCTTATGACTGTTAAGTGCTCTATTACGTTTGTACCAAAGAGTTGTAAAGCAACAACTCGGCATTGAAGGAGGAAAGAAAACAGTTTATTCTTAGGCAAAGACAGTGACCATGGGCTAGGACACAGACTGGGGCTTCTCTGAACAGCATGTCCCACTATAGAAGAGGCTTTGTCCACAGCCACAGAACAAAGAAGGTGATAAACAGACACATTTCAAGATCACTGCTAGACAACTTCGAAGAAGCGACCACACGGCAGAAAGGGAGTCTTCTCTACATACACGTTGAGATGTCAGAATTTTCTTAGCTTTAGAGTTGGCAGAAGCCACAGGTCCCCTAAGGTTAGTGAGTCACTGTGAGATCTTAACCGAGTCACAAGGATGTTAGGACAGATACAGGGTTGAAAGTAAAGGACTATTAAAGGGCCTAAGGAGCCTCAAGTAATTTTGGTCCTGAGTGTCTGTCTGTCCATCATCCACAATCACAGTGTTCTGGTCAGCCAAGGTCAAGCAGTTTGTGATCTTTAATAAATGCTGCCTCTTCAGGGAGCTCAGCTCCACATATAGTTCTGGGTTCAGTGTAACCCAAGTGGGAAGGCTGGTCACAATTTAAAGGGGTATGCTGCTCTGCGCTTGGGAGTGAGTGCCCATGTTATGTTCTAAGGAGTAGGTAATAAGAATTTTTTTTCCCCTCGTTTTCTTTTTGATTACTGAGGACTGAACTCCGGAGGACCTGAGCGTGCTGGGTGAGTACTCCACTGCTGAGCTATACTACTGGCAACTTTTTATTCTGTCTTGAGACAGGATCTTACTAAGCTGTCCAGACTGGCCTCAAAGTCATGATTCTCATATCTCTGTGTCCTAAGCATTTGGATTACAGGTGCTCTCAGCTAAGAAACCATTCTCTGTGATGCAGGCTAAGAAACTGCCTGTGGGTGGATATGACAGGTGACTGCTTTACATTTCTAATATGCTTCTTCTAGGAGAACTTTTATAGAAAGCAAAGCTAAGCCACTGTCTTATTCACTTCTGTGATGCTATTACAGAATTCCAGAGAGGATCAGTTATAAACACTGGACATTTGTTAGGCTTATAGTTCTGGAGACTTGGAAGTCCAAGGATGTAGGTCGGAGTGGTTAGAAATTCCCTCCTGTTTTATAACCCATCAGATAGCGTGTGGGGGAGGGAGTGTGACAGATGATGTCCTTGACGCTTCGAGCCTGTATACTCCACATCATCCATTCATTGGGGGGAGGCAACCCCCAAGAACGAACCACCTCCCACTGGGCCCTAGCCCCCTACACTGTCACACTGGGGATTATTTCCACTACATTCAAATCATTATTATTCTGTCCCCATCCTCCAAAATACATGTTATTTTCACATACAAACTACAAGTGTCCATCTCAAAATCCCGCAAAGTCTAAGTTCATTCCAGTGCCAGGTTACAAGTCCGGAGTCCAAGAGTGGCATCTAAATCAGGTACTTTAATTCACCCTCCGCCTGATTCCTCGCCAACTGGGAGTCAGTAAACTCAAACACATTATCAACTATGAGCCAGGAATGGTGGCTAAGGTCTGTAACCCCAGCACGCAGTAATCCCAGTACTTCGGGCGGCTGAGGCAGCCGAATCACTTCAAATTCTAGTCTGGACTCTGCTACACAGTGACTTCTAAGCCACTCTAGGTTATAGTGAGACCTTATCTCAAAACCACAAATATGATGGCAAAATGAGTGTTTTAAGTCCAAACCCAACAGGGTGAACATTTAAATCTTAGGACTCCAGAATAACCACTTGCCACCTCCTAGAGGTCCTAATGCAATGGTTCTCAACCTGTGGTTCGCGACCCCCTTGGTGTTGTCAAACGACCTTTCACGGGGCTCACATATCAGATGTTTACATTATGATTACATTAGTAAAATTACAATTAAAAAGAATGGTTGAGGGATTGTCACTGCATCATGAGGAACTGTATTAAAGGGTCGCAGCATTAGGAAGATTGAGAACCACTGCCCTAAAGGGTTTGGGTCCCATAAGTATTAGGTGCACACTCTTCACCCTTCTTTCCCAGGATGGGGCTGGACACTAGTGGCTCTACTGTTTGCGGGACATGCCTTCTCTAAACACTGTTCTAGCTGGAGTGCTCTGTAGTAACCCCGGGATCTCTGACACATCTATGCCCAAAGCTCCAAACTGTCCAACATGTCTTTGAAAATTGGTTCCATAGCTTGTATATTGAGTTGGCCCACACAGATACTTCCAAAGCTTACCACTTCTGCCCTTCTGAGCTAAGCTAGTCCAGCTTGAGACACACCTGGAGTAGCCAGGAAGTGCTGCACCAGAATGTAGAAGCCTCCCAAGGTGGCAAATGCCTTTCTGGAAAACTTGCCTTCAAAGTCCTGGTTTGTCTTAAAGATCTCAAAAACATTTTAAGGCCACTTAACCTGAGGACCAGACCTGGAGCAACAGAGTCTGAATAATCTCTTGAGGAAAAAAAAAAAGGTATTCTCTCCTGGGCATGCCTTTTCACTTTTTCATACCAGGCTGAAAATGTCCCCATCTTTCTGCTCTGCATCCTTTTCCATTATAAATTCCATTTTAAAATCATCTCTCTCGTCTCTCAGGCAAAAGAGGCTGTGCAGCCTTCTGAAGACTTTGCAACTACTTAGATATTTATTTTACCAGACATCGTAGTGCTTCTTCGTTGTTCTTTATGAAGAAGTTTTGCCTTCCACACACTCCTAAGTCAGAGTTCTTAGAATGAAGATGGCCTTTACTCGGCTCATTTCCGCCTCATCCCCATCAGAGACTCATCAGATGCCCTTCCCCCCTTCTCTCCGCCCTCCTTTTTCAATAGGGTCTGGGAACGAGTTACAGGTCAGGCCACTTGGTTCTGCCCCCTAAGTGGGTGCCAGACTAGGAGGATCGTGCCGGGGTTACACGTGTGAACCACCAAACCTTACCTTTCTACCGTGGATCAAAACTGCTTAACTGATTGAAAAAAGTCCCACACTTTTCCTATAGTTCTGAGTCGTCTGTGGTTTTTCAAACAAAATCCCAAACGCTCAATTTACCAAATGAAGACTCGGGAGCCAGATGCCATGGTGAAAACCTGCTAGCTCAGAGGTAGAAAAGGCACCCACCCAGCTGACCGTCCTACTCCACCGATGTCCCTGAAGAAAACGGCCCCTTCGTCTTCCGCAGGTTGTCTTAAATACCCTTCAAATCAAAGACCCTTCCTTCTTTTTCCTAGCTTTTCTTATGCTCGTTCCCTATCAGCTGTTTGCTAGCTCTATGTCTTAACCTATCGTTGACTTTATTTAGTCTGCAGCTCTTGGGTTAAAGACCTGGGCTAGGACTGAGCCATACCACAAGAAACAGGATTTCCAACTCAAGATTGCGGGGGACACAATGTAATCAATACCCTGCAACAGTCTTCACTAGAATGCCATCACTATTCCATTCATGGCAACCTGGGCCTTTTCAAGTTTATTCTTCCAAATTCTTCCATACTCTACTACCTAGGCATTTCTATATTGTAAAGAAATTGTTGCAATGATCCCTGTCTCATTACCTATACAAGGTATGGGGTTTTTTTTGCTGCTATGACAGAAAACCATGACCTATGCAATTTATAAATCATGGGAATTAGGTGGGTTTTGTTGGGGGTTATTTTGTTTTATTTTGTTTCTTTCTGCCATTCTGAAGGCTGAGACATCCAGGGTTGCTGAGTATCAACATGTACTACTATCAACATGTAGTACTATCAACAGTACTTCCTGTAACATGTACTATACAGTGGCAGAGGCGTCACCCACATGAGCACCCGAGGGTTCAAACTCACCATCCCAAGCTCTTTTGTAACAGGCATTAATCCAAGCTTGAGGACACAGCCTATATGTACTAAATGTCTACCCTTGGGCCCCATCTCCCAATCCTGTTGCACTGGGGACTACATTTCCAACACAATTACAACCACTCATTTGAGTATTCACTTTTGTAGAAATGGCTATTTGGGGATATAAAATAGAGATGGTCCCTTTAGTCAGTAAAACATAAAGTATCGTTCCCAGTCTCTCAAGGTGTTTGAATGGCAAAGATGACATAAATTTAAAATATACACATAAGGGCTGGAGAGGTAGCCGAGTGGTTAAGAGCACTTGTTGAACCAGAGGCCTCGGGTTCAATTCCCAGCACCCACATGGTGGCTCACATCTGTGCTACCAGCTCCAGATTCTCCATGCAGTGCACATATACACATGCAGGCAACACACTCGTCCAAATAAAAATAATAAGTCTAAGAAACAATCTGCACAGGAGAGAAAGCACTGCCCCAGGAACAGGAACTGTTACCAGAGGACTGAAGGTTTCCTTCTACTAAGCCCATGACCACCACCATGACCACCCTAATTTCTTTTCAAAAGCAGGGAGTTACTGGCAAATTATCAGGGAGTCAAGTGGGAGGGAAAGATTTCCATGCAGGATTCAGAACTGCTCTCTAGACAGGAAAGTGTGGGGAGGCTTGTTACCATTTCTCTCTTCCCTATATCATTGTTCCAGTCGCTTCCCATCTCAGAAGCCGCTCCCCCCACTTCTCTCCTGGACATCTCATTCTCTCTTTCAGCAGCGTTTCTCTGTTTCTTAACAGTCCCTCACATATCCATCTCCCTTTCTTCCCGGTGATCCACGTGTCCTCATTTAGCAGTTTTCAGAAGCCAGGGAGAAGAAACGTTGCAAATAATGTTAAATATGATTAATATCTTGAATTCCTTGAAATATGACATGCATGAGTTACAATGAAACCTCTTTTATTTCCCCATGAAATGCTTTTGCATAATGAGAAAGAAAATGTCCTCTCTGCCCTAATCAGCCCTGACAGCTCCCGGACTCCCAAATACTTTTATTTATGGCATTATTTATTTCATCTCTAATAAATGGAGGAGGGGCGCAGTACTATCTGAGGAGCTTGCTGAGGAGAGGAAGACAGTCCAGAGTGGGTGAACACAGACCCTGGAAATAGCAAGGGAGAGGGACTCTTCCAATGGAAGAGAGATCTGGAAAATGAGAGGTCCAAGACCTGGCCCCCAGAAGAAAACGGGTCTAAAGGATAGCTCTGAATAAAAAAGTAACTTCAGATTGCAGAGATGAGAGGCATCCCTCGAGGACCTGGATAACGACGAATGAGGTTGAAACCCAAACTTGGGAGGAGGGGATGCTGGGATTGGAGTAGGCCTAATGAAGGATACTTTCTCTGAGATAGGAAGGAGTGACTGGCAGAGGCCAGAACCCTTCCTTGTATTTGAAGAACCTTTAGGGGCATCCTCGGCAAACTACTGAGGTCTTCATCATTCAAACAAGTACTGAGATCTTGTGCGCCACTGAATCCTTAGCCTGGTGGTGCCAGGTAGTATGAGCAACGCAGGAAGTGAGATCCTAGGCCACTTTGGTCTTGCAAAGTATATGCGTAGATAATAATAATGTTCAAAGCAGTCACCATCCCAGAGGGAAGCGGGAGGTCATTTATCCGCTTTAATTGCACTGTCTACCAGCTATTTTAAATTCTGAAGACCTGCATGCAGTTGTTCAACTCACTCACTAACTCCTCTGCGTGAATTTGCATAACTCCCTTTAATCTTTCAGAGCCTCAGTTTTCAAATCTGTAGAATGGAGAGAAATGATGGCGTCTCTCTGCTCGCTCCCAGCTCCCTATGGAGAACAAGTGAAACAGTATGGACGCACTAGGCCCTGAGTGCTTTCTTGTTCAGCCGCCAGACCTGGGACAGCAAGACCCTTAGGCAGGACAAACCTACAGCGGCCTGTGCCAAGTCCTTCAAGATGTTCTTTTTCGGAAGGTGGGGGGTGTAGCTTCCTTCTAGAAGAACTTGCTGTCCCACCCTTGCACTCTGGCGACCCCGCCCTAACTTTTAGGTACCACCCCCTTCGTGCACTCCGAGAGTTGGGAGGTCACGCAGGAGGGCGCCGGGAACTCCTTTCCAAAGCTCGGACCCTGCCAGCAACCGCGGCCGCCTCACGTCCACAGCGGAGAGAGCCGGGACCTCACCTCTTCCACCTGTCCCCACCGGGACGCCCTCCAGGTTCCGTTCCCTCACCCGGTCCCCTCGGGCCGCGGGCTCCCCTTCCCCCCCCACCCCCGACCCTGTCCGAGGCGCCGATCGCGCGGGCCGCTCGGGCCGCCCGGGCCGCTCGGGCCCAGGCCCCGCCCCGCCCCCATCATCATTAGCAGATATTACCCTAAACACTTGCTCCTTACCTCCTTTCTCCCTCCAGGCATTGGCGAGGCGGGCTGTCAATCAGCGCTGGGCGGCAGCCCCCCGCGCGGGGGCTCGGAGATGCCAGGCTCGGCGACAGGCAGCGGCGGCGGCGGCGGCCACGGCGCAGACACACGCCTTCCCGCCGGCGCGCGCCGGGGTAGATCAGGCGGCCGGGCGGCCGAGCCACCTCCGGAGCCGCGCACGGGGCGGGCAGGGCCTCAGACTCGGCATGGAGCCCGAGATGCAGGCGGCGGAGGAGGGGCCCAGTGCACCCCGCATCTACAAGCAGCGCGGCCCCTACAGCGTCCTCAAGACGTTCCCCAGCCGGCGGCCGGCGCTGGCCAAGCGCTACGACAGACCTTCTCTGCTAGAGCTGTCGTCCGCGCGGCCGTCCCCGCTGCCGCCGCCGCCGCCGCCGCCGCCCTTCGCGTCGCTCGCCGCCGTGCCCATCAGCAGCAGCGAGCCGCCGCCGTTCCCGACGCAGCCGTCCTACCCGGCCGGGTCAGGCCGGGCCCCCGCCGCCGCCGCCGCCTCGTCGTCGTCGCCGTCCTGCACACCCGCCGCGCCCCCGGGCCACCCCAGGAATCCCGCGCCACCGCCCCCGCCGCCGCCACCGCTCACGGCCCCCGCCGCCTCGTCGTCGTCGTCCTTCGCCGCCGTCGTCAGGTACGGCCCTGGCCCGGTGAGCGGCGCGGGCAGCAGCGGCGCGGGTAGCGACGGCGCCAGCCTGGAGCTCAGTGCAGGTACGGACTCCGGGCCGCAACTTTGCGGAGCTCCGGCGGTGGCGTGGAGTAGCGTGGGAATAGGGGGTTCCGGGGAGGGTGTGCACGCGGTCCCCTTGGGCCTTGGGAGCGTGCTGCGCTCGGGCAGTAGTAACTTCTGGAAGATTCCCAGCGCCGCGGTGGCCCGGGCTTCCGACGGCGCGCGCGCGCGCGCCTTAACAGGTGGCTGCGGGGTGCGGGCTCTTGGCGAGCAGCCTGCCGGGAGACGGGAGGACTTGCGGAGATAGCAGGCCCTGGGTGGGGAGCTGGGGAGGAACAGGCCCCGGGACAGCGGGCTGAGGCCACTCCGAGGAGACGCCCATTTTATCCCCCGCCACTTCACTTTTTCCCCACGCCACACTTCCCCTTCCCGCCCGCCGCCTGCTGGTCCTTCTCGTAGGTTCTTTGCCTCAGGGGTGGCCTGCCCTTCACCCCCTTGAAGATTCCCGCCCCAGTCCTGGGCCACTTGGGCTCCCCCTGGGGTCTCTGGGTGTCTTGTTCTCTGTGCGCTCCGGTGTCCATGGCGCACAGCCCCCTATCTTTATCCGTGCTTCTGCTGCTCTGGGTTGCGGGGTGGGGAGTGAAGGGTTTTGGTGTGGGCAAAGGGGTCGCTGCACAGGAGCATTCACAGAGCAGAATTAAAATCCCCACCCACCCTGTCCTTGAGACCCTGGTTTTTATGTCGGTGACTCTCCAGGGGATCAGCAGCCCAGAGGTCCAGATTTTATCTTTTATAGGGAATGTGAGCTAGCACTGAGCAAGGCCTGCACCCAGTCTCTGCTCCTGAGGGAAGGACACACAGCCACGATGGGGCTCATCAGAACTAAAGTCCCTGCTCAGGCCTTTCAGGGCACTTAAGAGCCTCCTAGATTCAGATTGTCAGCGAATCTAAGACTTTGTGTTGGATTTTTTTTCCTAGTGACAATAGATGGGCATTGTCTCTGAAGGAGTTATAGATGCCTATGCTGAGAGCTCTGCTGTTTGTCAATATTTTGACATGTGAAGGATTGGTTTGGAGAAAGAAAATCTAATTACAGGTTATAGTGAAGACTTGTTTCTGTCGTATCCCCAGTGATTTGGAGATGTTAGAGATTCTGAGTTGAGTTCTTACGTGGGCTTCCTTACTATTTCTGTGGTGATTTTTTTCCCCCTTTGCCTTTGCCCTCATAGCCCATTGTGTTTTTATATTCATTGTTGGGCTCTCCTCTGCTTTCGTGTTCCGTTGGGTCTTGCTTGGGGCTCTCCTGCTACTTCTTGGCTGTGCCCGTTACCCCCCTGCCTGGCGTTTTTGTCTTTTGTATATTGCCTTTCGATATATGTTGTTGATGTTTTTGACATCTGATGTTGTTGTATGATGTTGGTTCCAGGCAAACCTTTGGGGACGAACCTTTACCTGCCTGGTTCAGCCCTTGGTCAAGCACTTCTTTCAAGCTACTGCCATTCAGTCTTTGACTTCCTCCAGAGCGCTGTAGTCTACCCTCCTTGCAATTGGCATTCCAGAGATTGCTCTTCCCAGACAGCCACTGGGTTGTTCCTCTCGGTCTCAGATTCTTACCGTCCTTTCCATGGCTGCTCTTGTTCCAGAAGTTTCTCTGTCGTCTTTCCTTCATTTGGAATTTTTGGGGATTTGTTTTCTCCTCCCCTGGGCATTTTTTTCTAGTGTCCTATTTTAGTTTGTATCTGTCACAAGTTAGAAGCCATTGTTGATGAATCTAAGGATTCTAAGCGCCCCCCCCCTTTTTTTTTTTTTGCCTTCAAACTTATTACCAGTTTTCTCAAGGCTGTTCTGGTTGAGGCTTTTCTTGTATGTGTATGGAGGTGGTGTGTTCTTTTGTTTTTTGGGGTTTTTTTTTGTCTTTTTTTAGTTGTTGTGTTTTGTCTGTTAGTGAGGTCTTCAGGGTAAGGTCAATAGGATGGGAGTGTAGTGCTCGATGCCTGCCTAGTGGTGTTGGGAAGATGGGAATTGGATAGTAAGTTTCTTCTATGTGTCACAGAGAATGTTCTGGATGCAGAGGCGGAAGCCATAGAATTAAGGTAATATTACTCACTAATGAACAGACCATCTCTCAACAGGCACAGCCATGTGAATAGCCATCAGAGGGACAGCCACATGAAGAGCTGATTGGTTCTTTGAGGAACTAATGGTGCCACTTTGAGCCAATGAGCTTGTGTGCTCACCAGGGCCTTTTAAACACATGGGGGCGGGGCAGGTGGGGCTCTGCCTGTTGCCGGCTCTCTCAGCAGAGTAATTGTGCTGAGTGTTCAGGCCACCTTGTCAGCTGAAAATAGTCAAACAACATTGTGGCAAATGAGCTCAATGGAGAAGAGATGACTGACTGTCCAGGGTAAATATGCTGAAAACATGAAAGGCTTGGAGTGAGTCTTATTTGCCATTAAATGCTATAAGCCATTGAGAGAAGAAAATATGTGATTAAAAATAGATTTTTTTTCAACATTCTTATAAAATCTCTTGAAGAGTATAATTTTCCTTAAAAGGGGTAATACACCATGGTTTTAAAAGCATATTTTTCCTCTGTGGGAGGCTTAGAGTTTAAACCCACGTAGATCTTGATACGCAGCCTAAATTTGGCATCAGGAAATGGGAAATTGCATCTTTAAGCAGAGTACAATCAAAAATGAATTACAATAAATCCTATATAATTGCATAGGTCATTCTCTTTAATGAGATTTTATTAACCTGACTGTCAAGCTTTTGAGTCAGGCAGATATTTTATCTTCTTCAACTGATAAAAGTGTCAGCCATAAACCACCATATAAATATTCATAAATCTACACATCTGTGGCAGCCTATCAGCATCATTCTTTTGGACATTAAAAGCATTCTAATTACTTTCTGTCTAGCAGAGCTGAAACGTTGCCTGTTATAGTATGTGCTTGGCAGGCGTGATTGCTTTTGTTTGCCATCACAAATAGCAGCATCCTATTTTATATACCGATGGTCCAGAAAATATTCAGGGATTGACTGAGCAGGAAGCACCACCTGCTTTTGATAGCACCAAGTTATTAACTCATCTGTTAATTTTTGGCACATCATTGATTTATTTATTTAGAAAAATTGCATTCTGTTTTGCTGTGGTGATGTCTGCCATTATGGAAAAAAAAATGGTTGGCTTTTTTTTTTTTTTTAAAGGCATCCTTCATTGATTTAAGATGATGGTGCTGTTTTTTTTCCTAGACAATCTAATTTTCTAACTTCTGTCTCTTGTACCATACCACGAAGTCCTCTTAAAAAGAGGTTAACATTTTTAAGGGAACCCTCTATTTTGAACTAGTTGGAAGTCCTTTGGTAGATATAACGTGTGGGTACTGAATAGGTCACTAAAATTTTTCTGCTTCTACGTTTTTAATATTAATGTATTTTACCCTTGGCTGAGCTAAAATCCAAAGGTTACCACTAATCTTCAGTGCTGTGATCTCCTTTGCAGAGGCGAAATTCTCTGAGGGATCGGCTGTGATGGGCACAGTCTGTGCACAGCTTTCCCTACAAAGAAGGCCGTTGAGCAGAGAAGAGGCGGTGGTGTGTGATAGCCCGGTTCCCATCCTCCTCTCGGGCACTTATCAGATTTAGGATGGATTAAAACCACAAGAATCTCAAGAAATGGAAATCTTAATTAAAAAAATAATGATGAGTTTAGGCCTTAGAGTCAGGGTGGGCACAGTTCACAGCATGCTGTTATCTCCCAGTAGGCTGCGCTGTAAAGCATACTAAGTGGTCATTCAGAGGGCTTTGGAATTGGGATTTATTAACATTGTGGGGACATTAGGGATAGACAGTCTTTAAACTCCGTTTGTAGACTGTTGACTTTATACTTCCTGAGTGTGAGGCACTCTATGACAAGAGATTTAAAAGGAAAAAAAAACAGTTAAGAAAATGAAAAAATCCATGTTCATGCTTTGCTCAGTTGAGACTCCAGGGTCAGCAGTCACTCCGTTGGATTCACAGGGAACAGACCTTTTCTCCCTTTCTTAGAGGTAAGGGACTGCACAGCTCCTGCAGTTCTGATTGTAGGTCTGCCCAGAAGTTGAAGTATTGTTGGTTGTGGTGCATATGAAATAAGAGGCCCCCTTCCCCCATGTGCAATGCTAATTAATGTTTATCACACTCTTCTGTATGTAGATGCTAAAATAGACTGCCCACATACATCGAGGTTTTGAGAAGAGAGAAAATTCAACCTTAACAGTTAACAGTCGCTGTTTTTCTATAGATTGGTTCTGAGAGCAAATCCAGAATCTTAAAATCTGCCTTT
Organism: Uromys caudimaculatus; assembly: GCA_028551405.1. Taxonomy (NCBI): domain Eukaryota; kingdom Metazoa; phylum Chordata; class Mammalia; order Rodentia; family Muridae; genus Uromys; species Uromys caudimaculatus. The sequence continues at coordinate 54,756,017 of CM052712.1, read as the reverse complement.
CTGAATCTGCAGGCAAAAACTATCTGTGATCATCGCTAGTCTCTGATTTTCTGAGTGCACTTTAATAGATTATCTTCATAATGTAGTATATTACATAATGATTTTTTCTCAGCATGTTATGAGTTTATCCTTCAATTAAGAAAACAAATCACGCTTGTCCCTAAGTCAGATTTTTCCCCCTTAAAAATCTATGCTGTAATGTGATTCATCAATCTGATTAAAACTATGCAGTGTTTTGTAGGACACTGAACAAATGTATTTGAGCAGCTCTTTCTAGAAGGTTCTGGTTTAGCCTTTCCTTTTGTATTCCTCCCTTTTGTCAAGGTTATGGTAAAGGTGTATGAGCTGTAAATCAATTGGGGCCGTGATGATTAAAATGCAAACAGTAAATACAACGTAAGGTCTTGTGTGGGATTATGGGATTAAACGGAATGAAGCCCCCTCTTGTGGTAGAGGTGAACATCCCCAATCAATACCATCCTTTGATTTTACCAATAAAAGAACAAAAACAAGGAAGTAAAATACCAAGAGTGAAACACCTCTCCATTTGTGAGGCTCAATAAAGAAACAGCACCCAAGGACCTGTAGGACTCTGTGCCTTCATCAGTGACTAGGTTTGAGTTCAGGGTTTGGAGCTGACCATGATCTCTGCCAACCTTGTTTTATCTTTACTGAGATGGTCCACACTCCTGAGCTCTGGCACCATGGTGTATGTATTTGACTAGATATTTCAAGTGAGAGGGGACCAGTGTAGGCCTTCAGAGAGGTCTGTGGAAAGATTCCTAGGTCTTGACCTTGCCATGGGAGAATCTAAGGAAGACTAGGGTGGAATTGCTCCCCAGATCGGGAAGTCGTCTGGAGAGATGGTTCCATGGGTAAACTGCTTGTCTTGCCAAGTGTGTTAAGGCAGTTGCTGTAGCACAAGCCTGGAACCTCAGCACCCCTACATAGCAAGATAGGAGATAGAAACGGGAGTCTCTGGGTGTTGCTGGGCCAGGCGACATATGCAGTGATGACAGTGTTCCAACAAGGTAGAAGCTGCTGACACCTCAGGTTATCCTCTGACCGTTACTGGTGACAAGGCACACAGTTTTTTTTTTTTTTTTAGAAGAGAATGTACCAAGAAGAAAGCAGTCCTAGAACTTCAGCCTCTCAAAGGTGGTCTTGTTTTCACCCCCTGCCTTGAATACATCTGAAAACACTGTTTAAAACACAAGGTCCTGTATTGGGGATTGGGGGGGAGTGGAGGCCAGAGGTCAACATTGGGTGACTTCCTCAATTGCCCATCCTGTTCTTTATGTTTGAGAATTCATAGGAATAATAATAGGAACAAAAAAATATGACATCTATCCCTCATTTCCTCCTGCCAGCTCCTCCCCGTCTCCTGACCCACATGTGCATCTCCCAACTTAACATCTTCTGTAATAACCCACTAAGCCCAGTTAGCACTGTCCATTATCTGCATGGGAGTGTGGCAGGGCACTGGCGCATGCGCACACCCTCCCTCCCAAGAGCATTCTTCAGGAGCTGTCAACTGCCAGTGACTCTGAACTTAAGGATGGGGCCTTTTGAGTCTTGAGTCAGGCAGTTCTTGAACAGACAGTCATCCCGTTTTCTTGAGACAGGGTCCCTCACTGAATTCTGGAGCTGGCTGGTTAGCTATGCTGGCTGGCCAGCCAGCTCCAGATGGCTTTTCGTCTCTGCCTCCCTAGGGCTGGGATTATGGGAGTTTGTTGCCCCTCCCATCTTTTTCTATAGGTGCTTGGAATGGCACAGACCCCCATGCTTGTATGGCAAGCTCTTCACCTAGGAATTCTCTCTCCAGCCTCTACCTTAACAAGGTCTCACTAATTAGGCTAGGCTAACTAGCTGGCTGGTAGCCAGAGAGCCCCAGGGTAAACCTTCTGTCTTAGTCTCCCAGTGATGGGATTACAAACATGGACCCACATCCATCTCTATATGGGAATCTGGAGAGGGAGCCTGGATCCTCTGTGTGTGTGTGTGTGTGTGTGTGTGTGTGTGTGTGTGTGTGTGTGTGTGTGTGTTATGTATACCACTTTACCAATTGCTCTATCCCCCCATCATCTCTCAGTAGGTAATATTTGAGACCCTGTAATCACCTGAGTCTCCCACCCCGGTGTAGTCTGTAGTCCTCTCCTGGACAGAAGAGTTTGAGCTCAGAATTCCCCAGAATGGTAGCATTGTACAGACTTGTGAATGAATACTTCTGTATATTGGGGTCACTGCTGGGATTTCTTTATGTCTTCCAATTAAGTAATTGAACCAGGACACTTGGATCCCTCTTCCCCGATACCTACTTCATGAAACTGCACTAAGAAAAAAGCCATAGTAGACATTGGGAATTAGAAGTTCAGTGTCAGTCTCTGCCTTGTGTCATTGCCCCCCCCCCCCATGTTTTCTGAGAAGAGACCTCACTGTGCTGCCCAAGCTGATCTCCAACTCCTAGGTTTAAATGATCCTCCTTGTCTCCTGAGTAGCTGGGGCGATACTTCTGTAGCACAGCTCATGGATAGCACAGACTGCTAGAACCTCCTGGAACCTCAGCACCCCTTCATAGCAAGATAGGAGATAGAAACGGGAGTCTCTGGGTGTTGCTGGGCCAGACTGCTAGACTTGTGGCTTCATTCATCATACACACTGATGAGTTTTCTAGAGTATTTTTACTACATCTGTCATCCCTACCCCAAAGAAGACCTCATCTCATAGTTTTTTACTTAAGAATCCTTTTTTCTTTCCCAGACCAAACAAAACAAGTATCTAGCCAGTGTTTTCAGAGAAAGCCAGTAGCTAGCTACATTTTTATCATCAATTAAGAGTTCTCCACCTGAGTTCTCCAGTGTTTCTTCTGTTACCATGAATCTCATAAAGGGAAGAGGAAATGTGACACAGTCTCCTCCTGCTGAACACACCCTGAAAAGTGTCATTGTGTGCTAGTGAGATCTGTTTCTACATGGTGGTGAGCGGGAAGAGAGGCAATCACTTTCTGTCATATTTAAAATGACTTTGGACAACACTCAGTAATGCTTTCAGAATTTGGGAGTGTAAAAGTATCCTTCATACTCCAATGGTAATTGTCGTCTCTGAGGCTAAATGCCTCAGTCTGCTCCCTAGACCTAGTCCTGGAAGCTTCTAGCTTCCATACAATCTAATCTAGACCTAGAAGGTTTTCAGCCTCTGAGACTTGCTGCCTAATAAACTCACCCTTTCTAGTTCTTTCTCACCTCTAACTGGCTAGTTCAACTCAGCTGTTCTGGCTCAAAAGTCCTCTCCAGGCTAATTCCATATGGCTTCTTTGGGCTTCTCCTGAATTGCTCTGCTTGGTCCCAAACTAACCCCCGCCATGTGTTCTAATCTGGCCCCTTCTTATTCCCTTGCTTGTTCTGTCTTCTCCTTTGTCTATCTTGTTCTCTCTGTGCAGCCTGTCTCCGTACAACCGTCCCAGTAAAACTGCCTCCTTTTCTCTTTTTCTCTCTGGGCTCTTTGGAGAGTTGGGCAGAGCCTATTCTGCCAAATCTTTCTCTGATTCGTCACTTTGTCTGCCAGTCAATTAGACATCACTTTCAAACATGGCTGCTTCCTTCTATGGACTTACTTTACGTTCATTGTTTGGGATTAATGACATGTACTAAGGGTGTGTCTGTATTCCAGCCAGAGGGATTAAAAGTGTATGCTAAGGCTGGGCCAAACCAAAACTAGAAACAGTATTTTTCAGTAAATAACACAATCTCGGGGGTCATGATATGATCAAACATCTGGCAACATGGGAGTTTTTTTCTTTGTCTTTGTAGCAAGTTGATTGGTTTCTCTTTGTTTTTTACTTTCCACTGCTTGACAGTGTGCTTGGAGTTCAAGTTTGTGGGCTTTGTGACCCCTGCCCATGCCCTTTCCCCTTTTAGGAGACTTGACAGTCCAGTGCAAATGGCTCTGAGAAGAGAAACAACCCATTTTCAGATAGAGCTGCTGCATCTCTCTAAACGCTGACCTTGACAAGGATTCCAGATTAGGAAGGCTGTTGAGCCCGAGTGTTGGTGACAGTTTTGTTTCATGCTCATCCTTTGCCTATAGAGCCCTCTGTGTTACCTTAGATTTCTAGTGAGCTCTTCACAAGAACTTATCTCTCTGTTCCAGTTTGCATCTGGGAGCTGTGTGGTTGTGGCAGGGATTGTATCAGTTGATGAATAGCAAGGGCAAGAGGGCACGCCAGAAATAGCAGTAATGATTGCAGTAAGGCCTCCTATCAATGAGGAATTGAGTCTGCAGTGCCTGGCTCGATTCATTACAGTAAGGATATTAATGAAGCCAAAGGTGTGAGTTCAGACCTGTGCAGGCCAGAGAGGGATATCTTCATATGGTTCCCAGGCTTTTCTCAGAATAAGGGGCTGGGGCACCCACTGGTCACAGGACAGCAGGGGGCTGTGTGTCATTTCTGTGATGGCTTCACTGGGCCTTTTGTGTTGTAAGGTTAAGCTGAAAGTGGAGGACCTTGCTTCTTCTGTGCTTGGCTGTTGGTCACTGATGTCTCTCGTATTTCATTCCAGAGAGCCGGATGATCCTGGATGCCTTCGCCCAGCAGTGCAGTCGCGTTCTTAGTCTCTTAAATTGTGGAGGAAAGCTTCTGGACTCCAACCACTCTCAGTCCATGATTTCTTGCGTTAAGCAGGAAGGCTCTAGTTATAACGAAAGACAGGACCAGTGTCACATTGTGAAAGGGGTCCAGAGTCAGACCTCCGACAACATAGACATAGAAATGCAATATATGCAAAGAAAACAACAAACTTCTGCCTTTTTGAGAGTGTTCACTGACTCTCTCCAAAATTACCTGCTCTCGGGGAGCTTCCCGACTCCAAACGCCTCATCAGTCAGTGAGTATGGCCACCTGGCTGATGTGGACCCTCTCTCAGCCTCCCCAGTGCACACCTTAGGTGGCTGGACCTCCCCAGCAACGTCTGAGTCCCACGGTCACCCATCCTCCTCCACGCTGCCGGAGGAGGAAGAGGAAGAGGAAGAAGAAGGCTACTGCCCTCGATGCCAGGAGTTGGAGCAGGAGGTCATCTCGTTGCAACAAGAAAATGAAGAGCTCAGAAGAAAATTAGAGAGCATCCCAGGTATGTGTTCACACTGCATGAAGACAGTGGCAACTCCAGTCCATGGTTGTCTCAAGCTCTGCCTCTGTGCATACATGGGTGGGGCCAAAATTTGAAAACTTGAAAAAGCAGGACATGTAAGATGTCCTTGGCTTGCCCAGTCCAGGCAGGACTAGACAAGACTTCCAGGACAAGAACTAACTTGTCTGTGTTAGCTTCATGTTCTTGGGTTAAGCCCTGAAGGCCACAGTCCTCGAGAAGGATGTCTCTATTAGTGTAGAAGTATTCCTGTATGTGATACCTTACACTGATGTGCACTAACTGTTAGGAGTCTCAGAGTCCTTTAAAAGTGGCCTGTATTTAAATACAGCATCTGGGTCCCCAGGTAAAAGGCAAACAAAACCATCTTTGCATTAGCAGGATTCAGTGCTGAGCAAAGAACATGATCTATTCTGTCCACCCCTTTTCCTGGCCTCCTTTGCTAAATCTCAGCATGAAATTGCTTCAGCATGCGATCCCCTCCTCGCAAAGTTAATTTAGACATTGCAAACTAGCAGATCAAAGATAAACCATTAATTGAGCTGACCCTAAACTAGTTGTGCCCCTGGTATGAGGCAGTCCTCTTATACATCCTCCATTTTCAGAGTATTAGAGCTGGGGTTTTCTTAGAACAAGACCTGAGTTTTTGTTATTAGTGCTTTTTCCTCTGCTATTAACAAAAGGGACTGGTGAGGTAGCTTAGCACTGGCTGCTCTTCCAGAGGACCCAGGTTCAATTCCCAGCGCCCACATGGCAGCCTACAACTGTCCTATAACTCCAGTTCCAGGGATCCAATACTCTCATACAGATACAGAGGCAGGCAACACCAATGCTCATGAAATATAAATTATTTAAAAACTGAAAAAAAGAAAAGTACTAATTTCGCTTGTATCGTTGAGTTCGTTCCTGTGTATGTGGGATTTATATTGAGACCAGAATTATTAGCTAGAACAAGATCTCTGAGCTGTTTTTATCATGTGACCCCCTCAAAGATGATAAAGTCAGGGCCTCAGCCCTACAATCTACACGTTTATGGTTAGCTATATACTCAAATAGCTATATTTATATGTTCAAAATATAAGAATTTCTTAAATCTTTTTCTTTTTTTGTTTGTTTGTTTTTTTGTTTGTTTGTTTTTTTCGAGACAGGGTTTCTCTGTGTAGCCCTGGCTGTCCTGGAACTCACTCTGTAGACCAGGCTGGCCTCGAACTCAGAAATCCACCTGCCTCTGCCTCCCAAGTGCTAGGATTAAAGGCGTGCGCCACCACTGCCCGGGTGAATTTCTTAAATCTTAAGACTGAAAAAATACATAAATAGAAGTTATATCTTCTGTTTAAGCCTCTTGTGTGTGTGTGTGTGTGTGTGCGCGCGCGCGCGTGCGTGTGCGCGTGCCAGTGAGCCATCTAAGTAGGAACTCATCTAGAAATAAAGATATGGTGAAGAAAGTCTCTGTTTGTTGGACACATAGTACAGAAAACCAGAAATGGCTGTTATGATTTGCCCAACCAGAGCCAGATTTGGTGGCCCATATCTGTAGTACCAGAACTTGGGAGGTGGACCCAAGAGGATCGAGAGTTCAAAGTCATCCTCTGCTACAGAAATTTGAGGCCAGCATGAGTTATGTGAAACCTGTCTCAAACACACACACAAAGTTGCCAAATTAAAAATTAAGCTGTTTTCCATCTTTCATTAAAGGGCCTCTCCAAATGGAGCTGAAATCGGCTCAGAACATTGTACAGTCTGGTTCAGTGTGTTCGTCTTGGAAGGAGAGACAAGAGAAGTAAATCTGGGGTCAGGGGAGTCAGGATGTTCTTCCAGCCAGGCTGTCATGCCTACAGGAAACATCCTGGGAGAACCCAGGAGGCTGTGTGGAACCACATTGTTCCTTGTCTCCCCCAGTCAGGGGAAGGTGGTCACAGCTAACGGGCTCATTCTACATCTCTGCGGGCCTGCAGCTACTCTTAAGCTACTCACTCTTAAGTTTACCTCCAGCATAGGCCAGGTGCTGCTGTCCATATAGGCTCAGAACACCAGGCTCCTGCAAGCTTAATAGCCACCGGAAGCCTCCCTCCTGAGACTCGTCCTGGGTTCGACGGTCCAGAGTGTGGGAAGAGGTGACACAAATGTCAGAATATGACTGATTCCTAGTCCTAACTATGTGGCAGTGTTCTTGACATACCATAAATTTGGAGTTCAGCCAGGTCAGGTGCTGGTGTCAGGGATAACTCCTTGGTGGCCTGCCACTAGTCACTGTCTGGACATCGCAGAAAGGTGAAAAATGATACAATTTCTTGAGCGCTCTTGATGATCAGATATTGAATGACACTGGATGAAAGGTGTCTAATGGTCACTAGAGTTACTGTGGATACCCCAGCCTTATTAGGAACCTTGAACCAATAGCCATTTTACACAGAACTGTAATTGCATTAAATATGTATGGAGAGCTGGGGTTGGTGGCACACATCAACCCAACACTGAACAGAAGCAGGAGGATCGGGCGTTCTAGAGCAGCTTCAACTGCATAGCAAGTCTGAGGCTTTCGTGAGCTGTGTGAATCCCTGTCACCATGTCTGTGGAAACCCAGCAATACACATGAAGACTGAGACTGTGGGTTATGCACAGATAAAGATGTGTAGTGTGGAAAACACCCAAGCTGATTGGTGGTTACCTGTCGAATGTGACCACCATCGAGGGAACCTGAAGATGATCAACAAATGAGGGAATCGTTCAAGAATCCATTCTTGACCCTTAGTGACTGTATTTTTAGGGAAAATATGCCCCTAGACAGCCACTGGAAGAAAAGTACCGTAAGTGATAGGCTGGTTACATGTGCTTTCAAGCAGTAACTCTGTATTTGTCCTAGAGACAGTGCATTCCCATAGGAAGACCGGGGACTGTTTGTAGAGTCTACTCCATTTGATAGTCAGTTTGTGGCAGCTAAACACCCAGGACAGATAAGCACGAAGGAGAAGGCGGCATCCGCAAGTCAGCAGATGGAATAAGGAAGGTTGAGATCAGTTGACCAGTTGTAACCCAAGTGTCTGCAGGTTCTCCTGGAGTTACTGCAGGAGCACGGGGCCTTCATTTTCTTCACTTGGTGCAGAAGTGAATTAAGAGGGTGAGTCCATCAGCCCTCAAGGAAAAGCGCTTCACTTGGAAGGTCACAGGGCAAGGGAAGGTGTTAGCTCTAACCCAAAACAGGTTGGGGAGGGCCTTCTACCAGGGTTATGTAGCGCTGGTGAAATGTGGACAGCCAGAAGCTGTAGGTGCTCGGAGGTCCTTTCAGATGGAGACAACTTACCTTTTTGTATCAAATCAGCACACTAAACATTTGGAAGTCTGTCCATTTTTTTTTTTTTTTTTTTTTAATTTTTTGATAAGCGGTGAAAACAAGCCTAAGAAGCTACGCGGGCTGGCTGGCTCAGTGGTTAAGAACACTGGCTGCTCTTCCAGAGGCTCTGAGTTTGCAACCACAACATGGCTCGCAACCACTGTAATGGGATCAGGTGATGCCTTCCATCATGTAAGCATACACGCAAATCGAGCACTCATGTACATAAACTACATAAGTAAACCTTTCAAACGAGCTACGTGAGTGAGTGAATGAGCTCCTTGGACCAGGAATATGAAGTGCCGGGAGGCTATTTGGAAGCAGTGCTGGGTGCGGTTTCTAGGTGGGGAGCATGTCAGGTGAGGTGCGTCTAGTAAGCTCATAGTCGCTGTAATTAAGCGTGCTCCTGAGGATGAATAGGAAAGTTCCCTATTAATCCGACATGCCAATGAGTGCAAACCACACCCTCCCCTATGCACCTCTTAGAAGAAATAACTGAGAAATCTCAGTTGTCTGTTACAATTATTTTTTAATACAAAGTCCCTAGATACTAAAATAGGGGACGCTGTGGAAGGGGTGTTTGGGTTTTATTTTTTATTATTCCTGGTTTTCGGGCTGGCTGCTGTTCACTCTGTAGCCAGTGATAGCCTTGAACTCCTGCCCCTGGAGTGCTGGGAGAGGTTACAGGGTTGTCTGCTCCTCTACCTAGTGTACATGGTGCTGGAGAATAAACCTTCATGCATGCTAGCCAAGTACCGTGTCCCCTGAGCCTGAAAACCTGTCTTTAAGATCACAATATACACCAATTACAATTCCTTTACATTTGTAAGTACCAGATATACAGAAGGTAATTTTCAAATTAATGTATTTACTGAGACGGTCTTTTTGTTTGTTTGGTTGGTTGGTTTGGTTTTTCGAGACAGGGTTTCTCTGTGTAGCCCTGGCTGTCCTGGAACTCACTCTGTAGACCAGGCTGGCCTCGAACTCAGAAATCCACCTGCCTCTGCCTCCCAAGTGCTGGGTTTAAAGGCATGCGCCACCACTGCCTGGTGAGACAGGGTCTTATAAATGTAGCCCTGGCTGGTCTGAAACTTGCTGTGTAGACTAAGCCGAATTTGAACTCACAGAGATCTGCCTGCTTCTATCTGAGAAATGCTGGGACTAAAGGTATGTGCCACCATGGCTGGCCTTATATTTTCGTTCTCTGCATATTTGATTTTTTTTTTTTTTAAAAGATTCCACACGTAGGGTGGATCAGACGGGCCGGAGAGGGCTCTGCAGTGATGAGCACTCACTGCTCTTGCAGATGGCCCAGGTTTGCTTCCCAGCACGCACATGGCAGTTTACAAATGTGACTCCTATGTCAGGGAGTCTGACTGCCTACTCCAGCCTGCCTGGGCACCAGGAACCACAAGCTCCTTCTTAGAATTGAGTAGTACTCCATTGAACACTTCCCTTTGCCTGTTTTGCTGTTGTGGGAAAGGCATGTCTTTCTGAGTGTGGGTTTCTTCACAAGGTGGTAATTTTGTTTCCTTTGAATGTACTCCAAGAGGGGAGATGCCAGGTCACCCAGTAGTGCTGTGCTTAACTTTAGAAACCTCCGTAATCTTTGCATGCCAAGGACAGAAGTCTTCATTCTCACCAACTGTGGACACCATCACCAGAGTGTGTTGTTATCTTTTGATTTTTTTCATTCCAAGGCATGGAAAGTGGGTTTGAGTTTTGTTTTCCTTGTTAGTGACTTCTGACTGTGTGTACCGTTTTGCTGGCTTTTGCCTGTTTTGTGTGGAGGGGGTGGGGGCAGGGAAAGAGAGAGGGGGAGGGTCTGTTACTGGCCTGTAGCTCACATTAAGTTAGGCTGGGGACACTTAGGCCCCAGGGGACCATCTTTCATCACCTCACCCAGCCATTTACATGGGTGCTGGGGCTGGAGCCAGGTCTTAATGTTTGAAAGGAAAACGTTTTATTGACTGAACTGACTTTCTCTGGTAAGAATTTTATAGTTTCTGGTCTTATATTTAGGTCTCCTCTGTAGTTTTATTAGTTAAAGTCTATGAGTTAGTGGTTGAGTTTTGTGGATGGTATAAGTTTTCAGACTAATTTTGTTGTTGAGCATTCAGTTTCGGGGGCTGGAGAGATGGCTCAGAGGTTAGAGCACATGGTGCTCTTGGCCACATCAGCTATCTCTTTCATTTCATCTTGCAGACAGGAAGTTGGCGCCTCATAGTTGGGAGAGCAGCTAACTGTAGATGGAGAGTTAGTCTTCCAAGCCTTCTGACTTGGTGTCCAAGCCATAACCCTTCACCTGAGGTCAGTTCTTACTGTCAGGTCACCAATGAGTTGTCGAACTGTGGCATTACTTGTAGCAAAAGTACAAAGTGCAGGCCCTCCGAGAGCCTCCTGTACAGTGCCTTCAACTAGTAAGCATGTAACCTTGTTTCTCTTGTGCTTTGGGCACTTGAGCACTACAGTGGAGAGCCAGTTTAATAGTGAAATCCCAAACAGAAATATAAGGAACAGCCCTAAATAGACCATGACAGGGACACTTGTTTCCAGCATAAGGATTGAAACAAGCCGATCACAGCTGGGACATTTGTCAGGCGACTCAAATTCCAAAGTGCTCTGCACAAGTCTGCAAATGGCTTGCAAAAGTTCCGGTTTGGGGAGTTCCAAGCATACCTTAGCAGGCACGCAGTCTTGCAAGTACAGAATGCAAGAGGGAGTCGTGACTCACCATGATGCAGATAAGGAGCTAACCCCTCAGGTCCCACAGTGTCATTATCTAAGGCCAGGGAGGTAAATAGGTACGACCAGTTTGGGGTAAAGGGACTTTGTACAAACAAAGCCCCTGAGGCAGGAGGGAGTCCAAGACCCTCGTGGGATACACAGCAAGACCCCATCTTAACCAAGAAAGGACAAAAAGAGAGTGCAACGATTGTGTGCCTCGCAATAGAGACTTGAAGGATTCCCCAAATTATAAGCAGTGTTCAACTTCAGAAAGAGACCACAGAGCCTCAGATTTGGGTTTCTTGTCCCAGAGAAGTCTTCACTTCCCTGGGGTCCTGTTTGTTTGAGGGAGATGGGATTCTGTGACTACCTGTATAGCTGAAGGTGACCTTGAACTCCTAATTCTCCTGCCTGCTTCTCGCAAGAGCTGAGATTACAGAGCATGCACAACTGTGCTTGGCTCTCTACCTGAACATCTCTGCAGACTCAACCCCAGTGCCCACAGTACACCAAGCGCCCAGCCTCACTGGACAGTTGTGGCTTCTGGGTAAGCAGACACTTGTCCTAAGCCCTCTTCTTTCCACTCCTGACACATGCTGCCCTCTTCTTGAGAAATCCCTGTGCATTCTTCAGTGTCCAGTTCAGGCAAGGCCCTCTGTGAGATCCTTCCCAATGTCCCTGCACACACCTGGATACTTCTGTTGAAGTCGTTTTCAAGCCTGTGTTTACCCGCAGTGTGCCGTTATCTCCTGATGTCCTGATAAGGTGAAGGGTCATAATATGGTGCTTGAGGGCAGAAACGAAGCCTATCATCTTGATGTCCCAGTTTCTGTTGAAACAAGGCATTGTCTTTACCTGAGCCCCAACCACGTGACTGTAGGAGACCGATCCTTGTGCTGATCATTTGACTTAAGGTATTTCTATTCAGGAACTTACTTTACGTTGGAGAGACAATATAAGTAGGCTACTTAAAGATTATTAAACACAACAGATAGCTGGGATTGTCAGCAAGTCAACATTTCTATAAAATGATTGAGGAATATTTTGAGGAGTTCGAAGTCTTTGACTAGTGGGTAGATAAAATAGTGTTTGAGGAACAGAGATAAACTGATCAAGATTTTAGCTGGGTGTGGTAGCATCAGCCTGCAGTCCAGTCCTTCAGGAAGCTGAGGCAAAAGGATGGTGAGCTCCAGACCAGCCTGGGCTACATGGCTAATAAATAATGCCAGTACATTTAAAATTATTAGCTGGAGGATCCACTCACCATTAATACGGGAAAACCAAAACTGTAATGGTTTCTTTGGGAGAAGAGCTGTATATGGGAGCTGCCATACAGGCACTGAGGTGGCAGCCAAGCTACGAGGCCTCTGAGAAATTCACTAGACTGCTACTTTTAAAACCCTGGTAGCTCCCAGGATGCATTGCTTCTGTTTCTCTGAATTACTTGATCCTCACAATAACTGTAGTAGGTCATTATCCCAGTTTTACAAGCATGATAACAGAAGCTTGGAGAGGTTGAAGAACTTGTCCAGGACCACATAGGGAATGTGAGGGTCAGCTTACAGCCAACCGTTACTGTAGAACTGCTGTCTGTATTTAGCTGTTTTCCCTACTGAGATAAAGCAGCCTAAGAGACTAGGGGTGCAGCAGGGGTCTCTCTGCTGTTTTCCCAGTCTTCCCGGCTCTCCTTTTTCCCTCCTCAGATTATGTGATGAGCATTATGGTGCCGTGTTGTTCCCTAGAGGGAGGAAAGCTAGCAACATCAGTATGAGGCCGGGCACTAGATGCATCTTGGATTCTTTTGTGAGTCTCTTTTCTTTCTCGGTGGTTTTATGGGAACTCGCAGAGAACCTTCCTCATTTCCCGCATTCTGGCATTACAGATGTGCACCACCACACACAGTCTCTCCTTTCAGCAGAGGCTTCTATATTTCTCTTCCTCGTTTATTTTCTCACCGAGTCAGCAGAATAAGCAAGGGAACAAAGGAAACCTGCCCAGTGGGTCACGGGTTCTTCATCAGCCAGAATGGTTAAATTCTCATTGTGCCCAAGGATACAGCTCTGTTTAAGGCCTCTGGGGGAGGCCTATCTTTCCTTTATTTAGAGGCCATAGGAACATGGCAACCTGAAATGAACAGAACCTTACAGGCCATACTGGTCTCACCTGCAAGTGACATGTCCTCACTCGGGAATTCCCCTGTTGTCCATAAGGAGTACAGTATCAGAATAAAAATGCAGGTGGTTTTCCATCACTTCCTGGCTGCGGCCGTCATTGCTCCTGGGCTGGCCTAACAGTGCCACTGGGACAGGTTCACTCACCCCTGCTTGAGCTCACCAGTCTCTGATTTCAAGACTAACGAAGGGTTTGCTGTTGTTTGTTTTGTTCCCCACAGAAAACATTTCATTCTACAACTTCACTCTAGGCAAGTGTCCACATGTGCCAGCCAAGAGTCACTCTGAACAACCCTATAGGGAATATCTGGAGGCCTCTGTCTTAGGGGAGATGACAAGGGGAGACCTGGAAGGTTGGAGGAGGGGAAGTCCTAAGGGCATTTCAGAGTTTTTTAAGTTTGCAGAATGATTGTATTTATGTTTGTGTGCACGTGCAGGTACCTGAGACCAGAGGAGAGCATTGAGTCCCCTGGAGCTAGAGTTAACAGTAGTTGTAAACTGTCCCAATCCTGGGTCCTCTTCGAGAGCAGCAAGTGCTCTTAGTCTGAGCTACCACCTGTCCAGCGCCTATCTCAGTTGTTTGGATAGTTGGTTAATTGTGAGCACACCCTGGTCTCCCTGGGCTTCAGCTTTCTCTCCAGTGTCAGTACTCAGGACCCACGTAACCACTGAGCTCCCGACACTGGAAGATGTACCTTCAATGCTCTCTTCTCCCAGCATGAGTCAGCTGGCCTGGTTAGGGCTTGCTCCACGTGCAGCCTAAATGTCTGGATGCCCATGGAGTGACAGGGAGTGAGCTCCCAGCCTGCCTGGATAACCAACACTGGTTGTCTCAGTGGCAAGGAACAACAATACTTCAGGGGATTTTAGACAGCTTTCAGTGGCTGTTAAGTTACACTCACTACAGAAAGATTTTAAAACACACATTAAGTGTATCTCTTACCTAAAATACTTGGGACCAGAACTGTTTTACCGTTCTCCTCATTTTGGATTCAAGGATATTTATTTGCATATACATAATGAAATGTCTTGGGGGTGAGGCTTAAGTCTAAACATGCCATATATTCAGGTTTCATATATACATTTTATATAGACAGTATAGTTCAATTAAGTTTACTTTTATGAAAAATTTAATGTACCTGTGCTTTAACTGCAACCACCATATGAGGTCAGGTGTGGAATTTTCCACTTGTGACATCATGTTGACTCCAGAACATTCCAGATTTAAGGACAGTTTGGATTTTAAATAAAAGATATTCACCTCTTTTCATGAGAACAAGAATGGAGTAGAGTAATAACTGCCATAATCCCACAGCTGAGCTAAGTCATTGTGGGTAACCGACTTCTTTCCATCTCTTTTCAATGTTCATGTCAACATCATTAAAGTTATTTTATAAGCTGCCTTGGAAGTATTTCTGTGCTTAAAATTGAAATTCCATAATATCAAAGCAAAAGGTTCATTCACAACAGTGAGAATTTGTAAATTTTGCTGCAGTTCCTATGCCAAGTCCAGGGCGGTGCCATGCGCTTGTCACAGGACGTGTCCATTCCTTTCTCGACTTTGCTGCCTTAGAAAGAAAGAAAGGCAGAAATAAAAGATCCAGTATGTAGCCCAAGCTGGCCTGGACCTCAGCATCCTTGAGCCTCCTCAGAACTGGTGCACCCCACCCTGAGGGACTCTTCTGCTCTTCTGCCGGTGACATTCAGAGCCAGAGACGATTCCCAGCATCACATCAACAGCGTGGGTTGAACTTTCAGTTGGTTGGTGAATTAGGGGTACCTCACATTTTCTCCCCAAATACTTTTTTTGTTTTTTAAGACAGGGTTTCTCTCTGTAGCCTTGACTGTCTTAGAACAGTCATGTAGACCAGTCTGGCCTCGAACTCAGAGATCCATCTGCCTCTGCCTTCCTTCCAAACACTGGGATCAAAGGTGTGAGCCATCACTACCCACTTCTTTTAATTCAGTTTTTTCATACAATATATACTGATCATCCTCCCCTCGCCTAACTCCTCTCAGAGCCTCCCCACCTCGACTGTGTGCTCTCAATCTCCCAGGAAAACAAACAAATAAAAATAAGCAAGCAAAAGACCAATAAGACAGAAACAAACAGAATGAGACAGGAAGTCCATTAAAAAAAGACATGGAGTTTGTATTGTGTTGGCAGCTACTTCAAGGCATGGGGCCTGCCCTGGAGTGTGGTTGATAGACCCAGTGACACTCCATTGAGAAGCTGATTTCCCCTTTCCCAGCAGGTACCAATGGCAAGTAACCTCTTGGTTGAGAGAGCTAGCTAACGTGCACCGTTGCTCTTCCTCCTCACAGTGCCCTGCCAGACCGTCCTAGATTACCTGAAGACAGTGCTGCTGCACCACAACCAGCTCCTGCCGCAGCCCGCCGATCAGCCCACCGAGGTAGGAGTGGGTCTTCAGGAAGAGGGGTGCAGGCCTGCAGGTAGAATTTGCCTCAGGCATGGCCTGCTGACTGTGGGAACTTTGTGTGTCAGTTCCTGTGGGCACGTATTCTGTGGAGAAGGACCATGTGCAGATTTAATTTACAAAGATTCATCCCCCCTTCGAAAGGAAGGAGAAACTGCAACTTAAATTGCATAGGCAAGTAAGTCTCCCCATTCCTTTGGTGCAGGGAGGGTGGGGATGAAGGGAAGATCCAGCATGCCCTCAGCTAGAGCCCTGATCGCCAGGTGGCTCGCTCTGGGGTGTCTAACACCAACAGTCTCTGGGGCTTTAACATATCCCAGACACTGTGACACAGCTGTTCTCTTTCTCTGAGCCACAGTAGAAGCAACCAGTCTCCCATTGGCCAGGGCAGTCAGCTCTGGATGCTAAGGATGGTTTAACAGACTACATTTTTGCAAGATTTTCAAAGCTCAGTCTTTTTTTTTTTGTTTTGTTTTGTTTTGTTTTGTTTTTGTTTTTTTTCGAGACAAGGTTTCTCTGTGTAGCCCTGGCTGTCCTGGAACTCACTCTGTAGACCAGGCTGGCCTCGAACTCAGAAATCCACCTGCCTCTGCCTCCTGAGTGCTGGGATTAAAGGTGCACGCCACCACTGCCCGGCTTCAAAGTCAGTCTCGAGTATGTGACTACCTCGTGTTCTGGAGACTTTAGAATGTGACGTTGAGTCTCCCTCAGTTACTGTGCATCACAGCAAGCTCCTGAAGCACCGTCGGGCAGCCCTGCCGTGACACCCCACCACACATCTCTTAAAGTCTGCGCATCCCCATTAGCACCCTAGAGCCTCTTAGAGGAGGTTCTCATTCACGCTCTCCACATGATGGCTCATCTTTAAGTGATAAACGTGCGAGACTGTACGCTCTCCACTCTGTTTTCATCGCCTTTCCACCCTTAGACTATCACTACCCTCCCCCACACCCACCCCTCCCCACCCATCCTCCCCAGCACCTTTCATGGGGGTCCAGCCTGATCCCCTAGGCTCTCTCCCCCATGGTCTTCATGTCAGTTGCCTCGTGGTTCCCTGTCCTCCATGCTTAGGACCCTTTCGTCCACCCGTCTGAGTTACTTCCTCTTGCTGTCTGCTGTCTCTCCATGGATTTATGCTGTTCCTCCTCCTCTTGCTCCTCCTTTGCCCCGCCCCTTCCTTTTTCTCCTTTTCTTCTTCCTCTTCCTCTTCCTCCTCCCCCTCTTCTCCCTCTCCTTCCTACTCCTCCCCTCTCTCTGCCACATGAAGGCTAAAAGGTCCCCCACAGCTCAGCTCCGTGTTACTACTCACTGCTCGGGCTGTCAGTGGGATGTCCGCAGCCTCCTCCTTCTGTACCTAGGACACCAACCTGCCCTTGACCTTCCTTCTGTAAAGACTTCACCAAACCCATGCTGCCAAGTGCCTGTTAATTGTCTCCTTTCTGCACACCCTTAGCACTTCTTAAACCCTGTTCCTCTCCACTTTGCACAAAGTTATCTTTGTAAAGATCAAGTCTAAATGAAATTCGATAATTGAAGACCACAGTTGCTAACTTTGCATTTTATGGTTTATACACAAGTACTTCCTCCAGGAAGTGGCCGAATACCTGTGCCATTGTGGCACATTGTAAATTGAAATCAGAATTGGCCAACTTGTAAGTCTGTACCTATGACTTCTATTTGACTACAAGTCTTTGAAGACAGGGAGGACTGTTTGCAGTGTTTGTCAACACTAGGGTAGGGTTAGCATGGTGGCTAGCTGGAGTGTGTAAACCCCCCCCCAATACAAAGAGACTGGAGTAAGGCTCAACTGTGTCAGTGCAGGTGCTTGCCTTCTGAGCATGAGGACTTACTTGGATACCCTGTCACCCACAAGGATAGGATAGCGAATGTGGCTCATGGTGGCATTCAGCTGGACCCCAGCACTGGGAAGGCAGGGGCAGACTTGCTAACCAGTCAGCCTAGCTAGGCTGAGAGCTCCAGGCTCAGTGACAGACTCTGTCTCCAAGTTAAGGTGGAGAGACTAGGCACGGTGGAGGTGTATACCTTTCAGCCTTCAATCCCAGCACTCAGAGGCAGGAGGATCTCTGTAACTTAAAGGCTAGCCTGGTCTACATAGTGAGTTCCAGGACAACCATGGCATCAAAGTGAGACCCTGTCTCCAAGAAAAAAAAATTAAGGTGGAGAGTCAGTTAAAGAGAATCCTAACATCGAGCCCTGCCCTCCACTCTCAGGCGTAGGCTGCACTCAGGCCCCCACACAAAGACATGGGGACAGGATTGCCTGTTTTTCCATGGATGGGGCTATTTAAACTTTATTGCCTGTCATCATCATTATTACTATCCAGTTTTTATTATCATTTCAGGCACCTGAAAATTTTCTCATTTTTATTATTTATCACATTTCTTTTAGCTATGCTAAAACAGGATTATAACTCTGATCTGTAACTCACAGGGCATTCTGAGTTGGGTTTGGGGCTATAAATTACTGGTTCCCTTTCTTCTGTTTCTTGATGAAAATTACCTCCAAATGGTAATTCTGCATTTTATGAGACCCATGCTTTATGTTGAGCTGCTGTTGAGCTGTTGCGCAGGACTTTTCTATGATTTTCTCAAAGATTTGAAAAAGTACCTGTCTTGGGTTGCCAGCTCCCCAAGTCACAAACACCCTCATCTTGAGATAGTTTAGCAACATGGCTCAATATTAACAGATGAGTGAGAAACTCAGCCTTCCACCTCACCCCACCCCTACCTGGAGTTGTGACTCTTGGAAAAGGATACAACTTTGATAAAACAGAGCCATAACCTTTTCTTGCAGGTAAGCACCCAAGCTAGGGAAACAGGCATTATTATATCATCATCATCATCATCATTCATTATTGAGAAAATAAGCAGTTCAAGAAATAGCTGTGCAGGGTTCCTGAGGCTGGTACTTCGTGTATTCACAGGGGCTGTAGAGAACAGATTTTTTTTTTTCACCTTCATTTTTAGTTTTCGTATGTGGGTGTTTTCCTGCATATATGTCTGTGCATGTTCATACGGTACCCTCGGAGGCCCGAGAGGCCTATGGGGCAGGATCTGATGGCGGGAGATGGATAGACACCTTAACCAAGACTGGCCGTTTGAAATTGTTGCTTTGCTTTGTCAATACTGTTGAGACAGGATCTTCCTCTGTACTCAAACTGTCTGTCCTATATCTCACAATATAGCTGAAACTACCCTTGAACTCCAAGCAGATCCCCTGCCTCCGACTCTGGAGTGCTAGGGTTACAGATGTGAGCCCTCATCTTTGGGGAATATGCTATCTTGGTCCTGTTTTGACTGTGAGGAGCTGAAGCTGAGATAGTCCCCTCCCAGGCCGAGCCCATAGCCCGGCTTTATAATTGGATGTTTTTGTTAATGGGTGTTTTGTTTGCTCGTCTGTATGTGGACCATTTGTTTACCTGATCCCCTCCAGCCCTGGGACTAGAATTACAAATGGTTCTGAGCTATCATGTGAATTCAACCCAGGCCCTCTGGAAGAGCAGTCAGTGCTCTTAACTTTTGAACCATCTCTCCAGCCCCCAGCCCTAGCCCCCTTCTCCCATCCCAGACTTTATAATTGTACTACCTGAGGCAAATGCCTCAGGCTCCCCATTAATTGTTCAGTAAATGGTGCAGCTGGTATTAAAGGGCTTCTGCAAAAATGCTTTATAGTGAGTGGTTCTGAGCCAGTTGGAGTCCACCCACCCCAGGCTCCACCCACTGCCTCGGTTGGTGGGTCATTCACTGGAGATCCACTGAGCCCCTTCCTCTATGGCCATGGCTACATTATTTTCCTTTCTGCATCAGCTGTACAACTCACCACCATTTCACTTAGGAATCATGTGTTCTACAGTCTGGCTAGCCGCGTTGCTGGCCTGCCTTCCTCACTCTTTCCTCTGAGCACTGCCCAGGACTGCACACACATTGCACTCTCAACACCTCCCCTAGGGGAGCTGGGCTGAAAGGACCTGTGGAGCCTGGGCTCCTGCTGATTTCTTATCACACATGTCCAAGATCCCAGAGCCAAGGGCTTTGTAAGCCACCACATTGCCTGCATGGAGCCAGTTCGGTGTGGTGCCCTATGTTTTAAACTTTATTTCAAAAAAGTTTGGGTAGCTTTCTCAAGTTAGTGAGACATAGAACTCAGTTGTAGGTTAACATAGCCTGTCTCTAAATTCAGTACATAAACCATAACTTCAGCTCCCTTCCTTAAAGGAAACAAGTCACATTGTCACCTTCAGGTAAGTGTGGGTGCAAGAAGTAATGAGTTTCTGTGTGTGCTGGTCAGTCGCTGACTGTTCCCTAGTCAAACCCAGTCCCCACTGTCCTGCTGGCTCTCATACCAATACCTTCTCCATGGTTAAATAAACCAGCACTTTTTGAAATAAAACCCTGTCAGACCCAAATAGTGCCAGATTTATAACCTGTAATAAATTTTCAGAGTTGTAAAACTGAATGAGTTTCTTTCTCTCTCTTTTTTATTTTGTACACCTTAATTACTGGGGAAGTACATTAAAACTGAGATCATGGGTTAATTAATTTGTCCTGGACTATAGAATTTTATGGACAGCCAGAACTAAAGTAATGGTTGCGTGGGTGCAGTTGACTAAACAAGGCTTATAAACGTTACAGAGGTCCCCGTAATTAGCCCCACTGCAGCTGGTTAGCTTGGGATTTTTATAGCAGTCGTAAACTAGGAAGGTGAGAAGTAAGAGCATTTTGGGGGTTGACATTTTTTGGGCGATTGCAGAAGCTACCATTTGAGAAGAGCTGTTTTGCCTTTTTTTTTTTTTTTTAAGTTCTCTCCTTTGAAACCCACTCTTTTCATGTTTGACTGTAACACAGTGACAGCCATGTGTTAGGTGCCTTAAACACCAGCCGTGCCTATTAAAATAGACCGCCAGCGCCATTCCTCTAAGAACGGAACTGCCAGCCAGAGGATGAAGAGACCTGTTTGATCACACTCTTCAAAGTCATTTTTGCATATTTAATAGATTGAAAGGGAAAGTTACAGGTTATATTTAAATAGTGTTCCCTGTCATTGGATCTTGACACATTTTAACCTACCTGTTAAAATGCAAGTTATAAATAGCTCCTCTTTCAAAGGTGTTCATTATACCTCATTGGCTCTTGTTATAGAAAATGCAAATGTAATTTGAAAAGTGTCCGTTCTGAGTGTGAGCAATTATGTGTGCTCTTCAGTGCCCGGTTCATTGTCAGCGTAGCCACTTGGTTAAAAAGCATGTTTGCCTTTGAAATGGAGATGGCTTTGGCTTCTGGCTGGCTGGCTCGGCAGGTAATGAGAAAATATTTTCCTTTTCCAGGGAAGCAAGCAGCTGTTGAACAACTATCCAGTGTACATAACGAGCAAACAGTGGGACGAGGCTGTGAATTCTTCCAAGAAAGACGGGAGGCGGCTCCTGCGGTACCTCATCAGATTTGTTTTCACCACGGATGAGCTTAAGTACTCATGCGGCCTTGGGAAAAGGAAAAGGTCAGTGCAGTCAGGAGAGACAGGTCCCGAAAGACGCCCTCTGGATCCAGTTAAAGTCACGTGCCTCCGAGGTACTGCATCCTTCCCCTCAGTGTCACCATCCGTGATCCCATTTCACTGCATTGGCTGTGGCTCCCCACACAAGTGTTCAGCCGTTACTGTATTTTTTTTTTTTTAATTTTTGCACTGAGACCCTCTAAGCTTCATGTGGCCCATCTACTTGGTATTGAGAAGTTCTGTAAAGGATTCTTTGCTTTAGCCTCGTTCCCGAGTAATGTCCAAAGGCATCGCATAGCACCTCATGTTTCACGCTTTCAGTTCAGATTTTCTTTGCTGCCAGAGAAGGCCACGTTCAGCAACACTGGAGCTCAGGGAGATACGCACAGGGAGAGAATATGTGCTGTTCTGTAATTGATAAAAAAGTATCGTGCGTCCATCCAGCTTGCTTGTTACGAATACTTAATGCATACCTGAAGTAGGCTTTATCCATGAAACCTTTTTAGGTTAAAAAATAAAAAAGGCTGCTATGTTCAAAGCTGAGCTTCTGCTTAGAGAACACAATTCATTGGTATTTTAGGTAATTGCTTTGGTCAGTTGCAGGTCAGGCAGAGGTTGGGGAACTAGCAGGTGATGGAGCAGCTTCCAATAAACACAGACTAGTAGAAACATGACAAGGCCACCAGAACACTGCCCTGGAACATAAAGCAGCAGGCACAGCAGAAGGCAGGCCCTGAACAGCAGCAGGCAGGCCGACCAGAAAGACATGTTGATTTAGTCTGGATAGGCATCCAAATTCCTCCTAGAGAGAAAGTCACAGTTTATTTAATATAAATACATTTATATCGCTTTGATAATTGGAAGGCTTGTCTCTGTACTCACCTCAGGATGACACTTGAATCTGTAAGGCCCTGCTGCCTGAAGAACATGTGTCCTGTTGGGGAGCAGCTAGGCTTCCTTAGCTCACCCCACAGACTCAAGTTCAGCAGAGATTGAAGGCTTGGTGCATGCATGCCTCTCAACCATCCTAGATGATTCTGAGGCAAGTGACCAGGTCTGGGGAAGCCACTGCCACAGGAATACAAGCATTCACTAGTACCAGTGCTGTAAAGCACTCCTGTGGACCAGTCCAAAGTTCCAGCATGACCAGACTTAAGGAAAGTTCTAGAATCTATCTTAGTTAGCTAACTGACCACAATGCCTCTTATTCCCCAACATCATCAACTGTTGTGGAGTTGCTCACAAAGATGCAGTGGCTTGGGCTTCTTATTTGTGTAATAAAAACTAGAGCAGCTATATCCCTTCTGGGGAAATGATTCTCAGTAAGTGGGACGCAAGCTTGGGGTCTGAGTTCAGATGACCCACATAAAAAGCTGGGTAAAGACACTTGGGGCAGACGCTTTCTTTTCAACAGCAAATATTCCCTAGAGAGTGTAGGTGGCTTTGGTCTTGCACATGAGAACACTGGCATGGGGTCTGTTGGATGTAGTGAGTGGCGCTGTCATTGCATTGCTCTGGACTTCCATGCAACTTTTCTGATAGTGCCTCTGGTGTAGGTTAAGCTGCTTTCCTATCATCTGTCAAAAAACCAGCTCTGTTTTACTGTTGTTTCTATTCCCACAGAATTCATTAGGATGCACTGTACCTCAAACCCTGACTGGTGGATGCCCTCAGAAGAGCAGATAAACAAAGTGTTCAGCGATGCTGTGGGTCACGCCCGACAGGGGCGGGCAGTGGGGACTTTTCTGCACAATGGTGGCTCATTTTATGAAGGCATGGATCATCAGGCTTCCCAAGATGAGGTCTTCAACAAGAGTTCACAGGATGGATCTGGGGACTAGCGGGCAGAAGCACCCCACCCTAGCAGTGGTGTCTGGTTTTTTGTGTAAGAGCTCCAGTTGTGAATGTCCATCCCCTTGTCACTTAGCGTCCAAAGCATGTTACTCCATCATACTTTACACATTCTTGAATTTAAAACTCTCTTGACCCTCTGCCACAGTTCCCAAACAGGAGTCCACTTTAGGATTTTGGGGGGAAATCTCTAGCACCTGCAGTAGATTTGGCATGTTATATCACAGAGGAAAATGTACAGTCAACATGAAGTCATTACTAGCTAGACATTGAGGGTGTCTCCAGTCCCAGATCTTCAGGGACGCCTGGCCTCCTGAGCAGAGCTGGTCTCCAGGGAAGGTTCAGTTAGTATTCCTGCACATGGGGGAAGGGAAGACAAGCAATACAGATTTTCTTTAATTCGAGTAAGCTGTCTTTCGATTTCCTAAGACTTGATTTCAGAGTTCTCAGCAAAGACACAAGCTAGGTGACACTGTAAGCTTCCCTCTGTTCTAAACTCTTTCGGTAAGAAGCCAGAACAGAGGCCATGTCTATAGAGAGTGCTTAAGTGAAAGTCAGCTACTTTTCTGTTATTTACAGACAAAACTCACTGTGTCAATCAGAAAGGCAATTTCATTGCTGTGGTTTACAAGCAGGAAATTCTCTTTATATCTTTAGGAGACATCCAAAGATTCAAAACTGTTTTCAAATGCCTCGTTCCATAAGTTCCTAACGCACAGCTTCCATACGCAGCCTTAAGTCATACTTTGTTGACACAATGCCAGGGTGGTGGGAACCTCCACAAGCTAGCTGTTTAGTAAGATCAAACACAGGGCATGAATGACGGCATCTGCTGTTGATCAGGGGTATTGTAGACATGTAGCTTCAAGACCGTTCTGACAACTATGCAATGGCTTGTGGGTGATTTCTCTGAAATTTGAGGCCTTTTCTGGGCTGAGTGAAGGTTTAGAATCTATAAAACTTCTGTTTCCCATTGTCATGGATGAAAATGCCCCATCCAGCTGGGCCTCTCCTTTTCCCACAATTCCTTCAGTCTAAGCTCTGAGTTACTGTTCTGCTTCCCTGCTTAATTTGTGGAATCCATATATGAGCTTAGTGATGCTCTGGGAACTATTTCCTAGTAATGGCTACAGAGGTGCTATAATCACTACTGATGAAGATTAAACTTTGGACATGGGAAGACTGGCTTTATTAAATGAATCAAGATCACTGTGTTCTTTGTGGAACCAAAAGCTAAATGGGCAGTGTTTATGAAAATTATGTTGTCTATAAACACAGCAAAGAGCTTTGAAAATGAGATAGAAATTCAGACTGAGTATCCATTTAGAAAAGGACTTTTTGGGAGGCCAGCTTGGTCAGAATAAATCACACATCCTTTAGATTCAATATTTAGCATCGGATTTGAACAAATCAGCTGAACAGTTTAGAAGTAAAAGAAATTAAATGAGTAAATGAGCTGTCATTTACAGTGGACCCAAGACCCATGTCTTTGACTGTCCAAGAGAAAGGGATGTTGTTTTCTTCTTAATTATGAAAACTGTCTCTGGATGACATCCAGGATAGCATGAATGTTGATAGCTTCTTGCTGGTCTGGGGCACTCACTCTCATCTCATTAGAATCCTCTTCTGTAGCCCTGAAGCCTTCTGTTACTGCTCTTTATCTGCACTGCTGAATCCCATTCCTCTCTTTGGTGGTTTATTTACTGTCTGCTAACCTCGTTGAGTTTGGTCAGTAAGCTTGGACAAGCTTTCCTTAAACGATCCATCGAGTGTTCTCGTCAATGAAGCTTCTAATTGTCATCTCTGAGTAGGCTGCTATTAGCTTTAGTTGACTGAGCCTGTGCTGTCAGCCTACATCACCTTCCATATCAAATGCAGCTTTAAGGAAGGGGGTATCTAAGTCATTTGTGGGTAACCATACAGCTGCACCTCTCAAGTCCACTGTGAGGTCAAGATCAGCAGCTGGAAGAGTTGATCCTTGGTAAAGGGTTGCATACGTTGCATTAAATCTTCCACTTGTTGAGGTGTTCTGATCACATGACACATCAGTCCTAATTCAGCTTTTGCAGTCTTCAATTCTGGTGTCTCATTGACTTCAGGATTTTCCCAAGATAGGGCTTACCCATCTGGTTAAACTCCAGCTCAGTTGACGTGTGAGCGGGAACAAGACTTTCTTTCCTATCTTAGAAGGTGAAATCACCTAGAGACGAGTTATTGGCAACGACATACCTCCACCAAGGGTTTTTACCACTTCAGATGTGCAAACGGCAACCTCTGCTTCCTGTACCGCAAGGTCTGGATAATAAGAAGTGCAGTGGACTTCTGATGAGCTGTTGTCAAATTCATCTAGAATGCCCTGGCCATGTGCTTGTGGTAAACTTGAGAAATCAACTCCATAGTGACCAAGCACTGTTGTCTGATTACCGTTCAATATGATGTTGAAAGCGGTATTTCTCAGATCCAAGGTCTGGGAAGTCTGACCCAAGAAACCTCCAGTGTCAGGAAACCGTGGGTGGAGCCCACCATCACCCCACCTGCCATTACATCATCCCTATTTGCACTGGGCTG
>CM052712.1:54698304-54720323 GCA_028551405.1 Uromys caudimaculatus | reverse complement strand
CCTGAGGACCCAGCTATACCACTCCTGGGCATATACCCAGAAGATGCTCCAACATCTAATAAGGACAACTGCTCCACTATGTTCATAGCAGCCATATTTATAATAGCCAGAAGCTGGAAACAACCAAGATGTCCCTCAACAGAGGAATGGATACAGAAAATGTGGTACATTTACACAATGGAATACTACTCAGCTATTAAAAACAATGACTTCATGAAATTCACAGGCAAATGGATGGAACTTGAAAATATCATCCTGAGTGAGGTAACTCAGTCACAAAAGAACCAACATGGCATGTACTCACTGATAAGTGGATATTAGGCTAAAAGTTCAGAATACCCAAGATTCAATTCTCAGCAACTGTTGGACTGAGCGTGGGGTCCCAGATGGAGGAGTTGGAGAAAGGACTGAAGGAGCTGAGGGAGTTTGCAGCCCCATGGAGGGAGCAACAGTGTCAACTGGTCTGAACCCCCCCAGTCCTCCTGGAGGCTGGACCACCAACCAAAGAATACACATGGAGGGGTCCATGGTGCTGGCCACATATGTGGCAGAGGAGGGCCTTGTTGGCCATCAGTGGGAGGAGAGGCCCTTGGGCCTGAGAGTGTTAGATGCCCCAGTATAGGGGAATGCCAGGGAGGGAAGACGGGAGTGGGTGGGTGGGTGGGGGAGTACCCTCACAGAGGCAGGGTAAGGGGGATAGGATAGGGAGATTCCAAAGGGGAGACAGCAAAGGGGAAAACATTTGAAATGTAAATCAAGTATCAAAAAAAAAAAAAAAGTTAAATTTTATTACATATATTTGGGGGAAAGGACATAGCACGCCACACAAGTGAGTAGTCAGGTTTCTGTACCCACATGTGGGTCCTAGAGATCAAATTCAGGTTGGAGGCTTGGTGTCAGTACTCTTACCCAATGAGTTTCCCTGCTGGCCCCAACTTCCTATCTTCAGGGGCTCTATGTAGTGAGTTCCAGGCCAGCCGGCCCTCCACAGAAGACCCCACTCACACGAACAAAGGATAAAGAGCATGCTCCCTAGGGTTGCACACTACAAATTCTCAGGACTTTCCAACAAGTGTCATTTCTGGATTGAAAGCTACCGTAACAAATCCTTTAATCAGAGATATTTTTCGTTTCCACATTACAGTTTTCTATAATACATGAACTTCCATCTCAGAAAGTCTGGAGACCTGAGCTCACAGGGGTGTGAGGGCTGTGCGTCCAGCACTCTCCCCTCAGGGCAGCCGCCACTGTTGCAGAGCTCCTGAGCTGTCTGGGCAGACAGCTGCAGCTTTCCACAGAGTCTTTAGTTACTAAACTGAATGTTCTTTCCCTCGACATCTTGGTCACCAGAGAGCTCTGTGCTTTCACATGTGTTACAGCCAATTTGCTATGCTAAATGCCCACTTGAACTGCAAGACCTCAGACGCACGGTCGGCTCTGAGAGCGCACAAAACCACAACACATGCTCCAGGGTAAGAGATTTACTTCTCTCTCAAAGCAAAAGGTATCCCACGGCTCAGATTTACACAAGTAGTGCCTTCTCTTAAATAAATTAAAAACAAAATGTTATCCTGCCTGTAAAATTATAAATATTTCTAGTCCATTTTACAGAATGTTAAAACATTTACAAATGCATTATTTCCAGTAAATAAACACCATAGCACTGAAGCCAGCTTAAAAAAAGTCATACATCTAGGATTATGTCTTTAACATTACAAAAATTAAACCAAATAAAGACAAAGGTAAACGAGAGAGAAGTTTTACAAAATGGCAACTACTATGATCTGAAAGATGCGGAAATGTCTTCTCTCCACTCAGTAAGTGCGCTGCTTCTGGAATGGACGCCTGCTTCTGGAGAATGGCACTAAGAGAGTGCACCTCTCAGTGTTCGCTCAAAGCCACAGGACACAGAAGTACTTTCTCAACTGGGCAGGAAAGACAGCCCTCAAAACACAGTGACTGTTTAAAAACCACACAGTGAGGTTTAGCTGGAATACTCAAGATTAGAACTCGGTGGACCAAACTTTTCAGTTGTAACCTAAGTCACAAGTCCACAGGGACATGTCATACCGTGTTAAGGAAGAAAACATGATTTCATGGTTCAACCCAGACTGGCTGAAATGAGAGACTGTGGGTGACCTAGGCAGCAAATGTCTCTAGAAGCACAAAGACATGATTATAAGAGAGAGTTTGAGTCCTGCGGCCTGTTCAATCCCACAGGACATGAAAGACACATCCCATCTGTCTGGAAAGGCTCGGCTTCTGGACGGCACTGACCCCTTCAGTGGGGAGGAAGACATCTCCACATCCCAAGTGACTCACTCATCCTATCTATAGGATCTCAAGATCTACGTGCCGAACTTCAGGATTTCGTTTCTGGAAAGAAAAATATTTCCACGTTATTCACAGCTAAACAAAACCTTCCCCCCCTCCCCCCAATTCTTTCTGATCACTGGACTGGAGCAACTAAAAACATTTGTATACTAACAAGTAGGATCTATGCATAAAAAAAAAAAAAAACAACAACAACAAAAAAAACAATGTGAATATACTCTAAATGATACAGGAAGTAGCCCTGCCTCCCTGAGTCTGTTCATGTATTAATACAAAGATGCTTTACGGTTCTCATGTATGTCAAGCATGAAGCACTAAAAATCGTAATGTCCCTTTTCAAAGTGAAAAGAAAACAATACCAATCTGAACTAACCTGTTTCTAGCACTGCTTGATATAGTTTAGTAGTCCATACGGTCTAGGGCAAGTCTGCGCTAAAAAGAAGCGGAGATCCCACACACACATAAACTAAAATGTAACTGACAGTGAAGCACACAGCTCTGGACCAAATGCCAACTGTAATCACACACACCAGTGTTCACTGAGATTCACAGACTCGGCCTGGGCAAGTGCTTGTTTGAGTGGCTTGCATTAAACTTAACAGTGTGATTTTTGTTGTTGTTGTTGGGGTTTTGTTTGTTTGTTCGAGACAGGGTCTCTCTACATAACCCTGGCTGTCCCAGAAATCACTACTACATAGACTAGGCTGGGATCTACCTATTTCTGCTGGGATTAAAGGCCCACACCATATGATCAACTATTTGAATGTTCTTTATAATGAAGTGATATTTAAAAACAAACAAACAAATGAACCTAAAGTTTTTTTTTTTTTTAAACTCAGGTTAGCCAGGAGTCAGTGGAATAAAACTCATTTTTTATTCTTTAATTCAAACTATCAAAAGCATCACAGACTGGACACAGACATATAAGGGGATCTAGCTATCTTTAAACCAGCCACAGCTTCTAATACTTCCCATTTTTTGTAAAAAATGTGATGTAAGTGACTGGAAAAATAGCTCAATAGTTAAGATCACTTGTTGTTATTATAGGGGACCCAGGTTCAGTTCCAAGAAGCCACATAGTAGCCGACAACTGTCTGTACCAAGTACCAGAGGATCTGATGGCCTCTTCTGGCCTCTGCAGATACTGTCCATATGTGGTACATAAACACACACACATGTAGACAAACACTCATACACGCAAAGTGAAAATAATTCCTTTTTCTTTTAATATATGAAGCAATACTACAGTAACCTAGCTAAGGAAGTAGAGCTACCTCCAACTAAAGAGAATGCATAGAATAATGTAAGGGCATGTTTAGTACCATCTTCGAGCTTTTCTAAATTCTTTTACTAAAGTCTGACATTTCTTGAGGTTTTTTTGTTTGTTTGTTTGTTTTGGTGAGAGAGGGTTTCTCTGTGTTGCCCTGGCTGCCTTGAAAATCACTCTGTAGACCAACCAGGCTGGCCTCTAACTCATCTCATAGAGATCCCCATGTCTCTGCCTCCCAAGTGCTGGGATTAAAGGCTTGCACCACCACCACCCTGCATTAAAATATTTTCTATTTAAAGACAAAATACCTTTTCCTATCTTAGATGCCAATAGGAAGAACAGTAATAAAAATACAAGAAGTTCAACTCATTATTCTCTACTTTACTGGCTGAGTTCATTTTATGAATCCTTGCCCGTGAAATTGTTATGGGCTAAGAGAGAGTACACAAGTGTACATCTGACAGACTTAGCATGGTGTCTACATGGAATCAGGACACCAAGACAGTCGGCAGAGAACAATCTCCTGACAAGTAGATCTTACTTTCAGCTCTTTCTCAAGCCTGTCCACTTCAGCTCCTAGAGTGTCAATAATATTCTCTCCATGTTTAAGCATAAAGGCTTCTAATTGTTCAGGAGTTTTCACTTCTTGAATTTCCTATAAAGAAAACAAAAGCAGAAAAACAGAATTAAAGTTATAGTGGTATATGCATAGTTTGTAGCACCATTAAGTCTAGTGAAAAATAAAAACTTCAGGTCAAGGCACTGAATCCCCTGTTTCTAAACAACTCAGGAAGAATGCTAGGCAGAGCGAGCACTGCAAACTAACGGTAAAGGCACACCTTCACCAAGTCCTGCTACTGCTAGGACAGTGATCTCCCATGATGAGACAAATAGCTAACTTCTACTTCACTCTAGGAAGTAAACAATTCAAAACAGATTAAAAGATTTTTTTTTTTTTTTTTTTTTTTGGCACGAGATAAATAGCATAGAAGAGCTGAACACAGTCCCAGGGGATCCCAGCTCTGGAGGTAAAGACAGGAGGATTGAGCACTCAAGGTCTCTGGGTGCAGTGGGCATGCCTATGGTCTCTCTGAGTTAGAGACCATCCTGGTCTCTATAGCCAGTTCCAGGTCAGCCAGCCCTATATAGTGAGACTTGTGGACTACACAGTGAGTCTTGAAAAACCAAATGATGCAATAGAGAGTGCTGTCCCGAATGTGGAAGCTAATTTGTCATTATCTACGGAAGCCGAAGAGTATGCATTTGGTAGTCTTCATCCTTCGTAAGTTTAGCTATCCCTCCCCTCCCCTCCCCTCCCTAAGGAGACTTTCGCCTATGACCTAGGACACATACAGCAAACACCACCAGCCATCACTTCTTTGTCTTTCCTTCTGAGATAGGATTGAACTATGTAGCTCAGGGTGCCCCATGATCCTTTGCCCCAGCCTTCTGAGTGCTAGGATTACAGATTTGTGCTACCACACCTATACGTGGAGCACTATCTTTCACATTTTAACATGGAAAACACTATCAATTTCCATTAGAGACAGGATATGCAGATTCTATCACTTCACATTTATAGACTGCAGTAGCGGTGACAGTAAATGACCCAGTGATCCCCAACCATATAAACTAGCAAGGATCTTAGACAGCTGCACATAGTCACACAATATGAAACCATTTATATTTATACACTATCTATTTATGCCATATACTGTGGAACATTCAAAATGTAACATATTACACTAAAAACGTTTAGTCCAAAACTCAGAAGGAAGTGACTAGTATCAAATTCAGCATCAGTTTACTCTGGGGGGGAACGAGACTTAGCCAAATCCGAGCCTGTTTCTGTCATTTCCGCAAAGGCCTTATCAAGCGTAGAGGAGACAGATGCTCCTAAGCTGAGAACCCTCACTGGTCTGAAGTCTACAACTCTGCGAGCACTGATGTGACAGCCAGAGAAACCTCTGGGCAGGGCTATGGCTCCATGGTGGGGTCTGCATGTGTGTCCCAGCACACATCCCAGGCATGGTGGCACACCTGCAACCCCAGCACTAGGGAGAAGGAGCAGAAGCTTCAGAAAGTCAGTTATCCTGAGGTACACAGTGAGTTCAAGTCCAGCCTAGGCTACACCAGACCATGTCTCAAACAAAGAAACAAACTACAATGAAGCAAAAACACCAAGCCCTTGACTTTTGAATTAAGAACACTCAATGTATGCAAATATTTTTAAAAAAGGATTTGAAAAATCAGAAATACGGTCCCTAGTATTTTCTATAAGGATATCAACCTTCGTAGCAAATGTTAAGATCTGACAAAACCAAACAGTAACATTTGTTCTATTACTGCTGGCTTCTATAAATTGTTTCTTAAATTACAGCATTTCCCTTTTACCTTTGCTAGACCCCACATACATATCCATCTTATTTTCTAAGCGTTTATTTACGTGTTGGTGCTTTGCCCTCACGCATGACTGTGTGAAGGCGCTGATGTCCTGAAGCTGGAGTCAGAGACAGTGTGGGCTGCCGTGCGGGTGCTGGCAATTGAACCTGAGTCCTCTAGAAGAGCAGTCAGTGTTCTTAACTGCTGAGCTACCTCTTCAGTCCCTTATTTTTTTTTTTTTTGTACTTATGATAAAGTTGAATCAATTAATTAGGCATAGATTAACAACAATAATAAAATACACCTGTAATAATATAGCTGCAAGGCAGTTTTATGAGCACTCCTGCCCCCTCCCCCAGCAGCCCGGCTTGGGTAGCACATGCAGATATGCTAGGGGAGGAGATCATTCAGGTCCCGGGATCTAACAACTGTTCAGAAAGGCAATTTAACGTTTATGCTTATTTCTGGAATTTTCTACTTACTGTTTTCTGATTCTGGTAACTTACTCCATAGAAAATAAAACAGTGAAATGGATGTGTGTACCGTTGTATTCTTAATAGGAAAGCATGGATCTGGAGTCAAAGATCAGAATCCTGTGACTTCATGTATACGGTTCTGAACTCTTGGGCAGACTCATTAGTCTGTTGTCTAAGTTTGCCTGTCTGTTAGAATGTAAGTGTTATTTCGTCACCATGCAGGCTGTTGAGAGGAAACATGTAACAAGTACTAACAGCTTAATGACTAACTTTGTTCTTCTGGCTGTCTCTGCTGACTCACTATAAACACGAAGTTCTCTATCAGCCTTGGGGTTGGGAACTAAGAAGTTCACAGCTGAAGTGACTCTAAGACCACAAAGACAAGGAGACTTTAAAGCTGTGTGCTACAAAAAGAAAGTGACGAACGCACAGACTTACTTGCATCATTTGGTCAAAATCTTGCTTTTCCAAATATGATCTTGTAACAACCCGTCCATCAAAATCAACTTCTGCCTTAAATCTGACTTTGCCTAATCCCATATCTGTGGCTTTAACATCATGGATTGCCCTGTGATGAATAACAAACAATGCATGTGAGTCTAAGTGCAACATCCATCCTTTCATGGCAGAGAATCCCAGCTTCCCCACAGTGCAGCAAAGAGTTACTGCTGAGCTCATCACTTTCTATGTGTGCAATGCCATTCAAAAGCATAAGCATAATAAATACTATTTTTATAATGACAGTGAATTATAAAACTTGTATTACTAATTCTAAAGTGCTTTTCTAAAATATTATCTAGTCAATCTTATAAACCTTCCCATAATCTATCCACTTACCAATTTCCCAACATTTATGAAAACAAAACTTTTGTTGATACCAGTTTTTTTGAGTGTGCAAATAACTTTCCTTCCTACCACCCTTCCTCCTCTGTGGGGATGAGGTTCAAACCAGGGCTGATGCACAGCAGTGCAAACAAGCTACAGCACGTGTGTACTGGTGGCTGCTGTGCTGGCTGGCATGCGGTACTTCACACAGCCCCAGAGCTACTGGTAGAATAAAGCTGATCCACAGGACTGAGGAGGGCACTGGTAACCAAGCACATGCTCAGTGCAGCACAGACTGTAAGGCAGCCACTTAATGAACAGCTCCGATTAAAACAAAACACAAGGCGGACCTGCATTTACGGAAGTGATTTTCTCAGGATCACTCAGCTAGTGCATGGCAGACCAGGGCTGCCGCACTCCACTGCACCCCCACCCTCAAGCCCAGGAGTTGACAGCACCTCTCTGCCTCCCAGAAGGGAGAGCAGACGATGCATCTGCTGCATTGCTTCCCTCTAACCCTAACTCCTACGGAGCAAATCTTCCCAGGGAATAACTGAGAAAGCTTCTATCTGCGATCAGTCTAATTTACTTTCTTTATAGACTACATCAGAAATAAAGCCAGGGCCCTAAAAATGGAGTTACACTAGAATGCCACCTTAAGAAAGACTCTTTGTGCTATCAGAATAATGGGCTCTAATTCCTGAATGATCTTGAGCAACTGAGTCCAGGCTTCCTAATCCACACAAAGCAGCTTTCTCAACTCTCTGAGGTGACATGAGAATAAACGACTCAATGGCTGGAACGTCACAAGACACTCAAGTTAAAAATAAAGGCTGTCCAGCTTGGCAAGCTGCTATCTCATTTCTTCCTTTGCATTCGTCCTCACAAAGTGCTGTGGTATGTCTTCGTTTGTTTAATACTTAGGTAGAGACTAATTCTATTCCGATGTAGCTGCTCCTTATGTCCTTCTAACTGCAGATACAAAGCTCTGCTGGACTGTGAACTTTCCTGCTTTCAGAACTGTGAGCTAAATAAACCTTTTTTCTTTAGAAATTCCCTTCTCTCTGGTACCCTGTTACAGCAACAGAAACAGTCTAAGCCCAGACCAAAGAACAGACTAAAGATCTTCCTATTTTAAAGTTTGAACAGATAATCATATTTATTAGTTTTTATCACTGTAGCCAAATATCAAAGATAACAACTTGAGGAGGAAAGATTTGGTTTTGGAAACTTTAAAAAGACAAGTATACTCAACCATATCTATTTTCATTAAAGCATCTATGACTTATCCACGAGGTATATAGATTGAAAACTTGTATGTAGGGAACCCCTTATATGTGTGTGAGTGTGTGTGTGTGTGTGTGTGTGTGCATGTGTGTGACCCAAAGGACATCACTAGCCAGGGCTGACCTTACTGATGGGTCGCTCTCCAGGAGTTCAGTAAGCCGCTGTACTTGCTCTGGTTGGATGGATCGTCCTAGGAGTGCTTCTGTGTTAGTATAGATGAGGAATGCCGAGACCACACCTAGTAAGGTGCCCACACCCAAGGAACCCAGGCTGTCATACAATGGATTGCCTAGAAGAATCCCAGAAGAAACCAAAACATTTCCTATTACTTCAGTGAGCCTTAGAGAGCAAACAACAAAGACATTTGAAATTCATTCCTGGTTCCTTTAGTTACTTCTTTTAATGACTGCTAATATTTTCCTATTCTATAAAACAAAGTTAGCTGGGGCATGGTAGTGTTTGCCTTTTTTTTTTTTTTTTTTTTTTTTTGGTTTTTTGAAACAGGGTTTCTCTGTATAGCCCTGGCTGTCCTGAAACTCACTCTGTAGACCAGGCTGGCCTTGAACTCAGAAATCCGCCTGCCTCTGCCTCCCAAGTGCTGGGATTAAAGGCATGTGTCACCACTGCCTGGTGGTAGTGTTTGCCTTTAACCTCAGCACTTAGAAGAGGTAGCTGAGAATTCTGTGAGCCTGAGGCCAGCTCAGTCTCCATTGGAAGCTTTAGGCTAGCCAGGGCTACACAGTGAAATCCTTCCTCAAGAAAAATTTTTCTTAGAAAACTAAACCAAACCACTTTAGTGTTTGTGTGCGTGCTCATGTATGTACACCAGAGTGTGCATGAAGCTCAAAAGACTATTGGGAGAGGGAGCTTGGTTCTTTTTTCTACTACATAGGTCTTAGGGAACGTACTCAGGTCATCAGCCTTGGCCCTAAGTGTGCTTAGCTGCTGAGCTATCTCAATAGCCCTATTTAACTTATAAAACAGGAGCAGCAGCATAGCCTTTGATCCCAGCACTCGGGAGGCAGAGGCAGACCTGTCTCTTCTGAGTTCAAGGCCACCATGGCCTAGAGAGCCAGGAACTCCTTCTCAAGAGAGAGAGAACTGCTCATAAACCATTTATGAGGAATAGCAGGGCAAAGGTCGTCAACTGATTCCTTCTGAACACTCCTTCAGGTCACAGTTAACAGCAGAGA
This sequence comes from Uromys caudimaculatus, assembly GCA_028551405.1. NCBI lineage: Eukaryota > Metazoa > Chordata > Mammalia > Rodentia > Muridae > Uromys > Uromys caudimaculatus. The sequence continues at coordinate 54,710,556 of CM052712.1, read as the reverse complement.
ATACTGCTGCAGCTCGCCTAAAGTGATCCAAGTGAGTGAGAAGGCAGGGAACTGGTGACCCGAGGAGAACTGGGCATCACAAGCTGAATGGATCCAAGTAGCTCTCATTTTAAAAAAACAAAAATGAACTTTCTGTTCCAATTTACCTTTTGGTCCTCAACAGACTTAACTAGCTACCAAAATGAGCAGGAAAGAACTTGAAGAAAATTAATGCTATGAACATTAATACCTGGTACCAGGAGCAGGAAGACAAGTGAACAAGAGCTCCAATACATACATATTTATTGAAGTCTTTACACTAGCTTAACGACCTGTGACATTACCTGTAAATATCAGCTATATTGTCATAGGCAAGGGGCTTAGAGTTCAGAGGACCCAGCTCTGACTCACCACTACCAAGGCTTACAATAATCTACTAATGCTTTTCAATATTTCTCATCTGGAGATATGAACCCTAACTCAGAAAAGTCTGCATACCTTTACTGACCAAATATTTTACCATTTAACTTTAAAGTTAGATTAGGAAGTACATCTTCATACCCATCCATCCCAGCACTCCAGTCACCTGCCTAGCCTTCCCGCTGGCCCCCTCCTTCCTCACCAACAGCCTTTCCTTTGCTTTCAAGTCACCTGAGTTCTACTACCTTCTCTTCCTCTTCCTTCTTTAATGTATTTTTTCTACTTTCAACAACAACAACAACAACAACACACACACACACACACACACACACACACACACACACACACAGACGCACGCACGCACACACACCCCTAGATTGTGTGGATGAAAGAAAATAGGCAGTATTTGCCTGAACCAGGCTTATTTCACTAAACATGATGATAGCCGATTCCATACAAATAAATAAAAAATCAGTATGGAATATACAATAATCTATTGGCTTAAAACTATTCAGTGGCATGACCAAGTTCCCATACATTAGAGAATTAGGTAGTAGAAGAAAGCCATGTGTAGTTTAAGATATATTTACCCGTTATGGAGGTAAGGCCCATGCAGGTGGCCGCTATTATCACTCCTAAGACGGCTGCAGTGTCCTCCAGGAGAATAACGTTTGTACTCGGATCACGGCTTTCCATGACTTAATCATTGGGGCAACAGACAAGAAAAGAAAACTTCTGAAATCTTAATGTGACCCATTAGAAGTCATTTCAATAAGTACCCATCTGCTAATTAACACGAGAATGTGTGAGAAACCATAGTTTTAAAACCCCATTTTTTTTTTATCTTAAGTGTTGATAACATATAGTCTTTCCAAATTATGCAGGCATATGCAGAAAAATGACAGCGCACCTAAGGTAAGTCCAGAGAGGAAACATTCTTATGCTCAAAATTCTCTTTTTAACAGAGCTGATCTCTCTTATGAGAGCCACATAGAGAAGACAGTGAGGAATGCTTTATATCATCTGTTAGTAACAAGGCAACAGCACTAAATATTTTAAACAGATAAGAAGAAATAAGACTCTGGTTCTAAACTACATACCATACTTATAAAATGATGTTCCCTTGGCCTGAGCGCTCCTGCGAAGTTCATTGACGGCAACAAGAAGTGTTGCTGAAAGAAAAGCGGCCGATCAGCAAGGAAGAAACAGTCTCCAAACCGTAAAGACGGCATTGCAAAAGAGAAGTAAATACACACACCACAGTAGCCCCAAAGTTAGCAAGAAGAAAGGCTCTGGATTACCAGTCACCATCATGACTCAAATTAAACATTATAACAAAATGCATCTCCTATTTCAAAATTATACTGGTTAACCATAATGACTACAGCAGTAGCCTTTGTCAACTGTGAAGCCACCACTGAGCAGGCACCCACTAACCATAGCCACTTTCATCCTCCCAACCCTTAGAGGTCTATCAGTTAAGAAAAATCACATAAATATGTACAATTATAACCTGCCAATAAGAAATTATACTAATTTTAAAAATGGATAAGGAACTGAAGAGATGACTTAGGAAGCTCTGCAATCCTGAAGACTGGAGTTAAGATCTCAGCCCTAGTAACAACAGGGCATCCTGCAGACACCTGTAAGTCCAGCTGTGAGGGATCTGGCAGCCTCTTCTGGCCTCTGCATGCTCCTGGGTACCGGGACCCACTGATAAACATGCACATAGGATTCACGCTTACAGACATCTACATTAGTAGATGTACAATACATGAGTAAGTAGATCTTTTTAAAAGATAGATGCAGGGAATACCAAGTGCAGTAAATGATAATCTTTTAGAGATAAAGAATGCTAAATTAGGTAGTTTATGTCAATATTAGCAAATATGTTACAAGATTGTTGAAGCTGTATTTCAGATTGTTTGCTTTTTTGTTTTGCAAGACAGGGCTTCTCAGTGTAGCCTCCTTGGCTGTAGAAGTTATTATACTTCTGTGTGTGTGTATATATATATATATATATATATATATATATATATATATATATATATATATATATACACACACACAGAAGTATAATAACTTCTGTAGCATATATTATACTGGACAATATTAGACTATGTATGAACACAGTCTACTCCCCTTCCCTCAGTCATTACAGTAACAACCACAAAACATTACCAGACTTTCTACTAGAGAAGCAGACCAAGCTTAGGTTCTTAACGGCACAGTACAAATTAATAGAGTGTGGCAAACAGTAAGCAATGTGTTGTTAAGTATGTATCACCAGACTGAAAATAAACACCTTGTGACAGCACATACCTCCTTCAGACACCAAAGATCCTGCTAAGATACCATATGCCTGCAAAACAAGCATTAAAACAAATGACGACTGAGGATTTCACTAACGGGCCGCGGCTGCTCTCGTGTACAATGTGCAACGCCTAGTAGGGCTGAAACAAAAGCTCTAATCAAGCTAGATACTAAGGGTCTTGATGGGAAACAGGAGGATAATAAAATATGGACATAAGCCAGGTGTGTCACGCCTTTAATCCCAGCACTTGGGAGGCAGAGGCAGGCAAATCTCTGAGTTCAAGTCCAGCCTGGTCTACAGAGTGGGTTCCAGGACAGCCAGGACTCCACAGAGAAACCCTGTCTCAAAACCTCCCGACTTCAAAAAAAAAAAAAGAAAGAAAGACAAAAAGAAAAAAAAAAAAGAATAGAATAGAAAAGAATAAGTGCCCCAAGTCAAGGACCCTGAAGCAATACCTATTAAGCAAGTTTATAGTCCACTGACTCCATTAGCTAACAAAGTGCCTCATTACAATGGAATCCTACTCACTTAATCAAAGACAAGATATGTTAAAAGTTGAACACAATTAAAAAATGTACCTATTTACTCTCTAATTTCAAAAATTGCTCTGGCCTGTCAAATGATGCTGTTCACATTAGATGCTGCTAGGAGAATAAGGTGCTGTGCCTCTAAGGGGCTGATAAACAAGTTCAGAACAGGAGAGGCAAGCTCTGTTCATTTCATTACACTAAATGTACTATGGTTAAAAATAAGGTAGGAAACTAGATCAGACGTGGTGGCATTTGCCTGTAACCCCAGCACATGGAGTGTAGAAGAGCATGGCTGGAATTCAAGGGTTCAAGGCCAGTCTATGTGTCAAAGCAAACACTGTCTTAATAACCAAACAACAAAACCCAAAATAAGACTAGTTTAACTGACTTATTATTATATAAATATGTAATGGAATGTTAGGAGGCCGAAGGTGAACATTTCTATGATGAATGTGTTGAGTTGCTGAGATTGCACCCAAGGGTTTGGAGAGTCTAGCAAACTGTGTCTGATATAAGCTGTAGGTAAGGGTACTGAGGGTTGCTGCAGAAAAAGAGAAAAAAACCAGAGTGCCCAACAGAAAGTAAAATATCTCATACGTAGGTCTTAGCATAGGGACCTGAGCTGGAGTCTTCTGAAATGTCTAAGAGGCATTTTTGCCACGTGCCTGAAATTATCCCCTGGGACACAGAAGCTGAGGGGACAGCATATGAGCAGTGTGTGTCGACCCAAGGAGTCAGAACAGCAAAGTAGCCTGCTCTCTAAGGTGTGTCAATGAAAGCAGGTAGTTTTTAAGGATCTGCAAAGGCCAGAGAAGACTATTAGTGGTTGTTGTTCCTTGCCCAGTGTTGAGCACGGCCTACCGAGCACAAGAGCCTTGGTGTGACAAAACTGAAAGTGACCATCTTGCTTTTCCTGTTCCCCAGTGCAGGACCTTCCTGTTGGAGGTCTCAGAGGGAAAACAAAAACAAAAAGCAAACAAAAAGCCTCCTTTTTTGCTTTAACATTAAATATGGTTCTGACTTATGACAAGTGACTGGAAATTGTAATTACTAATATAAGGCCACTCTTGGGACTGTAAGTACATGGAGTTCTTTTTGTTCTTCAATAGCATCTCTCGAAAAGTCTGCAAAACTACCCAAGATTTTAACTAAAGAGGATGTGCTTAGTAATAAAGCTATGGAGAGCCTCCTGTTTAACATCACTAAAGTAAGGGCTGGAGAGATGGCTCGGCAGTTAGGAGCACAGGCTGCTCTATCAGAGGCCCTGGGTTTAATTCCCAACACCCACAAGACAGCTCAGAGCCTGTTGTAATTCCAGTCCCAGGAGAGCCAGCATCCTCTTGGCCTTTGCCTGCATTGGGCATACATGTATTGCAGACATACATGCAGGCAAAACACCCAGACACATGAAATAAGTAATAAAACCACCCAATTATGTAGATTCAGAGATTATAAATAATCATGTGTAAAACAAAACCACAGCTAACTAACTTGTGTGACACAGCCAGGAGGCAAATTCTTTCTGTTCTCTAATACAATATGGCAAAGGTTTCCACTAAGTCATAGTATACTCCAAAGTGAGAGTGGGGGAAAGGAGGATCACCCATAGAAGGGATTCCATTGGTTGAGGATGAAGCAATCCCATGATTCCATGATACCAAGAGAGTCCTGTGCCCATCATGAAAATGCCAACACCACTAATCAATGAAGAAATATAGCGCATATTTGAAAAGCCGTACCTGAAAGATAAAAAGATCATAGAGTTTGCAAAAATAGACACTAACTTTCAAAATGTTTAATAAGTCAATGAAAACAAACATTGTTAGACTATTAAATTGGTATAGTTTTATATATTAAATACTATAAGTGCAAAGTTCAAATTTTAATAAACAAAATATACAAAAATATACAAAATGAAAAAAATGCAAGACCCTTGAAAATATTACTCACAATTTTATTGCTTAATCCTGAACAGTTTAACATGAAACTTACTGCTGGCTCTGAAGAGTTTAGCACACAAGTAAACCAATAAATTCAGTTTTCTGCATGTTTTCATGGATATTTTTGAAAACATCAATTATTTTTCTAATTATATTTGGTCAAAATGAACCATTACTTTGTATTACTTTAAGTACCAAAACAGCATTCTCAGGACACTTGAAAATTATGACATACTATGAGAAGTAGAAATGTTTCCTGAGAAATGTACTCTTAAACCCAAACATGACTACACTCTCTGGCAGATACAAATTCAAACAGCGAGTCTTAATTTGGAATTATTACGGAAATTCTCTTTGTGCAAAGATATAGTCTAACTATAGAGAATTCCAGTTTATTGATGCAACAATGTTTTACAAATTTGACTTAGAAAAAAATTGTTTTTAAAGTTTTCTCCAAAGTAACGCCAACTATCATGCCAATTTGAATTAGTGAATAAATTAAGTTGTGCAGCTATTATTTTATGTATTTTCAAGGCACTATGGATTCTGTTTTTTTTTTTTCCAGGTGTGTTATTGTTGTTTGGGGGTGGGCATTGAAATCAGATTTCTTTGTGTAGCCCTAGCTGTCCTATAACGCACTCTGTAGACAAGGCAGGCCTTGAACTCACAAAAATCTGCTTGTCTCTGCCTCCTAAGTGCTGAGATTAAAGGCGTGTGCCACCATGCCTAGCTTGCACTGTAGGTTCTTACTGAAAACCTGTATTATGTAGATCTGCACTGCCTGCTACATTAAGTACCATGTGGCTACAATATCTAAATTTCCTTAAACTATTGTCCAAAATTTAGTCAATGTACTAGGTAGTGCTAAAATGGGCTATTGAAAATACTTAAGAAGCAATCTTTGAAACATAAAATTTTAAATTTTTACCCTGTTATTTAAATTTTTGGTATGGAAAATCAATAAGGAAAATTTTTTTTTCAAGAGATAGTAAAATATAGTAGATATGCAATTAGTTAACATTTGCTCTCTATACTAGATAATTTATAATTCTAAAACATTAAAAATGTTATTATTACTAAAACAGTAGTATTAGTAAAACAGTAATAAAAAGTATTTATAAAGCACTAAAATGGACATCTTCACAGAGATAAAGGTGCATCTTTTGCCTTGATCAATCTGTATTAATGAAGCTAGTTAAAATAACAATGGATATGGAGCTCAAGCATTGGGGTGGCCATAAACAGATGCAACAAAAATAAATATCTACATCAGGACTTGACATACTCAAAGCAGTATATTCTTAAAAAAAAAAAAAAAAAAAAAAAAACCCTCACTTTACAAATATCTAATTTTTAAATGTTATCAAAAGATTTCTCAATGATAATAAAAAGCATTAAAGAAAGAGTAAGTATGAAATATACATTTTAAAAAGGTTAACATCAAAATTTTAGATTATGTAGCCAATTAAGTTTGGGGTGAAATATATTTCCTGAAACAAAATAAAACAGAATTCTTACGTGTTTTATTATTACCAAAAATGGATAAGAGCTCTAGGCTACATTATAAAGCATAAAAATAATTTCAATTCCATTTCAAATTATGCCTTGAATTTGCTTTGATCCTTGCACTTTACATGCTACAAAGGAAACGACCAAATATTGAACAACTTGATGTTATATCAATTTCCAATCTCCGAAATTGCCTGGTTTTATTTCAGAGACTTACGGGTGAGAAGGATCTGGTGTTTGAATAGACTTGCTGATGCCCAGTGCTAGCAAACCCTATGGAGAAGAGCGAGCAGTGAGTACTCATTACCAAGACGGAGCATACAGTGAGTAAGCCGCTTTGAGAGACGGAGAGAACGTCAACAAAGAAATCATAAATGCACATCAATGGCCAAGAAATCCTAGTTTCGGGACTTAGAAAAATAAAGATAAACCCCAGGGGACTCAAAACGACATTGTTTATAAGGATTAAAAAACTTGGAACACATGCAACACAAATGATCAACTACACAAACGGCTTCTACATCAGCTGAAAGTAGCAAGCCCAAAGTTCAGTTTCCTGTATTGACACAGGAAAAGCTCCTAGCTGACGCTCAGTGAGGGTCAAGGCTCTGTCACAAATAAAACAAGGCACAACTCTACCGGCATTATGACTGGGAAGCATGCAGTCTATAGACCACTATCTTCCCACACAAAATTCTTTCCCACTCTACTTCCCTCTCCTTAGTGGTCCTGGGGATAAATTAAACCTCTGGCCTTGCAGAGTCTAAGCAAGCACTCGCCACTCATCAGTGTCCCATCCCTTCTTTAGATCTTTCTAAAACTCTTAGGAATAGTTTACAGTTTTCAGTGTAAAAGTTTTGTTCACCTTTTGTTAGATTATTAATGTTTTGTGATACTATTATTACTACTTTATATATATATGGAAAAATTTAAATGTCATTCTGTATTTGCTGGCAGTGGAAATGCACTGATTTGTATATATTCATTTTGACTATTAAGCCAACTTTACATTCTCAGAACAATATTTACTTTACTATACTATGATTTTTACATATTGTTTGATCTCATTTGGTTATATTTTGAAGAATTTCTATGTATGCCCCTGAAGGATACTGATCGGTATGTATGTTTTCTCACAAAATGACATTGTAAGTTTTCATATCAAACCTTTGCTATCTCCATAGAGTTGAAAAGCCATTGCTTCCTCTTATCTCTCAAAGTCTGAGAACTGTGGGTATTATTTTCTTAAAAGCTAGCCAAGTTCTCTTGGTACTGTCTCCACAGGTAACTAAGGATTCCTTTACCTTCTTCAGTCTTATCTCTGGTTCTAGTATAGGTGATTTCCATTATTATAATTAAAGACTGACTCTTTTCTAGGATTTAGTTTTCTGTCAATGTTGTCAAAGTGAGATTTTGTGTCAGACATAGTTTTTTAGTTCTAAAAGCCCCATTAAGTTCTTTTCTATCATCTGCTAATTGAGTCTATTTTATTAAATATTTTCTTTCTAGCTGAGCCCAATTTTCTTGCTCCTTGCACTGTCTAGTAGTATTCTGCTCCTAACTGGAAAAATTAGCTGAACTCTGTGAATGTCACACTAAATGTTTGGTGTCTATTATCTTATCTAAAGAGCATGAAGCTTTGTTTTCGAAAACAAATTATTTATAAAGTTCATTTACATTTCTGGGAAGTCTGTTAAGAAGGGTTCTAGAATAGCCTTTATACTAGAGATAATTTAGCTCTACTGCTAAGGTGCGAAACTTGGGCTGACCTGGGTACCTCATTTGGTCAGTGCATGTCTGGTAGCCCAGTGTAAGCACTAGGAATTACTCAGCTTGTTGCTTGTCTGGTATTTCTGAGCACAGCTTGTACATGGGTAATTTAATATTCAGCAAAGACTCAAGACGATCCCTATACAGAGTGTGTACTTTATTTTACTACACAGCTTTTCTCTCTGAGGAACTCTGCCTTCTTTTTTTTGTTTGTTTTTTTTGTTTTTCGAGACAGGGTTTCTCTGTGTAGCCCTGGCTGTCCTGGAACTCACTCTGTAGACCAGGCTGGCTTCGAACTCAGAAATCCGCCTGCCTCTGCCTCCCAGTGCTGGGATTAAAGGCGTGCGCCACCACTGCGCGGTGGAACTCTGCCTTCTAATTTCCACTTCTGATTCCTTGAACTTTGATATTTCTCATCCTGACTCACTACTCCAAAGGTATTTCTAAGCAAAAGCCAGAGAGAAAGTGTAAAAGAAATCAAGTCTTACCTCAGAGGTATGGTCTTGTGCTTCTTTTATTCAATGTTTGAAAGCAGTTACATTTTTTTGTCTAGGTTTTTATTGTTGATGTATCAAAAGACTAAATTCAATCTCTGTGAGTTGTTCATGGCTAAAGCAGAAGTTCTAGACATAATATTCTGCAAGTTGACCTTTTTACTCAATTTTTCATGGTTATTCCTCCAGTTAAAAGCTATCATAGTCTTTAAAACCCATACATAATATTTGTACTGGCTAGTTCTATGCCAACTTAACACAAGCTATAGTCACCTGAGAGGATGGAACCTCAATTGAGAAAGTGCTGGCATAAGACAGAGCTATAGGCAAACATATAGAACATTTTCTTATTGGGAGTGAGGGTCAAGCCCTTTGTGGGTCACACCAATCCTGAGCTGGTAGTTCTGGGTTCTATAAAAAAGAAGGCTGATTAAGCCAGAAGGAACAAGCCCATAAACAGTTCTCCTCCACTGCCTCTGCTTCAGTTCCTGCCCTGTTTGAGTTCCTGCTCTGACTTCCTTCAGTGAAGGACCACAAGGTGTAAGCCAAATTAACCCTTTCTTCCCTGACTTGGTTTTTATCACGCAATAATAACCCTAATTAGGACAATATTTTAAAGAATTACTTCCAATGTTCTAAAAATTAATACTAAAACTATTAATTTTCTTTCTTTATCCTTATGTCTGTGAGATTTGAAGCTCTTAATTGCTGCTTTTACATTTCCCTCCCCATTTCCTCTCCTTCCACTTAATATGGTACTGACTGGAAAAATACTATATTGAAAATGGTTATTAAATATTTACTGATGGCTCAGTAGGTAAAGTATTTCCCATGCAAGCATGAGCATTGGAGCTAGGATTCCCAGCTCCTAAATGCTGGGTGGGATAATGACAGCTATCCTGTAATCCTGGCCCTTGGGAGGCAGACAGGGGCACTCTGGAATAAGCTGGCTGGAATAAGACTAGCTAAACTGGTGACTTCTGTGCTCATGTAAGAGACCTGCCTCAATATATAAGATGGAAAGTAATTGAGGCAAGCGCCTGTGTCAGCCTCTGGCCTCCTCACATGCACGCACCATGCACACCCACACACACTTCATAGACCAGACACACCAAAGATCTATCAACCCCCAGGTAAAGACTGCTAGCACTAACAACAACTGCCTACATCTTCCCTTTACTTTTACAGAGGTTCTAATCTACTTGACAGTGAGATGCCTTTTTAGGGTTCATTTGTAAATAAGACTGCTCTGTTTTATTATTCCTTTGAACTGTATCTTAAATGTTCTTTTTGGCTGGGCAGTGCTGGGGATCAAAGCCAGAGCCTCTCACTAATCACCAGCTTTACCACTGAACTAAAGTAGCAGGCTTAAATATCATTCCTTTACCTGAATCTTTCACTGAAAATTCTCTCAAATTTGTTACAACATAAATCTAGTATAAATAAATACGGAAAGGATATACACTTTAATATGCTTTAAAATGTGACACAAATATATAAGTAAAATTTCTAGAGTGTTCCTTACAAAGGATTAGATTTTAAGTATTTATAATTTGGACCAAACAGAATTTAAAGGCTATTTTAATTTTGTTTTTAAGTCGTCATTTGTAAAATCAAGGGAAAGAATTCAAAGTACAAGTCTAATATGAAAGTACATTAACCAATCAACAGCACTCTATCTTTATTCAAAAACTGTTCCTGGCTCTCCCAGTAATTAAGAACTTATATTTAGCTGCATCATGGCACACACCTGTAATCCCAGGACTCTGGAGGCAGATGCAGGCAGATCTCTGGGGTTTAAAGCCAGGCTGGTCTACAGAGTGAGTTCCAAGACAGCTATCACTGTATTCAGAAACTCCTTTTAAGAATCTTTCCTGGGGTTGGAAAGATGGCTCAGAGGTAAAAAAAAAAAAATCTCTATAAAAGACTGTGACCAAACACAGAGTAAATGACTTAAATTCCCTCCCTCCTTTCCAGACAGAGTCTTACTATGTAGCTCCAGCTGTCCAGGAACACACTTTGTAAACCAGGCTGTCCTTGAACTCACAAAGATCCACCTGCCTCTGCCTCCTGAGTGCTAGACTTAAAGGTGTAGGCCACCAAGCCCAGTGAAGCTTAAGTTTTCGATGCTTTAGTTTCTTTTATAAAATAGATAGTATTTTCAAATAACTGCAAATATCGCTCATATTTTAAATCATGCCTGTATTACTTCTCATGTCTCAGACAATATAAACAGTATATACATATTGCTAAACCCTCTTGTTAGAGTAACAGGGGTAGGGATAGAACTGGAGAGTTGGTTCAGCCTAAGAGCACTGGCTACCCTTCCAGAGGACCTGGGTTTGAGTCTCAGCACCTGCATGGAGGAGGCTCTGTAACTCCAGTCCGAGGGGAGCTCATGCCCTCTTGTGGCATCAGACATCCATACAGTGCACAGACACACATGCAGACATAACATCCATACTCATAAATAAAAAAACCTTAAAAACAAGAAAAAAATTATAAGGCAAAGTTTGTACAGTATAGACAATGTTCCCCTCCCCTCTGTGTGTGTGTGTGTGTGTGTGTGTGTCTGTGTGTGTGTGTGTGTGTGTGTGTGTGTGTCTGTGTGTGTGTGTGTGTGTGTGTGTGTGTGTGTGTGTGTGTGTGTGTGTTGAGACAGGGTCTTCTGTGTAGCTCCGGCTGTCCTGGAACTCACTAAATAATATAGACTGGTCTGGGTTTAAACTCCCGGGATCCACCTGCCTCTCCCTCCTGAGTGCTGGGAGTGTGTGACGTGCCCATCCCTTTCTCGTCCTATTAATGCACAGCTGAGGTGAGGATATGGAAGCACAGATGCAGAACCACGTGTACAAGCCATTGCTCTTAAATGCTCAAATCAAAAAAGCTGCCATTTTCCACAAAGCCAACTGCAGAAGATTTTTAAACAGATAACTTTCTGACTAAAGCCTATAAGAAGTAACTTAAGGCAGGCGGAAACCTCTGCCGGGGATGCCAGGAGTCGGTAGCCAACGAGCGCCATAGAAAGGTAACCTCCCAGGAACTTGGAAGGGCCGTGAGTGGGGTTGAGGGGAGCAGCACCTCTCTCCCAGACCCACCCGGATCTGCCGGGATCCGGGGCCTGAGAACCCAGGGACAGAAAAACTGTGAACTTTCCGATTTACACTGGTGCCTGGGGACCTCAGCCTGGGCCACAAGGCTCCACGTGAACAGGGAATCCCAGAAGTGCTGACACACCTTTGAGCACAGGCAAAACCACCACTTCTGGATCAAGAGAGACCTTTACAGAACCTTTG
>CM052712.1:54618938-54697804 GCA_028551405.1 Uromys caudimaculatus | reverse complement strand
GGGGGGGGGAGGTGGAATTCCCTCCTAGAGGTGGGTTGGGGAGGGGATGGGGGGTATCCTAAGAGGAGACTCAGAAAAGGGGAAACATTGGAAATGTATATAAAGTATCAAAAATAAAAAAGGAGGAAAGAAAAAAAAAAGAAGTAACTTAAAATGAATGAAGTATTTTCTTCTTACCTGGTTACAAGTATCAGATAATGAGTGTATAGCTTCTGAGAACATACTTGCTGAACCCGTATAAATCCAGGCAAGAAATTTAAAGAAGCAGTTTAAGCCATTACTAGTGAGAAAGAAAACAATTTAGCATATGTTTGAATTAATATTTTCCATCAAAAGTTAGCTGATTTTATACTAGATTTTATTAAAAGCAAATAAAAAAGAACTTCCTACAGTTTAGGTATAAATATGAAAAGTAGAGATTATAATACCATTAAGTACACAAGTAAGAGGCAATGCTCTGTTGCAGACTTTTATTTCCTAATACTATATGTATTACCCGCCAGGTAGTCTTAACTACTGCTATGGATGGTTTTAATTATCACTTGTAGACTAATAATTCACCATTCTCAATCTCTACCCTAGATCTCCCTTCGAGCTTGAGACAAATATACATTAACAATACTTATCGGTACATATTATACACTAGGAGCTGTGAGTTAGTTTCTATATTACATACATTCCTCACAAGGAAGACTGTAATTATTATCCCTACTCTCCTGACAAAAAGAACTAACCCTGTTGACCATGTCCTTAAGAACACCCTTACAGACACCTCAAACTAAAAACCAAATATTGTTTTCTCTCCTCCTGCCCTGCCCGTTTCTGATGCTCCTGTCAGAGTAACATTTGCTCACTGTCCAAGCAAGAACCTGGACACCATTGTTGACACCAGTTCTAGGTACTCTAATTAGATACCATCATCCTCAGTGCTTACTGGAAAAGCTTTCCTCTAGTCTAGTGCTCTCCAATCCTACAAGGATCATGTATTATACACTTCTAAATCCTATCACAATTTTATCATAAAAATATTAATTTTTAAGAAATAAAAAACTACTTAATTGTAAAACTAATGCTTTTATACACCCTAAAATTAATAACAAAATGTAAAAAGATAAACAAAGTAGGAATCAAGAAGCCAGAGGGGGGAACAAGTCAGTTATAAAAACATTAAGTTTCCTCCAAAGTTAAGTGGGAGAAAAACACAAGCACAAATATTCTCCTCAGTAGCTGTGGCCTGAGTCACAACGGGCAATGTAACTTAAAAAATGAATCTGATAAACTCCCATTAGTATTTTCAGGAAAAAACTTATATCCACTTCAAAAATACACAAAACCCAATACAAATGTCCATAAGGACCTGTACCCTTCCCTTATCACTTCACTGGGCCATGACACAGGCACAACTTCCTTCTAAAATAATAAAAGCTACAGTCAGCTATATGCAGCTAGCCACCAAGTAATACATTTGTATATTCAAGGACACACATATTAAAAGGTGGATACTCTATTTTAAAAGCCTGTTTTGCAAAACTCACATGCAAATAGCAACCATCACCACTTTTCCTGGTCCCTTCAGGAACACTGAGACTGCTCTGGAGCGTGGCTGTAAAGACAAGAAAGAACAAAGACGCAAAGTCTCTCAAGAAGCACAGTAGGCAGTGGCTCTGACACAGCACAATATTTACCTTCTCTCAAAACCTCTAAACAAGGAGGCTTACTATTAAATTTTTTTCATCCAAAATGTCTCTTTAAAGGGGGTGTAGTCTGGGCCTAGGGAGATGGCTCAGCTGTTAGCGAGCATGCACAGCCATCCACTGTCCTTGCTGAAAACCCTCGTCTGGTTCCCAGTACCCATCTTGGGTGGATCACAACAGCCTATATAATTCCAGATCCAGGTGATCTGACTGACATCCTCCTTCTGTCCTCTGACGGTACCTGTGTCACATGGGTCACCTGCCCTCCCACTGACACATACATATGCACAATAAAATAAAATAAATCATAAGGTATGTAGATAACTGAAAACACATTTGGGTACTTTCCCAAAACCTCAAATGCTTATTTATTCTCCAATTTTCACAATTAAGTTTGCTTTATATTGTTACAAGAACTGCCACCAAGCCTGATGACCTTAGTTCCCCAGTTGGTAGAAGGAAAGAAAAGACTCCTGCAGGAGCACTGGGGGCATATGCACACATATGCAAAATAAATACATAAATAAATATTAAGTTTTTAAGCATTACAACAGATGCCAGAGAGGACTCCCAGGGAAGATGCACAAACTACTCAAAGCACCACTGGCTCATTTCAAAGCAAGACTGTGACTTCAGTGGAGATAAAGGTACTGTCAAGGCTCAAAAGGACCACCCTGACTTCACAAAGTTAGGGTCCCAAGGAAAGGTCTAAGAAAGCCAAACAAATTAAAGGGCCACTGCAAACGTAGATTATGAGAGGGTGAGCCACTGCTCTGATGAGAGAATGCTTCTGGTAAACCAAGGACACGGTGACTTTATTTCTTGCTGCAAGAGTCTTGTGAGACAAAGGGTGTAACAGAAAGAGTGCATCCAAAGTAAAAAACATAAAGGCATGTAATTCCAGCAAGTAGGACTGTCCATATGAACAGATACAAGAGGCAGCCGTCATTGGCCTAAGTTATTCCACATGGTAACGAAGTGACAGTTTACCTTGCAACACAGCAGAAATTCTAGCTCCCAAGACATGAAAAGATTGCGACCTTCACTCAGAAAGGGCTCAGGAAGAAACCAGAGTCAACATGGATGGAGAGAGGGGCAGCTTGAGTTAAGATCCAACTACAGTGGCCAGCTGTGCCCAGTTCTGAACTGTGTGAGAGGGACTCAAGTATCAAACGCAACCTAGACAAAAGACAATTGGCATAGGTAGCCTTTGCCCCAGATATGCATTAATGTGGTTTTGAGCAAAAAGTCTCACTCTGTAGCCCTTGCTAGCTCTAATTTGTGGTAATCTTCACACTTCAGACTTCTAAGTGCTGGTATGCCAAACATTAACTATGACACCCAGGTATGGCATTAACTTCTTTCTCTTTTCTTTCTTTTTTTATTTGAGAGAGAGAGAGAGAGAGAGAGAGAGAGAGAGAGAGAGAGAGAGAGAGAGAGAGAGAGATTGACTGATTCTTCTGATCTATGTAGCCCTGACTGGCTTATAAGTCACTATGTAGACCAGGCTAGCCTTGAACATGAAGAGATCCTCCTGATTCTGCCTCCTTAATGCTGGAACCATCAGCATACCTACCATTAACTTCTTGATGGAAGACCCCTCCCAGCCAAGTTGAAGTGGGAATTCTATCCTGTACATAGACGACTCTGAATCTTGGGTATGGCTTGTGCCTTTGGTAAGAGCCATTTCAGTGGGGTGAGAACCCAGCTGGGCTGAATTTAAGAGACAAGGATAAGTGAAATCAAGAAAGAACTTTCTATCCTTCTAATATTAGTTCTTTTTTGTAGAAAAAAATAGTATTTAGGAGCATGTGTAGATAAAAGTCTGCATATCTGATGATGAAAACATGAGGTCCTTCCATCAAATTGCAAATGCTCTTTGACTTACAGGACTAGGTCTCTAAAGCACTGCAAATGTAAAATACTGTAGACGGAAACTGCACCTGATCCATCTAACCTAACCAGAGTGAGCCTAGCCTGCCTCAAATGTATTCAGAGTCCTTAGAGCCCCTTAGCACTAAGTATAGTCATCTAGCAGAAAGCCTATTTTTGTGAAATCCCGATTATAACTTACTTAATACTACATGGATATTAGAAACGGAACGGCCACATGCTTATGATTCCATACTATCAGGCTGATAAATTACAAAGTGAGCCACTTTACACCAGGAGCCACTTGTACACCTTTTTGTTTTTGACAATGACATAAGCAGGGTCAGTACTGAGAGGCAAAAGGTAAGGCTGTAGGGAGTTTGGGAAGAGGGGGAAAGGCATACACTAAGCTATTTTACAGTGAAGAACATACTAATCAAGTCACACAGTGTCCAATGACTGTGTGCAGGCATATAATAAGGAACAATCAAACTGGCTATAAAATTTTCTTTTTCAAGGTATGCTTTCCTGAGCAAAAGCAAAGAGGGAGTAAAGACAAAGGCTATTAAGTACCTTTATATACATCCATAGGGGTGTGTGTGTGTGTGTGTGTGTGTGTGTGTGTGTGTGTGCGCGCGCGCGCGCATATATGAGAGATATATGAAAGAAACAGGGGCTGGAGAGATGGCTCAGCAGTTAAGAGCACTGACTGCTCTTCCAGAGGTCATGAGTTCAAATCCCTGCAACCACATGGTGGCTCACAACCACCTGTAATGAGAAATAAAAAACCTTTGAGCCGGAGCAAGCGGACCCGGAGTGAACGGGGGACAGAGCGAGTGGGTCAGGAGTGAGCAGGGCCAGAGCAAGAGGGAGAAGGGAAGGGGGAAAAAAAAAGATATGAAAGAAACAGAAAATCCTGCTAAAATCTAAGCAAACAGTCTCCTTTATCTATATATGTTTGAGATTCTTAGGAAACTCATGGTCACAATTTTAATTTCAAGGAAATTAAATGAATAGATGGCAGTTCAGATAATTATAATGTGCTCAAGAAAAATCTTAGATTATGATCAAAGACTTCCTAGAATTTCTTGGACTATGATCATGAACATTTCACAACGTACCAAGTTTGTCAAATACATACACACTATTAAAAAAAATATTCTTACCTTTGTGTTTCCCAAGAAATCACCATATTCTCTTAATATTCTTTGGTTTCTAAACAGCCCTATAGGAATTAGAAGATAAGTTTAGGTCATATACATTCAGGGTTTTTTTGTTTTTTTTCAAGACAGGATTTCTCTGTGTAGCCCTGGCTGTCCTGGAACTCACTCTGTAGACCAGGCTGGCTTCGAACTCAGAAATCCGCCTGCCTCTGCCTCCCAAGTGCTGGGATTAAAGGCGTGCGCCACCACTGCCAGCGGTCATATACATTCTTACTAATCAGTTTATAGTAATACGACTATTCTCTTTAAGACTGTATTAAATGGTTGAGGGTGTAGCTCAGTAAGTAGAATGCTTATCATTT
This sequence comes from Uromys caudimaculatus, assembly GCA_028551405.1. Lineage (NCBI taxonomy): Eukaryota > Metazoa > Chordata > Mammalia > Rodentia > Muridae > Uromys > Uromys caudimaculatus. The sequence continues at coordinate 54,692,713 of CM052712.1, read as the reverse complement.
AAAAGTTCACCTCTCAGAACCTGTATGTCAGGTGTAGCACACACCTGTAATCCTAGCATTCAGGGGATAGAAACAGGTGGATCAAGAGTTCTAGGTCATCTTTGGCTACAAAGCAAATTTGAGGCCAGCCTGGGTTATGTGAGACCCTGACCATCCCCTTCCTCTGAAGTAATGTATTCAGGAGGTTTTTCTCCACAGATATTATGTTGCTATCTAGGAAGAACAAGATGTACAAGCATAAGCATATGCATGGTACCTTCCCATTTGTATTATGTGGGAAGAGTACATACAAGGTGCCGGAGAGATGGCACAGCGTTCAAAAAACCCGCTGCTCAATGTGAGAACCAGAGTTGGAATCCCAGAACTTTCATCCATGTTGATTAGCTAGCTCACATTGTCCATAATTTCAACTCCATGGGTTTGCATGATCCTTTTGGGACTCAGGGGGACCCTGCACATGTGCGCATACACTCACAAAGACATGCACACATACAAATAAATGAAAGGAATCTTTTAAAAAGTGTGTATACACATTTTAAAATGTATTAGAAATATTCTGAGAGGATATATCCAAACTATCAATAACAATTACTTCTGGAAAGAAAAGAAAACATTACAGAAAAAAAAGAGAAAACTTTTCACTCTTTATATTCTTTGGGAGTATTGGGAAATCAAACTACATTCTTGTTGAGACATAAATATGTACAAGACTTTTGCATCGATAAATATATTTATATAATTCAATCATGCAAAATTTTACATTGCCCTAAATCTAAACTTAACCCACTAAACTCATTTTCCCTGAGCATCTTACCATGTGTCTGGAGTTGCAGGACAGTGTCTTATTCATGTTAGGGCTCTGAAAAATATTTGCTAATGAATGAGTGACTGAATGTGGCGGCTGAACCAACGTTTTCTGTAACAAAGCAGTAAGTACCACTATCATAATGGTAATCTTTAAATCAGATCCATAATGGTACTAGTGTTGTCCCACAGAAATTACAAAGTTTTCTTTTACTTCCTGTTACCATCCTAAAAAGTTATTTAAAAAAATGATTCTGTTTTTAAAATAATTCCATGGTGAAAACTAGTACTTGCTGCAGCAATAGAGTCCAACCACAAAATGCTAGCACAAGAAACTACCTGGGTAATTAGGGGCACAGTTCTTACCTATATGTTATTTTCCAACAAACCCAGATTTAAATTAAAAATACTTACGTTCTCTGTATTCTATTTCTGCTTCTTTACGCAATTTTTTCTCTCTGGCAAGAGCTTCAAGGCTTCCCCAAACTTCCAAAGCTCTGTGTATAATAAATACATACACATGGTCACCACCAAGGATTCTTTTAAATTACTTTATTATAATTATACGTAAGTATAAATGAACTATAAGTATATAAAAAGTATATAAAAAAGCACTTAAAAGCATCTGAGTCAAATCTAAGCAATTCACATAAACTCATCCACAAATGTTCTTCTAAGGACATATTTACTCAACCAGTTCAGATGTCAACAAACTGCAAACAACAAAAGCAGCATTGAAAGATTCTGTTTAAGATGCTTTTATAACTTCAAATCCAGTATGCACTCTGCTATGAAGGAATTATGTTCTTACTTTGCTTCCACATCCGACCTCAAGAACACAGTAAAGGACTCAGTGTCATCGTGAGGACTTCGTCGCCTGATTTTTCGAAGTTGTTCTAAATCACTGGGGATATAAAAGTGTTGAAGTTATTCAGATAATGCTTATAAGCTTATAGGTTAAGGACAGTAAACAACTATACCAAGCCCCATCTTGAAGGAAGGGATCTTTATAGCTTCTAAACACCAGCTTAAAGATAGCGCTTTTAATAGAAACTATAGTCTGGGGACAGTAAAAAAGGCTATCGCTGGTGAAGAACATCACAGCACACAGGTTCCATTCCCTGCATGCAGCCCTGATGCACAGGGTCTCAGCAGAAACGCAGCAGGGTCAGGCCTGGTCCCAAGTTCCGATGGGTGTTACAACTCCCTCATTAGTACTTGTATTATGGGCATAACCATAAGCACTTTTAAGATATGTAAAAAATAGAATATACACAACTATCATTCTTCTATGTAAGAACTAAACTAATTGTTGGTAAGATGGCCCAGCAGGTAAAGGCACTTGCTGACAAACCTAATGGCCTGAGTTGTCTATCTCCCACACCCACATGGCAGGAGAGAACCAACTCCCACAAGGTTGCCTCTGACCTCCACACACGCACCACAACACATGTACTCCCCCACTTTCCCACACACAACTACATTTCTACAGTTAGAGATGTCTAAGTCACAGTTGTAATCACTGCTTTTTCTCAAATTCTGAAAGGTTTATATGTTCATCAAGTCACTATTAAAGTCACTATTAGATCGTTATTTATATTTAACCACTGGTTGTCTTGTAGAAATTTTGTGACAATGAGCAATTATCTCCATGCTAATTTTGAAAATTAATGAAAAGAGAATGGCTATAAAATTTGTAGAGTACTACTGAGAAATACTTACTATACCTGGACTTAAGGCAGAACTCGTTTATTGCTCTTACTCCAGTGATGAAATTATTCTTAGTGTATTTTGATCCGTACTCCCTTTTCTTAAGGACTGCTTTGACTAAACCAGAAACACAAAGAAATAAGTATTTCAGTATGCACACTGAAAGCCCTTCCTGAAGAGGAATACTTGTTAAATTCCACGGACACTTTTCTCCTGATGCTTAAGATGGTATCGAGGAAAAAGAAATGTCCTCCCCCAGTACAGAGAACTAGGATGGATCATAAGTCTAGTGTTTATCTCCACAGCTCACCTCTAACTGATGCTGAACAGTAACCGTTCATCTAGTAGACACTTCGTATCACTAGTACTGTTCTGTCTAAAGCATTAAAACAATTTAAGTTGCTTAGGATCTATGTGCAAAGGCAGTTTCAACCAGCATTTATCAAAAGTCAAAATAGAAAGTAATAATGGGTACTAAATATAGAATAGAAACTTCTGTAAGATATTTTGATTTTCTTATAGGTTTTTGTTTTTTCGAGACAGGGTTTCTCTGTGTAGCCTTGGCTGTCCTGGAACTCACTCTGTAAACCAGGCTGGCCTCAAACTCAGAAATCCACCTGCCTCTGCCTCCCAAGTGCTGGGATGAAAGGCATGCGCCACCACTGCCTGGCTTGATTTTCTTATATATAATAATAAATGTTTTCTAGGTCAGTAAGAACATGTCTTGTTAAAAAAAACTTAAGGCTAATGGATAACTTCACATAATAAAATAAGACTGAAGAGACTAAGAAATACTTTTAACAATCAAAACTTACAAGAAGTTTGGAGATTCTAGGAAAATACTGCCTTCTACTGTCTAATTATTGGGTATCAAACTGCCAGACACAAAAATATACCAATTTGGTAAAGCTTAGTTTGTAAGTTAAAAAATTACATAATACCTTCCCATGTTACTAAAGCATACAGAGTAAGACTGTGTACCATATGACGCAAACAACTTAGGCAAACACCTGAAGAACAGATTAAGACAAGTAAGCTTGGATCCACGTGAGATTGTCACTGATTCACCGCAGTCTAGGCACGGCTAGCTCTCAATCCTACTTTCCGACTTTACTTCCAACTGGAAGAGCAAAATAAATCTAAAATGCCTCATTTCTGGGTAAAATCCCTTCTGAAAACAGTAACACATCAGCACTAAAGTTAAATGTAAAATATATCTTATTAAGAACATTTCAAGAATGTAGTTCAATACAAAAGTCAAACCTTTATCTGAAGAAGTAAGTATATGGAGGCATTCAGATTACTTTCTGCCTAACTTCAGTTCTCTAAGGAACTTTACTCCCACCACTCTAAACTAAAATCTGGGTATGAGCTAGCCTGGAACTGAGAGGAAAATTCCATCTCTCCTTAAAAGGATTACTTCTTTAAAAATAAAAAATCCTTCAAAATAGCTACGTAACTCCTGCTGGCCCATCCCAGTCCAGATTATGGATGGTGGTGGCAGTAGTTACTGATATCCAGTACTGATTTTTTTTTTTTTTTAAAAGAGAAGGCTTCACTATGTAAAGTGGGACCCTGCTCCAGCCTCTGATAGGCTGCAGTCACAAGCAAGTCACACACATAGTCCAGTGCTGATGACTCTTCATTACTTAACTATTTATATGCATATTCTTCAAAGCCATCCTGATAAGTTTTATTTTTAGCATCTTATAGGGAAGTAAGCTATATGTCAAAGGGGTTAAAATAAGTTAATTGCCTTAGATCAGACAGCTAAAAAATGTGAGAGCCAAAACTGAGCCGTGTATTGTCTAACACCAAGTGCTCCGAATCCCACAGAACTACTGACTTCATGAATTGGCTGCTCTGGAGAAAATAAGACAAAACCAGCCAACTCTGCCTGAATTTAAACACACTATAGCTGAAGTATTAGCCTTTCTTTCCTCAATAACATTACTTTCCTAAAAATAATAAAGCAAACTGATGATTTGGGTTCTTTAGGCTTTTAAAACACTTGTCACAAAATGCAAAATAAACTTCAGCATAAAGTAGCAAATAAATAGAATAAAAAATTTATGCCCGATCTATTTAAAATAAAAGCAAGCTACATACTTAGAATAATGTTAAAGACCTCCCTCCACAGAAATTCTGTACACTCATACATACCCACATACTCACACATTAAATAAAATATAATTACCTTTTACTTGGAGAGGATCTTGCTTAAGTGGAGCTTTGAGTTCTGCACCTATATCTTCTGCTGTAAAGTTTATCAAAACAAGCTTAATGTTGTTGCTTTCAAATAAAACTATAACTTATTAATTTAATCAAGCATTGTATAACAACAGTTATCCCAAATTATTTTAACTCATTCTATAAAACATAAGAGTGTCAAAGTTCATAAAAGCTACTTACCCCTCATTAATACACTACAGGAGAAAAGCCTTGGAATCATTTCAAGAACTAAAGCAAAACTAAAGTAAGAACTAAAGTAAACTCAGCATCCACATACACGCCAAAGCCTTTCAGAAAACTGACAAAAGGACTTGTTCTAAAGGGTAAAACAAACCCGTGAGGTGTTATATCTAATGGTCAAAGTGCAGGTGCATTTAAAATAGAAAAACAAAGGCACCAAGAGTTCTTCCACTGTTTAGAGACAGCATTCAGTGAAGAGAAGCTGTCTCTTAAAAGTAATGTTGGACAACCATACCTCCATTCACGTCCCCAAACCACTAATAAAGGTAAAAGATAAAAAGAAAGGTGCCTACTTTCCACTATAAGCAAACCAAACCAAACCAAACCAAAACTCTTACAAATACAAATTCAAATACCAATGCATTTGAATGCCCCATGGACCCCAAGACTACTGTTGTGCTAAAGATTTCCGTGCTTTGTATGAAACAGAGTCTCACATGCAGCCCAGGATGGGCTCAACTTCACAAAGCTCCTGCTGCCTTCTCTTGAATAATGAAATTACAGCAGCACATCATATGCAAACAAGAGAATTTGTAAGCGGGATATAAACAACAGAAAGGAAAAAATTCAGTAAATTAAAATTCAGAAAATCTATTCAACAAAAGATCCTTAAAAAAAAAAAAAAAAAAAAAAGGAGGGGAAATGCTGGAGATGGCTCATCAGTTACAGCACTTGCTGCGCTTCAGAACCTGGTACCCAGCACATGGTGGCTCATACCTACCTGTAGCTCAGGCACCAGAGGGTCTGACACCCTCTTCTGGCCCCCAGGGGCACCTGCACACATGCATGCATGCACAAATAAAGCATCTTTTTTTTTTAAGGAAGATGGAAAAGTCTCAATTTGGAAGAAATTATTTCCAACAAACAGAGACAACAAATGATTTGTATCAAGACTATTTTAAAACATCCTCCAGATCAATAAGAAAAAGTTCATTAAAATGAGCATTAGAACAAATTTGCATAAAAAAACAAATATGCATTACCATTAGATGTATAAAAAGGTGATTATTTCATTAATGGAATCCAAAGGAAACCAAAGAATTCCATTTACAGCCATCACACTAGGGAAAATCACACCAGCTGACTTTGGTAAAGGCACAGAGAGAGAGAACATGTCTGTTGGTGGGAACAGGCACAAATGCCAATCAGAACTATGACCCCGTAAGTCTTCCAGGTCAATGAATCAAGAAATCCTTGCACAAGGGCAACTGAAGGGAGGCGCATGGTATTCACAGCAGCACTGTGTTCTGTTTTAAAAACTGCAACCAACCAAGTGCCCATCAGCAAAAGAACAGTGGCATTCCTTCCTTCTATAAGCAGTGAGTGCAAACCTCCCGATGGCTATCTCTTCTAAGTCCTCAATGAATGCCAAACACTACTGTTGTGTCAACTCCTTTAATTCATGACAGCCTCAACAGTTTGTGCTGTAATTATCTTTTTAAAAATTACCAAAGCAGACAAATACAACAAGTCAGGATAAACCTAGCAACAAAACTTAATGAAAAAGCAGACAAACTACAAAGAATACATAGAAAGCTATTACAACAAAGTTAAAAAATAGACAAAACTAAACAATTTAGAACACACAAGTATGCTAAATTATTTCTTTCACCTCCCCTTTAAAAAGATTTATTTATGAATTATGTGTGCCTGTGTGAGTCTGGGTACACCACACGCAGCAGGAGTCCATGGGGACCAGAGGAGGGCGCTGGATCCCCTGAGTTAAGGCTGTGGAGCTACCTGATGATGGTGTTGGCACTGACCCTGAGTCCTCTACAACATCAGTAAGTGCTCTTAACCAGGAACCATCTTTTCCGTGCCCCTGCCTCTTTCTAAAAACAAAACAAAACAAAACATCAACAAAAAAACCAAGGTACTAAAGCTGAAAATAATGACATAGACTCACATGGCAAACGCAATTCTGAGAAGGATGTTACCAAAGAGAAAATTATTTTCTAACTTAAAAAATTCCAATGTTTAGGTATATTTTGCAATAAAAACCTCATTCACTTTTCTTAAAACATTTTTCTTTATTATAACCTGAGCTCATTCAATTAGAATTCCATATTTTAATCACAGCTCAATGAGTTCATCACATCTGCTCAGCATTCGACCTTGTTGTGCACCATCCTCTGGGCTGTGCGCACTATATAGTTAGTTCCCACAAAAGCATCTTGGCATAGGTTTTATGATCTCTACCTGGAGAAACTGAAGCACAGAGAGGTTCTAATGTCCCTCAAAGTCACACAACTACAATTCCTCTTTATAGGGAAACAGGCAAAGGGTCTTGTAACTGCACAGGTGATATTTTAGAGAAAGGTCGAAACCTAAGACATTTTTCTTAGTGTGGTGTACGCTGTTAACCATATACTGCCTTCATGTCTACAATGGCCTCTGATTTCATAAATAGCATCTTTATATTTTACATTGAGGAAGACAGAAAAGGCTTACAGTGAGTACTGAGCAATTAGCAAAGGAAAGCCATGGGAAGCTCATGACAGGCCCTTTCTGTGGAAGACCAAGGATGGGGCAGTGTGTGAGGCAGGGACAGACAGAGCACCATCTGCGTTTTCAGCAGAAGCCGAGGGGAAGCAGAGTCCAGGAACGGTTGGCCTTATTTCAAGGAAGGGAGAAACTGCTGTGCAGTTAGAAGATAAATCCCAAGAACAAAGTCCTGGAGCAAATGGAGAGAGAGGACCAGAGTACAAAGGAAGTGTCTGCTTCCACCGCTTTGCAGATGGACGCCTTTAAATGATATGTCACAGCATTAAATATGAACATTTGATGGTGGTTCACTTGAACCATCTTATAGTCTGTTCCCAGATTACTGTCCTTTTTACTTCTATTTTTTCTTTCACATTTCCTGCCATCCGTTAGAGTCAATCAATTTTCCATACATTCCTCTTGTCCCATCCTCCTACTGCTGGTTTGGAATTTATAAAATTATATTTCTACTCTTTAATTTAGTAGACATAGGATATTCCCTGTAAAATTTTCAGCCAACTGCTAAGTTAGTATTTCCACTCTCCTCTGGAACAAGAAATTTTTTCTTATCACTCAGGATTACAGTTTTAATATTAAATACTGACAGAATGTTTGCTATTTCTATTTCCAATCCTTAATTTTATCAACGTCACTGTACTAGCTGGTTTTGTGTCAATTTACACAAGCTGGAGTTATCACAGAGAAAGGAGTTTCAGTTGAGAAAATGCCTCCATGAGATCCAGCTGTAAGGCATTTTCTCAATTAGTGATGGGGGGGGGGGGCATATTGTGGGTGGAGCCATCCCTGGGCTGGTAGTCTTGGGCTCTATAAGGGAGCAAGCTGAGCAAGCCAGGGGAAACAAGCCAGTAAGTAACATCCTTCCATGGCCTCTGCATCAGCTCCTGCTTCCTGACCTGCTTGAGTTCCAGTCCTGGCTTCCTTTAGTGATGAACAGCACTGTGGAAGTGTAAGCTGAATAAACCTTTTCCTCCTCAACTTGCTTCTTGGTCATAATGTTTGTGCAGGAATAGAAACCCTGACCAAGACAAATTGGTACCAGCATAGTGGGGTATTCCTGTGACAACCTGACCATGTTTTGGGGAGGACTGTGGAAGGACTCTGGAACTTTGGGCTAGAAAAGCCATTCAGTGTTAAGAGCTCTGTGGGATGTTGTGTAGGAGCTTGGAAGATAATGTTGAGAACAGTGCAGAAGATGGAGGCCTGGCTTGTGAAATTTCAGAGGGAAGATTAAAGACTCTTATCAGGGCCATTGCTATTTTGATTGTGAAGATTCTGTGGTTTTGGCTAGCTGGGGCTGAAGAATCAGCTGTGATTCACAAGATATCAGAACTACTAAAATGAAAACTTTGCATTACTGGGACTATTGATGCCGGTTAGCTGGAGCTAAGAAATTAGCGGTGATTAAGAAGAGACCAGCATCATTGAGGTGAAATCTTCTGGGAAGTGTTTTTGGACAGCACAAAGAGGCTGTGTTCCAGAGATAGCTAAGATTGTACCTTGTGCTGTGCCTGGACTTGGTAATGTGTAAGAGTCACCCAGGTGGTACTGGCTTTGAAAGCATGAAGGGGTCATAAAGAGCAGCTGAGGCTTGGCACTAGCCGCATAAGACCACTGGTGAAGGTGCAGCCTCAGTTGCAACTGATGGCCCAGGACTGAAGGGGTCATGCAAAGGAGGTGAGGCTTGGCACCATGAAGAGAGCCTGTGAGAAGCTATTGGTGAAGCCTAGTTGCAGCAGAAGACCACAGCGTTTTGGAGATGCCAGTACCATGAGATGACCACCAAGAACAGCAGCAGCAGTGGAGTACAGACAGGCAAGCATCTGGAGCCTAGAAGACAAGGTGTGTGCTACAGAGGGCAGAGCTGGAGAAGTGACCCAAGCCCTTGGAGGAATCCAGAAGATCATGAGTGGATCCCAGACATTGGATGGTTGGAGTTTGATTTTGATTTTGACTGTGACTGTGCCCTGTTATTTTTCCATCTCGAAGGAAGAAAGTATTTTAGTGGACCCACAGTTAAGAGACTTTTAATTTTTAAAAGACTTTGAATTTTAAAAGATATTGGATATTTTTAAGGGATTGAACTTTTAATATGTAAAGACTGTAGGGCTTTTAAAGTTATTAGATCTTGGGGATGAATAAGAAAGTAAGGGTTGAGGCTTAATAGTGATGTGTTTATGTGTCAAGTTGACAAGGAGTCAATTGCACTGGCTGGTTTTGTGTCAACTTGACACAAGCTGGAGTTTTCACAGAGAAAGGAGTTTCAGTTGAGAAAATGCCTCCATGAGATCCAGCTGTAAGGCATTTTCTCAATTAGTGATCAAGAAGGGAGGGCCTCTTGTGAGTGGTATGATCTGTGGGCTGGTAGTCTTGGGTTCTGTAAGAGAAGCAAGCTGAGCAAGCCAGGGGAAGCAAGACAGTAAACAACACCCCTCCATGGCCTCCGCATCAGCTCCTGCTTCCTGACCTGCTTGAGTTCCAGTCCTGATTTCCTTTGGTGATGAACAGCAACGTGGAAGTGTAAGCTGAATAAGCCCTTTCCTCCCCAACTTGCTTCTTAGTCATGATGTTTGTGCAGGAATAGAAACCCTAAGACAGTCACTTACCCATTTCTTATTCTTCACAGCCTATCCTTCACATATCCTGATTTCCCTAAGTTTATTTTGCAACTTAAAGAAATATCTATGTTTACAGTGTTCTTTAACTCTGAATGGACTGGTTTGTAATATCAACCTTTATGTGTAATAACATGCTTTTTTTCACCTTTATATCAGCATGAAATTCCAGAGGAACATTCAGTTTTCCTTTCCCGATTCCAAAGTTATCACTCCCAAGGAGTGTTCCCTTGGTCTTCTGCATACTGTTGATATAAAAAGTTTATTTCAGAAGAGCAACAACTGGCTTCTCTATTTGGCAGCTTTTAGGTTGAATTGTTTCTTGGTCTGTTTTTCTTTTTCTTTTTTTTTTTTTTTCGAGACAGGGTTTCTCTGTATAGCTCTGGCTGTCCTGGAACTCACTCTGTAGACCAGGCTGGCCTCAAACTCAGAAATCCACCTGCCTCTGCCTCCCAAGTGCTGGGATTCTTGGTCTGTTTTTCAAATCTGTTTTCCCTAGACAAGATGTTTAGGTGGATTCTTTTTTCTCTTATCTTGCTCAACAGTCCAAATGTAGTGAATGTTTATGGTTTGTTTGTTTTTGTTTTTTTGAGAAAGTCTCGATAAGTAGCTCTGTCCTGCAACTTACTGTGTAAACCAGGCTGCCCTCAAACTCACAGAGATCCTGCCTCTGTCTCCCAAGTGCTGAGATTAACACATGTGCCAACATTCTCAACTGGTTCAAAGTCATTGTAATTGAAGATTTTTGTTTTTCTCAAATTCTGAACACCATGCGCACATGCTCTCTGTCTCTGTGTGTGCGTGCATACGTGAGTCTGTGTCTTTTTCTGTGTCTCTGTCTCTCACTCTCTTTTAATGTATGTGTGGGATGTCTGTGTGTGGTGTATGTGCACTTTTTAAAAAATATTTTATTTATGTATATATATGAGTATACTGTAGCTGTCTTCAGACACACAAGAAGAGGGCATCAGATCCCAATGAAGATGGTTGTAAGCCACCATGTGGTTGCTGGGATTTGAACTCAGGACCTCTAGAAGAGCAGTCAGTGCTCTTAACCACTGAGCCGTCTCTCCAGCCCCTTATGTGCACATTTTAATGTGACTGTAGATGCAAAAATAGACTTGCACCATGTGGAGGTCAGAGGACAATTTATGATGCTAATTCATCCTTCTCCCCTCTTATTGTTTGCTGCTGCATATGCCAGGCAAGTTGGTCTGTGAGCTTCCGGGATTCTCCCATCTCTACCTCCCAATTCACTGTAGGCATGCTGGGATCACAGATGCTTTACTGCGTCTGTCTTTATGTGGGGTCTGGGGGTCTGAACTCCAGTGCTCACACTTGATGGGAAATACTTTATCATCTGAACAATTCCCTCCGCCTTCCATTATCTCTATAAATTACTTATTATTTTTCTGTCTTCTCCCTCTTAAATGCCTATGAACTGTAAGCTAGTGCTTCAGGCTATTTTGTTTTGTCTGTTTGAGACAGCATCTAATCTGGTACTGCACAAGCTAGTCTCAGGCTCATAGCAATTCTGCCTAAGCTGAAATCTGCTGTCAAAAGCTTCAGAAACACCACTTTTCCCCCCACAATGATCATTTAACCAAAGCACATAAAATAAGTTGCTTTCAGATGGAAACTTGTAAATATTCTCATTCTGAACTGTCTAGATGTTACTATATATATAATGCTATAAAGCACAAACAAGGAGGTTAGTAATGGCTCAAACACATGCATGAATACTTATTTTACAAACCACAACCATCTTAATAAACTCACACTACATTGCTGGTATAGAATCTCCATAATTTCCACTAATAATCAGATATTCTATTCATGAATGCCTCTAGACATTTGTTTTAAGCTCAAATTCTGGCTGTTTGCCACACATCTGCTGTCATTAGTAAAATTAAAACTAATTTTACTAAAATTCAAACCATCTGAATGCTCTTAAAAACTTAAGGATGTCTTAGCAAGCTTCTGCTCCTTAATGAGCCGTTCCCGACTTTATCATGTGATTTGAATTATTCAAAAGTCAATCTCAAACTCTTAAGTATATAAATTATCTTTCAATCAAGCAATTACTTGGTGCCTATCTGATAGCTAACAAGGCCTAATTTGGCCTAAGCAAATCTTGAAAGAGTCCAAAATAAAAATGTCAATAGACAAGGTATTTCTACTATAAGACAAACTAAAATTTTTATTACACTCAGCAGAGGAAAAAGGAAACCAAACCAAAAATGTAAATTTTAAAGATTTCATATAGTGCAACATTCAATATTTCCTTCTACGTTTAGGCTTCTCTAAGAAACCCACTATATGATCTGTTTGCCCTTAATTGTATCATCTCAGCAACTGTCTTTTCCTTTACTGTGTCTTTATAATAAGCACAGCCTGAATTCTGGAACTAAGAGACTCATTATACTTTTTATTCCTTGAACCAGCAATATCCAATTCTAAAAATTTAATCAATCATATATGTATATATGGGCACATGTGTGAGTGCACATACATGTGTGCTATGATACGTATGTAGAGGTCAGAGGATTTATTAGAATGGTTTACAGGCTATGATCCAACTAGTCCAATAATGGCTACCTGTCTACCAATGGAAGGTCCAAGAATCCTTAGTTGTTCAGTCTATAAGGCTAGATTTTTCAGTTGTCTTCAGTATATGTTGCAATCCAGAAGAAGTAGGCTCTAATGCCAGTGAAGGAATGGACTTGGCTAGCAGGCAAAGAGATAGCTTCCTTCTTTCATATCCTTTATATAGGCTGCCAGCAGAAGCTATGGCCCAGATTAAAGGTGAATTTTCTCACCTCAAAGATCTGGAATAGAAGTGGGTTTTCCCACTTCAAATGATTTAAATTTAAAAGAAAAAAAAATCCCTCATAAGCATGCCCAGCCATTTAGTTAATTCCAGATGTAATCAAGTTGATTAAGAATATCCATGACAGTAGGGGGATTTTGAGAGTGAAGATACTAAATTTTTTTATTTGAATAGATTTTGTTCTGTGGATAAATGGAAGTCAAAGAGAAGCTCTAGAAGGAAGGGATATGATGTACTTTTAAAGCCCATATTGCTCTCTGGAAAACAGATACAGAAGGAAAGAGTAGAAGCAGAGTGGGATGGTTTGAATGAGAATGGCCCCCCCCACACACACACACATACTTGAATGCTTAGTTTCCAGTTGATGAACTGTTTGGGAAGGATTAGGAGGTGTGGCCATGTTAGAAGAGGTGTGTCACTAGGGGTGGTCTCTGAGGTTTCAAAAGCCCACAGCAAGCCCAGTTTCTTTCTCTGCTTGCTGCCTGCCAACCAGGCTTTCAACTATTTCTCCAGCACCATGCATGTGTGCTTTCCCATTGCCACCGCACTCCCCACCCTCTGAATCTGTAAGTAGGCTCCCAAGTAGATGCTTTCTTTTATAAGAGTTGCCTTGGCCACAGTTCTTCTCTTCAAAGCAACAGGGCAATAACTGAGACACAGAGCTCCCAGGGAGACAACTACTGCAATAATCCAGCTCAGGGAAGAGGAGTTTCAACAATAGGCTAGCAATTATGAAACCAGTGGGCTTGCAGATTCATAGCATAGTCAAGCAGTTAACTGGTCATTACATCTGGTAAGGTGTCCAACGGGTATCTAAGAGTTAGATGTCCAAACACAATTCATCTTATTAAAAATATCCTCTCGCTTTGATATTTGTAATTTTTAAAATGTTATTTTACTATGGGGGAGAGGGCAGTACATGCACATGCCACAGCACAGGTATGGAAATCAGAGAACAACTCTGTGGTCGGATCCTTCCTTCCAACTTTCCCTGGATTACAGGGATTGACTCAGGTCTTCACGTTTGTGCAGCAAGTACCTTTACCCACTAAGCCACCTTGCTAGCTTTGTATTTGTGATTTTAGAAATCAATGAAATCATTTACACAACTGGCATTTTTCTTTACATGAATTTCTCTTTCATTAACTCAATTACCAAGTTCTAATTAGTGTATCTACTCATTTTTAAAAGTATTGTTTATGTTAGAAGATGTAATTCAATATAATCCACAGCACTTGCCTAGCACATGCAAGGTTCTCAATTAAAAGGAAAAAGCAAAGCAAAGCAAAGCCCTGTCATTAATAAAAAATAATGCCCTGTCATTGCTTTCAGGTTCCCTCCTTTGTAAAATGTTTGCTATTTTGCAACAAGCTATTCTTCCAAATTTTTAAAAACAGATCCAGCCTCTGCTCAGGCCTCCTCTCAGATACTGACTGCTACCCTATTGGGGCATTATCTGTGGAACCCCCACCCTAAGTATTGGCCGGTGCCGTGACATCTCACCTGGCAAGGGAGTCTACGTTAGTCAGGTGCCACATCTTGTTCCCCACCCAGTTTGTCCCCTGCCTGGGAAGCAGAGAGCCTGGCTGCAGGCTCTTGCTGTAAGTTTAAAGCCAGCCTGGCAGCTTAATGAGATCTTATCTCAAAATAAAGAGTATTTAAAAAGCGAACCTAAAAAACAAAACAACAAAAAAATGCTGACAGGCTAGTACGATGTCTCAGTGAACAAAGGTACTTTTCATGTCAGTCTGATGATGCAGATTTGACCCTCCAAACCCAAACAAAGACAGAAGAAGTGCCAACTTCACAAAGTTGTCCTCTGAGCTCAACATGTGCATACATGTATGTACACACACACACAAATAATAATAACAATAATGATATAATATGTGAGGTCCTAGGTTCAAAAGAAAGGAATAAACAAATAACAAAAAGCAAAAGAACACCAATGTATGTTCTACAGAACTGAATAGATATAAAATAGTAGCCAATAAATAGCATATCAGTTGACAACAATTTGTCAGAGTTAAGGCATTCTAAGGTTTTTGTATTTACCAAAGGAACTTAAACATTAATCATCTCTGGCCTTTGAAGTAGTAATAGAATATATAGCTTCCCTATAAACATGGAAGTTATAGATACTATTTTTAAAATTTTTTTTTAAAGTACTATATAGATCTATACATATATAAACTCTGACCCAAGAAATCAAAGCTACACATATTTTCAAATACATGGGGGCCGGCCACTTAGAAAAACTTTTCAAATGGTAAACCAAAACTTAGACAACAAACTTCATGCCATAATCATAGAGACCAAATTTTGTGACAAAACAGACACGAAGCCCTAGCAAGGTTTAAAAAGTATGGAAACACCATTAGAAATGAAAAAAGAACCAAATACATAACAGAGTAAACAACACTTAACAAACTTCATGCAAACAAACTGAAGTCTGTATGTATGCACACGTATGCATGCCTGTTTGTATCCGTGAGTGCAGATGTATGTGTGCCCAAGTGTGTGTGGGGTCAAATAACCTCAGGAACTGGTCCTCACCTCCCATCTGTGTGAGAGATTCTTGTTTGCTATACACCCCCACCCCCACCCCTACACACACCCCTACACCAGTCCAGACAGTTTTACAGGCACGTTCTATTACTAAAGAAGTAATAATTTTACACTTTCCCAAAGTATAAGAAAAATTTAAAAACTTTCAGCAGGTTTATACGTACCTGTTTGTGTAAGTGATGGGACTTTGTCAGCTCTTGGAGTTTGTGAGCCCTGCCCTCCTTTCTGGACATTCGTAGAGTACAACTTGACTTGATTTAGCATAGATACATGTGGGTGAATGTTGGGAACCATGTATGTAAAGCTTTCAAATGTCATTAAATTCTTCCATCCTAAGAGAGAAAAAAATCACTTTAATCTCAAACATTTAACATATAACATGCTTGAATTTCCTTAGTAATACAGGTATCAAATATTTTAATTTTCCCCTTATATTTATATTGATATGCAAATCAATATAAGAATAGCAGAATCTGGGTATGAGACAGTCAAAAGGGCTTCCTACTTAAAATTATCCTATGTCTTCTCACAAGCTGGAGATTAGGTCTTGTCATATAACAATCAATAAATGAGTTCTGGACTGGTGAGATGGCTCAGTGGTTAAAAACACTAACTGCTCCTCTGAAGGTCCTAAGTTCAATTCCCAACACCAACATGACAGCACGAAGGCCTTCAACTGTCTGGTACGTTCTTCTGGATTGCAGATGTACATGCATGCAAAGTATACATGTGCATAAAATACATATAAATAAATAAGGCTTTTAAAAAAGATGTCTTTAAATAAACAAATAAATCCTATTAGTAGTCATCCCTGTTGTCTGATTTTTTTTTTTTACATTTCTTTTTTAAAATTATTTTTAATTATTTAATGTATATTAGCACACTGTAGCTGTCTTCAGACACACCAGAAGAGGGCATCAGATCCCATTACAGATGGTTATGAGCCACCATGTGGTTGCTGGGAATTGAACTCAGGACCTCCGGAAGAGCAGCCAGTGCTCTTAACCACTGAGCCATCTCTCTAGCTCTATATGGAACTTCTAATTGAGAGAATGGGAGACACTAAGGACATCATCAGCTGTTGCATCTTGGTTGACAGTGGCTTGACTGGATGGACACAGAAGGAAAAGAGACTCTACAACTGTACTGAAGTGACAGAAAAATAAACTTCTCCTCTAATTTTTTTTATGTAGTACTATGTGTACTCACATTTCCAGTTTTTCAAAGAACTCAAGAAGTATTTAGACAAAATTTATACTTTCTAAGGTTTTATATGAAACCAACCACATCATCAGAGACAATTCAGTTTTTTTCAAGAGTGAGTGGGTGGGCCCTGAGTGAGCACTGAAGAGCTGGCCTGTGGTCAGGGGACACAGCTCAGTGATAGGGCCTTACCTTCCATCCTCAGCACCATTGGGGCAGAAGGCACAATGTCCAGCTGCTGAAAACTGGATTTTCAAAACACTAACTGATGATGTCATCTGCAGGAAGGACTTGTAAAATAAAGAAACGCCTTTTCTTGTGGCTCAGAGACTCTGGCAGGAATAAAAGTCACTGTGAGCTCTGCAGATGACTGGAAAGCACGAGGGATTCAAGGCTGCTCATTTGTTTTGGGGGAAACTTCC
Organism: Uromys caudimaculatus; assembly: GCA_028551405.1. Lineage (NCBI taxonomy): Eukaryota > Metazoa > Chordata > Mammalia > Rodentia > Muridae > Uromys > Uromys caudimaculatus. Next base: position 54,675,587 of record CM052712.1, on the reverse strand, counting down.
TGCTGTCAATGTATCCTTTAGTCTATTTGGCAAACTGTGGAGGGTCCAATGTGGTTTTGTTATGTGCATCTATTTCTAAAAGCTAAGTGTGAAAAATAACAGTAGAGTATTCCTGCACATGAGCTGTCACCTCCCAGCCCTGTCTTCTTCACTGTGGCCACTGCTATTCTTGAGGCAAAACAGGAAGACTAAGAAAATGCAAAGGGAAAGTAGGGCACATGAGAGCAGGGAACAGTGGCACACACCACTAATTCCAGCACTCGGCGAGGCATAGGCAGCTGGAACTCGGTGAGTGTGAGGCCAGCCTGGTCTACATACCAAATTCTAGGCACACCAAGGCTGCATAGTGAAATCTTGTACTAAAAATGATTGATGATGATGACGATGATGATAAATTAAGGACTCATGAAAAGGGGCAAAGCCCTGAACCCTGGGACCTAGTTTGCCTTTCCTGCTGACTAAGAACCAAAACAAATTTTCTGCAATACTGATAAAGTCAAAATTTCCTATGGAGCCAGCAGTGGTGGCGCACGCCTTTAATCCCAGCACTTGGGAGGCAGAGGCAGGTGGATTTCTGAGTTCGAGGCCAGCCTGGTCTACAGAGGGAGTTCCAGGACAGCCAGGGCTACACAGAGAAACCGTCTCGAAAAACCAAAAAAAAAAAAAAAAAGAAAAGAAAAGAAAAGAAAATTCCTATGGAGATAGTTTGTATTTTCCTAAAAACATCCAAAACTATGTATTTAGGGCCAAATGTTTGTAACCTCAAGTTTTATCATTCCTCCCATCCTTAAATCTGAACAGTAAACTTTAGCACCACTAAGAGAGGGAGACATGGAGGGAGGGAGGGAGGGAGGGAGGGAGGGAGGGAGGAAGGGAGGGAGGGAGGGAGGGAGGGAAGAGAGGTAAAGAGAGGCCCACACACACAGAGAAAAGCACAAGAACCAACTCAAGAATGTTGCCCCCTAAGCTCCACACGTACGCCATGGCGTGCACGCTCTTATAGCTCCACACACCAAACACAGCCACACAGGAATAACAACAACAATAACAATAATAATAACTTTCTAAAGAAAGGAGTCTTTAGTTGTCACAAACATGGTTTTTCATTTCTGTGTAAATGGACCCAAACAAGGTCCACATACTGCGCCTGAGATCTCTTTAAACTATATTTAAAGCTATTCAGTAATATATTTACATTTTAAATGTACAGTCTTTAAATATTAATAAACTAAGCTGTTCATCTGAACTTCTGCCCTGGTCCTTTTCCAGTCTGAACTTTATTGCTTGAATTCCCATAGCAGTGTATGTATCCCCTCTGTATCCCACATGTCAGTGGTGTAAAGGCTTTTTCTGAACTCAGTTGATGAGGAAAAGACCTTGGAAGTGGAGATGAAGTCTCCCTGAGGGCTGCTTATTCTGGGCTGGGATTGCACCTCTGCAGCAGAGCTCTGGGCCCTGGGTTTGGTCATCACCACAGTAAAAGAAAACTCATCTAGTATCTAATTTTCCCTTTATTTATGACAATGTCTACTGCTATTCAATGCTAGAAACCCTTACTCATTGAGCAGTTTTAAGTCTGTAGCCTTCTAGTGTGATTACTTCTCACTCAGTCAGAATACCTTTGCACAGACAATTCCCACTCCTAGGTTCCTCAGTAGTACAGTTTAAGTCAGCCTTGGGCCTTACCTCTTCCCTTTTATGCACCTCCTCTCAAATGGTAAGAGTGTTGCCTGGCACACTGCAGAGGCAGCGTGGTTTTAGCTTGCAGGTATCATTACAATTCCAGATTTCAGTATGATTTGCTGTATATTTCAATGTATTTCAGTCACTGAGTTGGGTAATGCTCAAATGGCCTTATTTCTGGCCAGTAGAGGTCTCTTCAAATCCTTCTAATACCATACGGTTATCTTAGCTCCCTTGCTAGCTGTCTGGAAACATCCTTTAGTTTTGAATTTCAATAGTATTCAGGTATCAACAGCTTTCAGCATACCTTTAGCACTAATACACAACTGAAAACTGCTTATAGGCTAAAAACTACATGGGCCCACATGGGACTCAATGAAACCAATATAATTCTAACCCAGCAATGGAAAACATAATCAATCACGTGCAGGGTGAATTGCTGAATTCATTAACTCCAGCTGGCAGAAATATAGTAAAACATATTCCCTAATCTTAACACCCTTTCCTAAAGATACCTAAATGAGCTGCATACGGAGCATTAGTGTTTCGTTTGGCACTTACCACTCTACCAGCCTGGACAGGGTCTTCGCACTGCTGCACACCTAAGGACTGCGGCAGCCAAGTTGCAGCTACTGGTATGTGACCAGTTTAGTCACAAGTCACACTGCTTTTACTTTGCTTCTGTGACTCCCAATAGCCACTGCTACTGTTTACTGCTTGCCCTCTCTCCAATCTAATTTGTCATCTACTACTTATTTACTTCTGCTTTCAGAGAAAATATGGCTTTCATTTGAAACTAAGAATAACAAAAAACAATCTATTCTCTTTCCTGCAAACCGACAATTCAGTCTATTGTGTATGTTTCATCTGCATGAAAAACAACCAAAAGGGCGTCTTGGGGTTTGGGTTTGTTTCTGGCTAACTTTAGGACTTGAGCCAAGGCTGTAACCTGTAGTCTACATATCAGTCTCCTTACCTAAGAGACTATTTCAGTAGTTTCTTCCCTCCAAATTCCAAAGCACTGACATTAAAAACTGAATAACTGCATCCCTGGAGGGATGGCTCCATGATTAAGAATGCTAATACTGGCTATTCCACAGAATCAACTAACCGGGGCTCATGGGGACTCACAGAGATCAGCGACCAGAGGGGTCTGACCTAGGTCCTCTGCATATGTTAGGGCCGAGTAGCTTGACATTCATGTGGGAATCCTAATTGGGGTGGGGCTGTCTCTGACTCTTCTGCCTGCTTATGGGACCTTTTCCTCTACTGGGCCGCCTCATCCAGCCTTGATGTGATGGTATGTGCCTGTCTTATTGTAGCTTGTTATGTCCTGTTTGGTTGGTGTCCATGGGCCGCATAAGGATCTGAGGGAGGGAGAGGGGAGGTCGGGGTGTGGGGACTGGGAGAAGGAAAGGAATAGGAAACTGGGGTTGGGATGTAATATGTGAGAGAATTCAAAAAAAAAATGCTTGCTAGATGAGGAAAAATTCCCATTTTACAATATTACATGAAAAAGGGAGTCTAACTCAATAGTGTTTCAATCACTAAAAAATATACTTGATAAGCTAACTGAATTATATGTAATTTTACATTACTTTTCGATATTTTAAAAAAGGTGTACAATAGGCTAGGTGTGGTGGTGCATGCTTTTGATCCCAGCATTCAGGAGGAGGAGGAGGCAGGTAGATCTCTGAGTTGAGGCCAGTCTGGTCTACTTAGTGAGTTACAGGACAGCTAGGTCTGTGCAGAGACTCTGTCTCAAAAAAACCAAAAAGTATACCGATATAGAAACTAAAAATGTAACTACCAAACCGGGCAGTGATGGCACACACCTTTAATCCCAGCACTTTGGAGGCAGAGGCAGGCAAATTTCTGAGTTCGAGGCCAGTCTGGTCTACAGAGTGAGTTCCAGGACAGCCAGGGCTATACAGAGAAACCCTGTTTCGAAAAACAAAAACAAAAACAAAAACAAAAATGTAACTACCAATAAGCTATCTGGAGCTTCATTAAGATCTTAATGGGGGGCTAGAGAGTTGGCTCAGCAGTTAAGAGCACTGACTGCTCTTCCAGGGGTCCTGAATTTAAATCCCAGCAACCACATGGTGGCTCACAACCATCTGTAATAGATCCAATGCCCTCTTCTGGTGTGTCTGAAGACAGCTACAGTGTACTCATATACATAAAATAAATCTTAAAAGAAAAAAAAAAGATTGTAATGGGGACTGAAGAGATGGATCAGTGGTTAAGAGCACTTCCAGAGGACCTGGGTTCACTTCCCTGCACCTACATGGCAGCTAGCAATCTTCTGCAACTCCAATTCTAGAGGATCCTACACTCTCTTCTGGCTTCCATGAGCATTGCACACATGTGATGCACAGATATACATGTAGGCAAAACATTCATACACATAAAAATGTTAAAACAATCAATCATTTTCGAAGAGATCTTATTAACAGCACTGCCAGATTGTGACAGTCTGTCCAATATTAACACTCGGTAGCCCCAGTTTACTGATATCCCTTCTGCTAGTCAACCCTGCAGGAAATCCTGCCTACTCATCTAGCAAGCAAAGGTGTAAGCAAGATAGAGTGGCCCAGCCCAGGACAATGTGACTGATAGATATGGTTTTAATACATAGCATAAAGAAGGCCACCTCTCATGTTATTTTGAAAAAAGGCAACAAAAGCACACACTGACAACTCCCTGTGCTACAACTTGGAGTATGACTCTACTGTCTTCCTTAATTACTTTGACACTTGCTAAGAAAAAGTAAAAATAACCTGCAATCCCAAGACTTGAGGATAGAGACAGGAGAATCACAAGTTCGAGGTCAGCCTAGGTTAAATGTTAAGTTCCTGTCTCAAAAAGATGGGGAGGGAAGTAAATTCAATAAAAGCATCTAACATAATATAAATACTATAACTACAAAGAAGTTTTCAATGTACTAATAATGAACTGAGATACATATTTCAGTATGTTTTTATTTATTGCAAATTATTTTAAATGTAATTGTTAGGTCACAGGGCACGACATCTTAAAAGTTCCTTTTACACAGAGAATAACTACCTCTTAAAACAGTGTTCAGTTCCGCTGCCTATCAGTACAAGAGAGTTCCTGCATCTCCCCTAAAGAGTATCACATTATCCGTAAGAAAATCTTAAGGGGATAAAAATACGGCTTAGCAGCTAGTACTGCACATGCCATTAACTCTAGCTCCACGTGATTCCACGGCCTCTGCTGCCTTCCATGTGCGCACATACTGGCACATACATGTGCATATACTTACATGCACACACGCAAACAAATATATAAAAGAAATCTTTGAACAAAAAAGGAGTAAACTTAGCCAATGCAAGATAGGCAGTGAGCAGTAAAATCCTTTAAATATATTAATATAAACGTTTTAATGTTTGTAGAACATAACTGCTCTCTGCATGTTACTCATCAACCTTCAGTCAGCTCCTCTGCCCATTACTGTATTGTTATATATACTACCCTACAGCCGTATTGAGTGTGCTTAGTCCAAACTGTGATGGGCTGTGTGAAATAAACACTGCATTCTGAAGACAACACAAAATGGGAAACGCCTTAATATTTTTAAAAAAATTATATGCCAGAATATTTCAATACACTAGCTAAAGTATATTAATCTATTTTTACTTTTTAAAATATGGCAACTACACAATGCAAAACTATATGAGGTGGTCTGGATCTTTTTTTTTTTTAAAAGATTTATTTATTTATTGTATGTATGTGAGCACACTGTAGCTGTCTTTAGACACAACAGAAGAGGGCATCTGATCCCATTACAGATGGTTGTGAGCCACCATGTGGTTGCTGGGAATTGAACTCAGGACCTCTGGAAGAGCAGTCCGTGCTATTAACTGCTGAGCCATCTCTCCAGCCCCAGTGGCCTGGCTCTTGAATACTGTCTTTTTTCTTTGTCTTCACAGAGGCGTCTCTTCTTTAAGTATTTATATCAGCCAGTGGGTTCCTCCTCTGTTTATTCTTTTTTGTTGTTTTGGTTTTTGAGACAGGGTTTTTCTGTGTAGCCCTGGCTGGCCTGGAACTCACTTTGTAGACCAGGATGTCCTCAAACTCAGAAATCCGCCTGCCTCTGCTGGGACTAAAGGCATGGACCACCACACCTGGCCTCCTCTGTTTATCCTGTAGAAGACTTAACTAAACGAGTAAACATTCTAGAGGCAGAAACTAAACTTTATTTCTTCTCAAAGAAAATCATCTGGTTTTGGATCCCCAACTCCCACTCCACCAAAGCAAAAACAAACAAACAAAAACAAAACAAAAAAACAGCTTCAAATAGTTTTTCTTGTAGTATGCATCCAAATAGCATACTTTCTCCAAATGATTTTTAAATTTAACCATAGTTTTGATTGCTGTTTCAAATACTATAACAAAACTTCCACAAAGGTGATGTTTTAAATATAAAAGGGTGTTAAGTGTAAAAACATACAATTTTTTGTAGTAATGAAAATCCTAAAGAACTCTGCAAAGCCGTCCTAAATGGAGAGACAGGTAATTACTATCCTGAGCTGCACAGGATGAGATCAAGAGCATAACATTTTTGGCCTGGTGACAGCTACTCAGAATAAGAATGACAAATTACACTACTGCAACTCACTTGACCAACACTGAAAGGGTACTTCGGACAACATTTAACAGCCACTATGTGAGTTTCTGTGTAATCTGCCGAAGTTTACTTGGAGTTTTAGAACAGAGTATATAAACAGACAATTCATTCTGTTCATAAGACAGTCAGGCATACTGCCACTATGGGAAAACTAGCTACAGTATTCTGTCACTAACAACAACAAACTAAAACAGTTATTGCAATCAATTCGTTTGCAACCTTAGAAGCCAGGTTTTAATAAGGTACAAATATATTCTACCTTATCTGCCCAGCACAGGAGTCTGTTACAGCTTTTATCAAAAACCTGAATGGCTGCAGCTTTTGCTTTCCACTCAAAGTTTTTGAAGGCTGAATGTTTGGGAAACGTTTCTGTAAATATTCTTTGCCAATCCCAAGAATCTGGGGGCTCAAGTTAGCGTGGATTTAGTCCTGTCCTCTCCTGGGCTCTGCTCTGAGTTCTCCGTGTCAAGCTATGACATGCCAAGCTACGAGAACAAGGGAGGTGAACCGAAGTAGAACTTACAGGTTTGATGCTACTTCAGAAACTCTCCAACAACTTTAATCTGACTGAGAAAGCAATGCTGAAGAAGATGAAAACTCTCAATCACGCCCCGCGCCCAGGTTTATATACAGTTTCAGGAGACACTGTTTTCACCAAAAGGATTGTTTGATATAACTACAAAGTTCTGTGGGTTTCCTGTCCCCAAACTATGTTCATTCAATAACTGTGAGAAGCCCTCACCTTAAGATCCACATGTGACATCCACTTTGATTAAGGGAGATTTAAGAAAACGAGATGGCACTAAGAAAAATTACAGCGCAGGAGTATCTCACTCAACCTAAGCAGCAGCAGAATTGCGGCGGCGAGCTCAAGGGACCCTCCAAATGGTGGAATCCGCCATTTCCCACGGCCTGTTTGGGTCACCCTGGGTCACCGCGATGCACCTTAAGACCTAAGTCTGGAGGTCCGCCTCAGGGTGTCCCTAAGCCGGCAGGTCCCCGTGGGGGCTCTGCAGCCGCGGCTCGCGGGGACATCTGTGAGGACCTTGCTAGACCAGCAGGTTCTGGGTTGGAGAAGGGCAGGATGGCCAACTGCCGAGGCCAGGCGCGGCCTCCATCGGTCCGTCACTCACCCTGGCTGCGGCCGCGGGCCGCTGCCCGGCCGCCACCGAGCCTGCACAGCGCCGCCCAGCTACACCTGTGCGCCGCGGCGGCGGCGGCCAAGCCCGGAAACATCCTGGCGGGGCAGAGGCCCCCACTCGGACACCGCCTCCTGCCTCCGAGCCGCCCGCCGCACCAACTGACTCCATAGACCGGATCCCAGCGAACACGAATGTGTGCGCCGCGGCCGGCGGCCTCGGCGACCCGGAAGTCGTGGTGGTGTGGCACGACAGCGGAAGTGACGGAATATGCTAGCTGGGGGCGGGGTTTCTGCTCCGCATAGGTCTGTACTGTGTGCGCCTCCACCTGTTTTTGTCATTTGGAAGTCCGTGTCGCGTCCAGGGAGACAATCTTCTGCAGCGCTGCCTGGGCGTGGGAAGTAGGAGGAGAAGACAGGGTTTAAGCCTCTGTCCCCGTTCCTTTTGAACCCTCGGCACCGCTCTGTCCAACACTGTGGTCTTGCTGATCACGCAACCTCAGCTTCTCGACCGTGGTATAACAAAACTAGAGGCGTGCGTAAAATTAGAAGTCGCGATACTATGTGTACACGAAGATGGAGCAATTTTCAAACAGCCCGGTCCCAGAGAGAAAGAAACTTGAACACATTTGCCTGTTTTAACTATTCCCATGTCAGTTTCATTCAGTTCTTAGTTTAAGCCTTCTTTGTTCACCCTAACTATAATTAACGTGGTTATTATTTTTAAATCGTTGCCCTGTACATTTTTCTTCAAAATACCACTACAGAAATTATTGTTCCCCGGAATAGAGAATAATTATATGGATACTGGATCCTGTGCAGTTTTATACTACTATATTCCAGGGGCTAAGTCAATACCTGCCTGACCAAATAAATAGAATGGAATGCATGCACTTCTTTTAAAGAGTAATCTAAATCGCTTAGGGAAAGTACTACAAAATAAAAATTTAAATAGAAAATTAGTGCAAATCAATAACGGGGAAACCAACCACTCTGAGTGGACTTGAGGCTCCCTTCACAGGAGGGAATCCACCTCTGGTAAGGTTAAGCAGGTCAAAAGCCCATGGCTATAAAGGTCGCAATCTCTAGTGAAAAGCTATTGTAGCTATTTGGATAAATATATTGTGGTCTGATTCCCTCCCGCCAATAACTGTAGGCATTTTGTTCCTCGCCTGCCAGTTATTTCATATTACTACTGTAGCATGCCTGCCAGTCATTGACATAGAGAAGTGACTTGGCTCAAGGACATGCTGACCACATGGTTTTGTCTTGTATGTTCTGTGTGAGGTTTGCTAATCTTAAGAAATTCCATAAAGCCTTACGTAGGACCCATCGAATCAAAGGTCAATATAAACTGTTATGTGTAAAAGGGCTTGAGTTGGAGCTGACTACCAGGCAGTCCTTCCTGCACTGATGTATGAACTCACTGTGGTTTTTGTGGCTGACACTGAAGAATGCCACTAATAAGCCAAAAATTATCATTATAATACTCATTCTCTGTTATCTCAATGTCCTGCAATCCCTGTTCACCACCCATCCTCCTTATTCAGAACCGTCAGCTTAAAGGTTAGCTGAGGATACTTTGCCTAGTACGCCTACTGCTCCCCTCCTTGCCCTTTAAACTTTTGAACCTGTTTTTCTTATAAAAAGTCTACTCTGAGAACAGACTAGTGCCACAATTAAGTTTTTCCTTCTTGTGGACCTGGACACCCAGTATTATGATGTGTGTTCAATAAACTATTCTGAGGTGGTGTATGCACAGTTTGAGTGGCGAATTCTTGAACCCCAACAAGTGAATAGGATGTCTGGTTAAATTGCCTTCTAAATAAGTATGCGTGTGCCCACAGAGTAATGCTATTGTCAGTTTTGAACAGAGCAGCTGTTTTGGTTTTGTTTTCTTTTGCAATGGTCAATGATGACTGCAGAAACGCCCAACTGATCAAAGAACTGAGAATAAATGACTGTTGAATGCCTAGTCATAAACTGAAACATTTGTATCACTCCTTCCAAAGCCCAGGGAACATTCTGGAATGAATGTGGATTGAAAGTAAAAGCCAGAGAAAGTGAGGGAAGTAGTGGTAAACTTCAGTGGACTTCCAGTATGACATGGTGGATGCCCTCTTGAACTCACACTTGCTGTGATTACTCTCACAAGAATGGGCACATCAACACTGTGTCATGGCTCCTGGGGTCCTGCCTTTCCCTGAGAACTTATACACAGTGGTTGATGTGGGGAGAGAGAGACATTTGAAATCAAAACTTCACCCATTCGCCTGTAAACAATCCTAATGAAACTCATTAGATGCCACTCACAGAGAAAGGCACATGCACATCCAAGCAGAATGGAGAAGCTCACTGGGAAAAGAAAGGGGATTAGTAGGAGTGGGCAGAGGACAAGAGAGTAGCAGGTGTGTAAATATCGTCATAATATACTGCACATAAGTGTCATAATAAAATCCTTTATATATTATTAATATATGCTTATAAAAGCTTAATGAGAATCAGCACAAGGATTTTGTAGTTCTTTGGATTGGGGGTTTTGTTTTGAGACAGGATCTCACATTGTAGCCCAGGCTAGCTTGGCACTCACTATGTACTGGAGTCATTATGTACCTTTGAACTCACTTTATCTCAGCCACCTTTCACTTTCTAAATCAGTGATTACTTTCTTTGGAAGAAAATGTAAAGTATTTCAAAAGAATAAGATATTGTAATCTATATTTTCTGGAATGTAGGTCAAAGTGATTATTTCCCTCTAGATCATTTTCATGACATTTTATGTGTGATTATGATTTTAGATTACCTAAATTGAGAATATATGCTATAAACAGATGCTTAAATGTGGACTATTTTATCAGATAGACAAAAGAGGAAGTGGAAAATGATTTAGTGTCATTCAGGAATCTCATACACCATAATTTCTACAAGAGAGTTTCCAATGAAGTTGCTGCATTTATTAGGCACTTTAAATTGAGCTGGCTGTACTTGGTTTTATCCTAATTCTGGGACAATGATGGTTCTAGTCATTAAACAAATCTTGCTATCTATCTGGAAAATGGACTTAGATAATTCATTACAAAATAAAGAGAATGGTTCTACCCTGAGGCTTTCCAATTTTGAGTACAGATATATCTGAGGGAATTGTGTTCTTTTCCCCTTCAGGATTAGTGTGAAAGGACCTTATCAACCTGAACATTTTTAAAAGGCTTACACATGACTGTATAAAAGAACCATCAGACCACAACCAAGAGTGTTAGTCTCTACTAGACAACCACAGTCAGAGATAGAATGGATCTGCAGACACATTTTCTATGTATAGGCAAATCTTTCCTGCATATGCAAAACTGTTCATATTGTTTCAAACCACATTGTTAAGCCCTGCCTCCATTTTTCAAAGATGCTGAGACATTTGTCTCCATTCAGCATGAATGTGGTAGAACATGAAATAAGACTCAGGCACTCTATCACTCCAAAGATGTATGTTCTAAAAACATGTTGTAAGGTAAGGAGAATGTTGTTATTCTATGTACATTACATGCATGTGTGTACTGTAAGGAGGCTAGAGGTTGGTATCAGGTCTATCTCTACCTTTTATTTAAAATCACATGTATTTATGGGTGCATGTGCGTAGGTGAGCAGATGGTACCGTGTGCCTTTGGAAGGCAGAAAATAACTTGTGGGAGTTAGTTCTTCCACCAGGTGGGTTCCAGGGATTGATCTCAGGTCATTTCATCTGTGTCACATGGTGACACAGGCCTTATCTGCAGAACCATCTTGCTGGTCCCTCTGACTTACTTTTAAATTTTCTTTATTGCATGTGTGTGTTCATGATGGGGAGAGCACGAGCCATTTCACACATGTGAAGGTCTGAGGACAACTTTGTGGAGTTATCTCCTGCCTTTATGTGGGGCCTAGGTATCAGATTCACGTCATCAGCCTTAGGCAGCAAGCAGCTTGACCTGTTGAGCCATCTCCGGAGCCAGGAAAGGGTTTTTCTTATGCATCGACTTCAACACTATTGGGGGGGCTTGGGGGGGATTTTGGTCACAGGTGTTTTGTTTCAGTAACAGGATCTCGATGAAGCATTTGCAAAGAGATGAAACATAGATCTAGTCTCACCAGAAGATAGGGAGTTTTTAAAACTAAATCTGAGGTTTATATGAGGACTGAAATTAAATACCTAGAATGAAGCTTTTCATGACTAAGGGGCTGACAGCTAAAGGGGCTACAGTTGGAAAAATGACAAGTGCAGGAAACAGGAAGCTCCCTGCTTGTGCCTCCCAAGAGTCTTAGTCAAGCAGGTTAGAGCTTTGTCTCACCTATGCACTGTGAATATCTTTAGACTGGGCTTGTTTCTCTCATCTCCTTGCCCTGTGTTCACTGTACGTAATAGCCTGGGGTGTAGATTATGTGTAGCGAATAAAGGAATGGAAAATAAAAACCACATAGTTTTAATTATCTTTTTCTATCTAACCCTTCTTTAGAAGGATAAAGATGAAATTTCTATGGAATCTTTTAGACTTCTACCCTAGACAGCGAACTTTCAATGCACTTCCTCATTTTCTGGCCAACTTTCCTTCTTTTTCAATATAAACAAATCTTACCCGCCCCCCCCCCATTCTTCTCTCTCTCTCTCTCTCTCTCTCTCTCTCTCTCTCTCTCTCTCTCTCTCTCTCTCTCTCGTTCATTAAGGCTGGTTTTGAACTGGCAGGAGCTTCTGATCTCAGCTTCCTGGCTGCTGGGATTGTTTGAACAACATAAACACATTCCTTAGTTGTTTTACTTGTTTCTAACACCTCAGACATTCCTTTTCTTGTCATTGGGAAACTTGTCATTGGAAATACTTGTCTGATATCACTCTTCTGCTTTTGATTTAAAAACAGTTGAAATGATGCCAGTGTTAGTATTCATCTTAGCCATGCCGCGTCTACTTTTGCACATAGTTCTAGAGAAACTGAAGGAAGACAATCCCATTCCTGCCGTTTTCTGTTAGGAGCAGACACTGTGGAAGGGAGGCCAAAGCACAGCCTGGTTTGCCTTTAGAAGATGAGGCCTTGGCTGTGCCTGGGAAACTGTAAGCAAGCCTGACCACTTTGGTTTCATTACAATAAGAAACAAGATCACTCAAGCATCCAATGTTCCTCTGCACAACAGAAGGAAACATTAAGGAGCCAAAAGACTTCCCAAAGAACTGAGGCCCAAGGGAGAGGCTAACAAACAAACAAAAGGAAAGCTCAAACTTAGGAGTTAAAATGTTCTTTTGCAAAGTTACAAATATAAAATATCAAAGAATCATTACTAAGCCCAGGTGTCTTTGACAAGTGAATTGCAATCAGAGGTCAGGGTACAAAAAGAATTATTAACTTGAACCACAGCACAGACTACCTGTTGCCTTAGCAACCTTTGCACCCTTGCTTTTCCTGAGAATGGACTCACACACTTATTCCTTTTCCATGAAAATACTTTTTTTTTAGTAGTTAACTTACCTCTCCCCAGCCAAGAAATACCAGTTCATAATGGAAGCTTTACTTCAGTCAAGATTCATACCGTTATTCCCTTTCCATGAAAAAAAATCCAGTTCTTAACTTAGCCTGCCCCCTAGTCAACAATCAAAGTTGCACTTCCAGCTAAGGAGCTAGGCTATTACTTGCTAGGTCAATAAAAATTGGATACTCTTAGAAGCACAGAAGCGTTATTGCAGGTCGTCCTTCATCCCCACCTCATTTAGAGGGTAGAAGGAAGGAAGTAGAGGCAGGGAACTCCTTGAGCCTAGAACCCTGAGGCCAGTGCAGCAGTCCTAGCAACAGGTGGAAATCTGAGCGAGGCTCGGCAAGGGACGTTGCTAAGCTTAAGATTTTGTGTGAGGAGGCATGTTGAGAGGATTCCGCAGATCCATGGTTGCTACATCAAAAGCAAACTGTGGAAGAGGGTGGGCAAAGCAGAAAGTAAGGAAGCTACTGCTAAAGGCTAGCTAAGAGATGAATGCATTTTCTGTTCATATTGGTAACCAGAGCTGGACATAATTCTGGGTATATTTGAAAGTATATCTGGCAATTTGGGGACAGAGGACTTGTGAGACATTCTAATGACTTAATCCTTCTGATAACATCTTTGAGTTGATGAACTACTGGTGGTATAAGGCCTTCTACAGTGAGAGTTTTATAGTTCACACTATCGGATGTATGAAACAAGATGTTATCTCTACTTTGCAGAAACTGTTAAATAAGTATCGGGCTAGGTGGATAAAGTGTGAAGACCTGGGCTCAAATTCCCCAATCCCCATAAAAGGCTGGTTGTGGTAGTACACATCAATAATTGTCGCATTCCTATGGTGAGACAGGAAGTAGACAGGTGAACCCTTAGAAACTCATGGACCCATAACCCTGGAGATCCTGTTTGGAACAAGGTGCAAGGCAAGCACCACGTCTAAGGTTGTCCTCTGGCCTCCACATGCACACCACAGCATGCTTGTGCCCCTACTATGTCCAAGACATGGTATATCTGAGATACAATTAGTATTAAAAGAGGTGGTGAGAGCATCCCAAGTACACAGTCCAGATGTGCTTACAAGAGGGAAAGGCAGTCAGGCTGCCTGAAAACTTAAAAATAAATAAATAAATAAATAAATAAATAAATAAATAAATAAATAAATAAATAAATAAGCAAGCCAGCCTCAGAAGTAAATCTTGATCTTGGACTTCCCAGAGCTCCAGAAGCAGGAAACTATAAACTTGTTGAAGTCACCCAGTTTGAGATTTTGCTGTGGTCATCCAAGTTAATTTTGTAAGGGAAACATCATTTAATCTATAGCAAAACAGTCTTTAGTTGGCCAGTTTAACACACACAAAAAATCCAAGAATGTTTAATCATAATTTCATATTTAGGTCATGTAGTCTAACCACAAAATTGAAAAGCACTAGACACTGATTTCACTTATCAAGCTTGTCCTTACAAAGAGTGCTTTCATACAGGACGTGACATTAAGAATAACACATATATCAGACTGAAAGACTCAAAATGGGAAAAAATGAAATACACCAATTAGCTTGTCTATCAATTGTTGAAATGTTTTGATTATGTTAAATAAAACATTAAAAATGAACTTTATCAATGTTTTTCATTATATTTATGGTGCTCGGATGGACCCAAGATTTTTTTTTTTTTTACATAGTAATACAATGCACATACTACTGATGACCTACACCTCAAGTTCCTTTTCATCGTTTTTAATGTGGCTAGCAGAAAACCTAAAGTGACCTACCTGGCTGGCACTGCATTTCTACTAAACATACACGCACCACCCCTAACACGCACCAGCCCAACACGCACCACCCCTAACACGCACCACCCCTAACATGCACCACCCCTAAATCTAGGTCATCTTGAGGTACTCCTTCCTTCAATGTCAGCTACAATTCTCTTAAAAGTCATCTTCTAACGAAGTAATCTTTCTCTGCTCCAGCTGGTTTTGTGTACGTGTGGTGATGGCAGCGGTGTAGGTGGTGGCAGTAGCAGGCATGTGAGCACGACCACCTGAATGTGGAGGCTGTAAGAGGACAGAAGATGCTCTGCTTCATCACTCTCCATGCTACCCCTGAGACAGGGTCTGTCACTGTTCCTGAAGCTACTCTTGTCCCTGCCTCCCACAGTGCTAGGGGTACAGGTGCACATGGCCATGCCCAGCTTTGTACATTTGGGGGTGGGGGTATTTGAATTCCAGTCCTAATGTTTGCACAGCAAGCACTGCTACCTGGTGAGCCATCTCCCCTGCCCTCCAACTGGTTTAACATCAACGGGGGCAGGTTTCAAAATGCGCAGGTTTCAAAATGCGTGTGTGTGTGTGTGTGTGTGTGTGTGTGTGTGTGTGTGTGTGTGTGTGTGTGTGTGTGTGTGTGTGTGTGTAACACTGAATAGGTGAATCTTCATGAAGCCTAGAGAATGTATCTACTGCAATTAAGTCTTTTCTCGTTTTACTGAATACTTTTTCTCCTTAGGTACCATTGCTTTTAAAAAACCACCCTTCTGTTAGTTCATTAACCTTTAGAGGTTCAACATCCTAAAAAATGGGACTGACAAGAAAACCATAGCCTTAATACATACTTTAATATTTGGGTCCTGTAATACTTTTTTCTAAGATGTTTCCAAGAGAAATAGATG
The DNA here is from genome assembly GCA_028551405.1 of Uromys caudimaculatus. NCBI lineage: Eukaryota > Metazoa > Chordata > Mammalia > Rodentia > Muridae > Uromys > Uromys caudimaculatus. The sequence continues at coordinate 54,659,955 of CM052712.1, read as the reverse complement.
TTTCAAGCAATTGAATGGATTCCCTAAGGTCACAGAGCTATGTGAGGTAGTGCTGAAATATGAGTTCCTGTGACACTTTATCATTATATCACAATATCAATCATGTTTGCAAGCTCTAAAATTTAAGTTAAAATTGAAAAAATTTAAAACCTAAGGAGGTAAAATTATATCTATCATTACGACTATCACCTATTACTATATAGAAGTATGGTTGTTTTTTTGACTGGGTTATAAGTACACAGGAAATTATGTTAGTCAGTTTATCCAATGAAGCAATCTGCAGAATTGTTCTAAATTATAGACTGCAGTGAGAGTGACAGCCAACATTTACTGAGTTCCTATATGCAAAGCACTGTTAAAAAAGTTTGACTCATTTATCATCTCCCAAAATAGAATGTGTTGCCAGCATGCCAATTTACAGAGTTACAGGCACAAAATTAAAATGCAACTGAAACCAATCCTATCTGACTTCAGATCCCCGGACTGTGGCCAGATCATGTGGCCTCCCAATGCTGTGAGGCAGGAAAATGTAACTCGGACACACTCTCTGCATGTCACAGATGCACTGAGCTCTGAGCATTTCATAAACTACTTCTGCATCCTACTTATGTATTCGTTGGGGATAATCTGAAAGTGATGCCTTTTAATCATTTGCTCATTTTAAAGATATAATTTCTGCAAAGAGCACTTCCATTTAGACAAGTTTCACTAAGCAACCATACTTCTGGATTCTACTTCCTGCACACATTTCTGGAATCGGCAGGCTAAAACACCCTACTGTTGGCCGAAGTTTTTGTACTGGTATGGGGAAAATTTTGGAATAGGTCCAAAGTTTAGTTTCTTTTTTACTTCTTTTGCTGGAGATTAAACCCAAAGTCTTGCAAACGTTCAACCCAAGCTCTTTCACTGGGCTATAAGCCCTGAGTTTCATTTCCCACTAATGTAAAAAACACAGGGTCACAGAAATTAAGCAGCCCTGATGCATCAAGTTCTCTCTTGAGAGCAGCTCCTCACAAACTGCAGGAGCCCCCGCCTAGAGGTGAGGTGTAAATCCAGCCCTCTCCTGAGAAACTCCACCACCCGCAAACACTTTCCATACACCACATCCAGCAATCTTCATCTTTTTCCTACTAGCCCCATTTTACAAATGAGGAAGTTAGGTCCAGGAAAATGAGAATGCTGGAATTATAATTTCTGACAGACATTTTTGAGACAGGGTTTCATATAGCCCAGGAGAGCCACAAACTTGCTATGTATCTAAGGCTTGAACTCCTGCCTTCACCTCTCAAACGTTGCGATTACTATAGGCTACCATGCCTACTTTCTGACATCACTTCTGGTTATGTGTATACTTCTTTATGTTTTAATACTGGAATGCTAAATTAGATCTACCGTGTATGATTTTGATATTTGGGGTTTGGAGGTTGGTGCTAGAAAATTAACCCCAGGGTTTTGTTTGTGCTAAGCCAATACAATACCACTGACCTATACCTGTTAGCCCTAACATTTGCACGCCTTTGTGTTAAACATGTACTCTTCTGCTCAATTCAGTCTCTCCACTTCTGTGCATGTGCATGCCCACATGTGGAGGCCAGAGGACATCAAATGTCCTCTTACTGCCTTTTCATCTAGAGCTGTGGCCAGTAAACTTCAGCAATCCACCTGACTCTGCTTTCTTTCTGAGAGCAGGGTTTATGGGCACTGGAGATTATACTTGCCCTTTTGAAGTGGACGCTAGTTCAAACCCAGGTCTTCCAGACCGTGTAACAAGCAAGCTCACTCAAGCCATCTCTGTAACCCCTTTTCCACCTACTGTTCTTAAGTCAGGTAGTTAATTATTATTTGTTAGGTCTCCCCACCAGCACTCAATAGCAACAAAGGATTAAAAGATTGGGCAACTCTGAGCCTTTACATACTATACCACCATACTGGCGAGTTAATCTAAAACTTTCTGTTTTGTTGGTGTCTCTGAGACAAAGTCTTGTTCAATGTACCATGCTGACTTCAAATTTGCAGCAAGTCTCCTGCCTCTGCCTCCCAAACGACATGATTACAAACACGTATCACCAATCCTGGCAAGACAACTACTTTAGTATTAACCCTTTATTCAGTGGCTGAGTTCCAAATTACCCCCTTGTTTGGATGTCAGCATTCCCTTCATCTGCGTGTCTTCCTCTGACTGTTTTTGGTGAAACTGGAAATAAGAATACCACACTTGCTTCAGCAAGACAGCTCAGTGGCGGGTGAAGTCACTGTCTGCTAATCCTGACAAAGTGTGATTCCTGGAACCCACACAGTGGAATAAAAAAGAGAACCAAGCCTGCAAGCTGTCATCTGACCTCCATAGGCACACCACTGCACAAGCTTGTGCCCCCATTTGCGTGGACACACCACACATACAAGATAAAACCTTCTGAATCCCAGTGTAATCCCTTAAGCAGGGAATTATAGCACTTGCAATCCTCACTTGTGAGGTGGAGGCAGGGTCAGCAGGTCAAGCTTGAACTTCATGAAACTAGAGTAGGGGGAATTAAATAAAAAAGCAAATCTCCCATTCTACTCACTTCCCCAAGGGGGCAGAGCTGCCTTCTTGCTCTGAGGGCGGTCAAGGGAACAAGCAAGGGCCATCCTTCACTAAGACACAGCAACACTCCCCGTTCCCTTCACAATGTTGACCTGTCTTAGTTAAGATTCCTGGTGCTTGATAAAACACCACGACAAAAGCAACTTGGGAAGGAAAGGCTTTAGTTATAACTCATGGGTCACACTCCATCTCTGAGGGAACGCAAGACGAACCTGAAGGCGAGAACTGAAGGAGGTGCTACTTACTTAAAGCCTTGTTCCTCATGGCTTGCCCAGCCTGCTTTCATTGATGACCCAGGACACCCGCCCAGGGGCAGCACCACCCACAGTGGGCTGGCCCTTCTACATCAGTTATTAATCAAGAAAATAGTCCACAGGCTCACCTACAGTCAGTCTGATGAAGGCAGTTTTAAAAACTGAGGTTCCTCTCCGCAGTAAAGTCTAGGTTTGGGTTAAGCTGACACAAACAACAGCTAGCATAACTGATCCCTTGTCAACCTGATACACACACCACCATTCAATTATAATTTTTCTTTTCTCATCTGCTTCCAGGTTGTTATGTTGACCTCAGTATCACAATATAAAAAATATCTTTAAGAATATCAGTCTTTAAAAAATTCAAACACTTGTAGACATTTGATCTCTTTAAGCACCTATAAAATCAAGAATAAGTTACATACTTCCTTACTCCAAGAGGGAAAATCAAGAGCACAGTTATATCCCAATAAAAGCAAAACTGAAGTGCAACATGAAGGCTTGGCATTTGTCTGGGACTCACGGTCTCCTGGGCTCTGAGAGCTTGACAGCTGTACTCTCTGGCTCTGCCACCCACAGCATACACAGCTTGTCCCCTGGGCTCAGGCTACTGCTATCCTTGGTGCTTGTCCCATGGTACTGTCATCTCCAAAATGCTAGAGCCTCTTGATGCAGCTGGGCTACACCTTCGCCAACAGCCTCTTCTGAGCTCTCTTCATGGACTCTGACCTTAACACACGGTGCCAAGCCTCAACTTATCTCTATGGCCCCTTCAATCCTAAGGCTCTACTGCAACTAAGACATTACCTTCATCAATGGCCTCTCATGGTGCCAAGCCCCAACTGCTCTCCATGACCCCTTCATACCTTCAACACCAGTACCACCTGGGTGACTGTTACATATTACCCAGTTCAGCTGTCAGTGCATGGTGTATAGCCTGCCTCCCCCAGACTACAGCGTGTGCTGACCCTGAGGAAACTTGTCTTAGTGGTTCAGGTTTCTTGTTACCCAGTCTACTCTTCAGCCCTAGTTGACCAGAACCACAGGTTCCCAGTTCACAATATCAAATGCTCCAATAAAGGCTTCAAGGGGTTCCCAAACCTCCCTCTGAAACGTCACAAGCCAAGCTTCCATTGTCTGCTCCGTTCTCAGCATAACCTGAGTGCTCACATCAGCTCTTTAAACTCTGAGCACTCAATGGCTTTCCTGGCCCCAAGTTGTAAAGTTCTTCCAACAATCCTCCCAAAGACAGGATGGCCAGGTCTGTCAAAGCAGTACTCCACTCCTGGTACCAATTTCAGTCTCTGGGTTCCTATTGCTGTGCTAAAATATTACTACCAAACAACTTAAGAAAAAAAAGGTTTATCTCAGCTTACAACTCTCAGGTCACACTCCATCACTGAGGGAAATCACTGAGGGAACTCAGGGTAGGAACCTGGAAGCAAGACTGCAGGAGAAGCCATGAAAAAAATCACTGACTGGCCTGCACCTCATGGCTTGCTCAACTGGCTTTCATTTATAACCTAGGACCACCTGCCTAGGGATGGTACCACCCACAGTGGGCTGGACTACTTCCATGTCAATTATCAGTCAAGAAGATGTCCCACAAGCATTCTGGAGACATTTTTTTTCATTGAGGTTCCTCTTTCTAGGTACTAGGCTTGTGTCAAGTTGACATAAACAGCCAGGACATCATTGTTATAAAGTCAGAAGCCTTATTTCTATCAACCAGCCTAAAGTATCTACGTAAATTACTTAGATTTTTTTATACTGATCTTAAAAAATATTCTTTTAAAGACACATAATGACCTTTTTATACTCAGAATATAATGTGAAATTATTTAAATCTGGAGAGAAAAGCAAATGGGCTAACAGGCCATGGTGGAGGGTTCTGTGCTTGGTACGGTAAGACTTTTCACTGTATCTGTCAACTCTAACGTATGTTGAAAGCTTGCCCTATGAGACACGTGTGTGGTAAATGAGTGTTGGATGCAGATGCTCTGCTGTTTTTCCCCACCGACTTCCTCAACACAGGGTCACCCAGTGAACCCGCAGCAAGCTGGTGGCCAGAGGTGTCTCTGTACCCATACCCAGCGTTTTACAAGAGTGCTTCAGACCTGATTTGAGGCCCCCATGCTTGCAGAGCAAGTGCTCTTCTCCACGGACTCAATCTCCCTGCCCAAAGACAAGCCTTTAATGGGATTCTCGCTGACACAGCACCCTCTCTCTAGGATCTCAGCAGCCTCCACTCAACCAAGGAATGAGTGGATCTTGCCTTCCCAAAGTTCAGAATTATGGAGCTGGGTGTAGCTGCACATGTCTTTAATCCCAGCATTTAGGAGGCAAAGGCAGACAGATCTCTTGAGTTTCACCAGTCAGTCTGGTCTACAAATTCCAGGACAGATAGGGCCATGTAAAGACAGCCTGCTGAAAAACAGCAACAACTCAGAATTATGGTACAAGAACTCCAAAGAGTTCACCTTTGTTTGTTTTAAAACAGACATACAAAGCTATATTATAAGCCAACAATGTGTATGTCTCAGAAACAATCTTCCATAAAATCTCTGGAAGGGGCTCAGTAGTTAAGAGTACTGACTACTCTTCCAGGGGACCTACATTCAGTTCCCGGCACCCACATGGCAGCTTTCAACTATCTGTAACTCCAGTTTCAGGAGATCTGATAACTTCTTGTGACCTCCACAGGCACCAGGCACAAATGAGGTACACATACATACACAAACAAAATATCCACACACATAAAAGAATAAATACATTTTAAAAAGCTTTAGAAAATCAATTTTCTTAACTTTCATGTAATGCTAGAGAGCAAATCCAGGGTCACTTGTGCACACTAGAGAAGGAAGCGTGTTATTGGTTAGTTATCCAGAGCCCCAAACACTTATGTTCTGGGTTACCAAACAGTTTTTCCTACTTATACAGCTAACTCTAGTTGCCTTTGGACTTTTCTGCCCCCCCTACCCCCTTTAGAGCTGACTCAGGGTTCTTGAGATTGCACTAATAAGCTAAATCCCCCATATATGGATAAAGAATTAATCCACTATGTCCTATCAGAACTGATCTTTGTTTTAAAAAATACATATTTATTTTATTTATTTATTTTATGTATGAGTACTTCATCTGCATGTGCCCCTGCATCAGAAGAGGGCATCAGATCCCATTACAGATGGTTGTGAGCCACCATGTGGTTGCTGGGAATTGAACTCTGAACCTCTGGAAGAGTAGTCAGTGCTCTTAACTGCTGAGCCAACTCTTCCAGACCCAAAACTGATCTTTATAATGTCTTTTAGATTGCATTATTAAAGGGGAAAAGGGTTTATATAACTGGCTTATAAAATAAGAATGGGCTGTTCAATCAACACAGAAAATATGTACCACTTCAAGATACCTAGAAGGAAAATGTGTTGTTACCTGATGCTGACTTTGGATGTACTGTACATTGTGAGTCAATGAAGTATAAGCAACTGCGTCCACCGGGCTTCCATCCCATGAAACAAACATTACAGAACCAAGCAACTGGGCCAAGTGCCGCCTTACGCAGTTTTCCCATTAACAGCAGTCTTCAACATCACAGCATCTCTATGATTTATAAAGGGATGGGGACAACAGAAGCATTCAGACTCACCTTCTTCTACAACAGGCAATCAGGAACAAAAGGAAGCTGAATTCTGACTGTAAATGTGCTTGTGCAACATAGCATTTCTAAACCTGCTTAAATCCAAGAAGACTTTTATTATACAATTTGACTTTACATCGATAAAATGTCAGGTAAAACATTATAGATGAAGGAAGAACAATTTAATTTGTATTGAAATAAATATTAGATATACGAAGCACATACAGTGAAAAAAAGGTCACAATAAATTCCAGGTGAAGACATGACTTTGTGCAGTCACCAAAGAAAGCCCTTGATACTTCCAATTTCACACCATCAAATTTATCATTCTTGCTGATTTAAGCAGAACACAAAACAAATATGGATCCTAGGGCTTACTTTCACCAGTACCAGCATGGATAATTTACTACAGTGATCCAATTTGAAGATCAGCAGGGACCAGCAAATTGCTGCATAAAAGAAAGAGCGAATGAGGGCCTTTTTCCTTAGTGTCAGCAGGCTATGATTATTATGTTTATTACATTTTCTTGAAAGGACTCCACATTTTCTCAAATATGCAGGAGAACTATATTTCCCCTCTGAGCCCTACATTGGCATTATGTGCTTTGGTCTTGAATACAGGAGAATGATGAATTTTTCAATTTATTTTATAAATTTATAGCCAGGATAATAGTGGCTTGAAGAGTATATATAACTCCCCAACCTGTACGATATTATTAAAAATGGATTCAAGAGAAGTTAGTCAGAAGTGCTGACGTACTGTATATACACATTTTTTAGCTCAACAGATCCCACAGTATCAAGCACAAGAAGCGATGCATTTATAAGTCAAGCAGGTTTTTTTGCTTTGTTTTTTGTTTTTTGTTTTTTGTTTTTTGTTTTGGTTTTTCGAGAATCAAGCAGTTCTTATGAGTATTGCTAATCTCTGCGATCCTTGTACATTTGTTCCAATACATACACATCGGACCAAGAGTTTGCTCTTTTGGTCTCAACTTACAGATACATGTAGACAAAAACTAATGTCAAAAGGAATTCTTCTTAAAGTTACAAAAAACAGTAAAGGTCTGGAATTCAATGTTATGTTAAAAACTGCTGAGCCTATTTTTTTTTTTTTTAAATGTACCTTTAAAAAAAATCTAGAAAAGATGAGAGGCAGAGGCAGAGACAGGAGGATTCCTGAGTTCAAGGACAGTCTGGACTACAGAGAGAAACCTTGTGGGGGGGGGATGGGGGTGAGGGAGGGAGGGAGGGAGGAAGGAAGGACAAAAGTAAAATACGATTCTTGTGCCCTTTTCTCTCCTACAGTAGCCAATCGTTAAAAGACTCTAGCAAACACAGCTATCAATAATCTTTTTCCTATGGTTTTCTAAGAAAGAGTCATTTCAGATACAAAGAATACTGCATGCTGTCTTGTCACTACTGACTCATCCTCAATGTGGGCCAGTTACATGGCACATACAACACAAAAGGAAGGCCACAGAGAGAAGCCTTCACCTAGAATCCATCCATTCTGAACAAGCCACTTAAGTGCCATTGCAAAATCACAAAAAACACATTGATTAACTAATTACAGGAAACCTTCCAAATTCTCATCAGTTCCTTTGATATCCTTGACACCAGCTCTAAGAATGGCTTTGCAGTCAAACTATAAAAGACCTTGTGCATTAGAGAGCTGTTGAGAAACAACTCCGGGCTTCCGAAGGTATGCAGTGCCCTAGTATACTGTCTGTTGAGCTACACCAACACACTGCCAGGGTTGAATTCCCCTGATCTAGGGAATTTCAGTGGTGGTAGGAAAATTTGTTGTCTTTATAAACTAGACTCGATTTTCAAACCCAGGTAGTAGTACTGATAATAGTATCTAAACACTCAAGTGCTTTCATATTACAGGGGGAAAAAAAAATCTCAATTGTAGTTTAACTGATTCTATCTAGAATACCTACAAAATAATCATGAAAAAATTAAAATTCCATCTTTCTATATGAGAAAAATTATAATTTCTCTGAACATTTGAAAAGGGGAAAGAATAACCTTAACAATTTATGTACTTGGGTGGCTTTGGCTGAGAATGAAGAGACAGTAACACACATGCCACTCCTGCCTGGGCCCTGTCTTACTGGCTTGTATTGACAGTGCTCTTCATCTGAATGTTTTACTATTATAAGATAGTACTCATAAGCTGGGAAAATAGCTCAGTGGTAGAACAAGTGGCCCTGGGTTCAATCACCGGTCCCATCTCCCAGCACGCAGAATAAATACTCACCAAATATTTATCCACCTTTGAATTAAAGGGGTCATAGAACTAAGACACTTAGTGTTATGGTCTACTAGGAACTTTAAGTAGCACAGCATAATCTTCTAACCCAACTTGTGAAAATGGGGACTACCAAAGGAAACAGTGACACCTACCTATCATAAACCTAACTATCCATAGCTATTTTCTCCCTGGCAAGTTAATCAGTACAAATTCCAACACACTAGCTGAGTGTTTTGTTTCTGTTTTGTTTTAACCACAGTCCTAAGTGCTTACTTTCCCATCTGAAATATTTAGAGACCTCGCCTTAACTTTGTCTTATTACATATGTATTCATATTCCTTTCCAGGATATTCGCTAAACTTACAATCCTAATTCAAATTTTTGTCTCCATCTTTAGAGCTACTGAGAACTATGCAATTCTTATTTAATAGCATCCATTAATTTTCCAGAACTTCAGGTTTGTTACTAGCTTGCCTTGACGTTCTTGTCGGGGATATATACAAGCATCTCAACTTAATCTTTAAAATTAGCTTTTTCTCTTGTTTTTCTTCCAAAAGCATCTTCCTTAGTGAAATGTTATTTCAAGGAAATTTAAATACAAATTATACTTAAGAAATTGCTCCATGGCTTAATATTAAAATACAGCCAACTCAGTGAGAGATGAAGTATACAGAAGGAACAGAATGCTTGTTAGAAAACAACAGACTTTGTATGAAGCTTCCACTTGTTAAACAGGGTTTAAAAAACAACAGCACTCTTCTAGTTTCTAAAGCACTAGATATTCTGCATGATCAACCAACTTCCTTTAAACTGCTTCATTACGCAGTGTTAAGTCTCCCCGCTACGTCCACTTTATGTACTTGTCCATGGCCTGGTTTTTGACAGGTGTACATGGAAACACTAATTTTAGATTCGAGATCAGCTGACTGTACATATTTGCACAGAATGTAGTATTTCTAACTGCAACTTCATGCAAACTAACATCTAGTAATGTTCAAATTATAAAATTTGCCTTTTCATGGGCTTGAGATTATTTATATACTGCCCCTTCCCTGAAGGAACAAATCTACATTTCCATTCAAGCACAAGTTATTAGAAATAATGAAATTTGCAATATCATTAAAGAGTCCTAATTATATCACTAAGCATTTGAAATTACAGTTTTAAGAAAAAAATTCTTGTTCAAGTCAGCATGAATTAGCTCTTGAGTTAGGAAAGCTTTTGGACCAATATCATAAAGAACAAATTCACTTATAGGCCTTGAACCATAAAAGGCAATCCAGGTACAAACACAGCACACACACAACACAAATGGAAAAATTGGTGAAATACAAATACATTTTGTACTTTAGATAATCCAAGGTTAATATTTTACTTTGCATAAATGTCCTACCAATTAAAAGAAGATGCTGATATAAAAATAAACAAGTAAGAGGTACACGGGTACTCAGCACTATTTTTGAAGCTCTTATAAATCTAAATTGTTCCAAGATTAGGGGAAAAAATGTAGGAGAAAAAACATTTCAAAATAAATATGCCTTTAGCTGCCAGAACTCGATGTCAATCAAGACAATGTTTTAAAACATCATTAGAAATCAGTATGCTTACATAACAAGATAGTCACTTTATTGCTCTACAAAGTTGTGTTTTTAAAACCATCAGATTACATAGAGATAAGGAGGCTAGGCACACACATAAAAAATCAACTGGATATTATGAGGCTGCTTCTCCAACTTGGTGGATAAATATTACAAAAATACAAAAATAGCCAGTTAAAGCTAAGCCATCAAGGAGTATTTTCTGGAAATCTACTCCAAGACTATCACCTTTCTATAGATTAGGAACTTAAACAAAAAGAAAACTGATGTTATAAGTTACTAATGAATGTATTTGAAAAGTCCAAATTACATGCAGATAGAATTAGGTACAAAAAAAAGCCACATTACATTACTGTATACTAAATTGTACAGTGTTTTAAGTCTTCCAATCATGCAACAGTAAGTAATAAGGATCAAATGACTTTTATAAAGGAATGGATGGGAACCCAATCAAAAGAACTGAACATATTATACAGTCTTAATCACAGACGCATTATATATCTAATCCCCCCATTCTTCTGTGCGTTACCAAGCTGCAACAGCCATTCCTCCCCTCGCCTGCTCCCCAGGTCCATCCCCCATTAATCACCTTACCCAGAACCCTTTCCATTAAACCCTCTGACTCATATTTGCTGGGTAAACATGTAGTCTACAGAATATTCTTCATTATTTCAGAACATACAAGTGTAATCACATGCTGTCTTCAGTCACATCCTTGCAAAGGCATCTGAACTGCTGCTGCACATGGCTAGGAAATTTCAAGCCTAAGAAACCAAGAAAACTAAAGTCAAGATTCTGGAACTATGTAATTCTACAAACTATAGCAACACTGACAATCTATTGGTTGACATTTATAAAGTTAGTCAGTAGGTCTCTGTGTCACAACTATCTTCTAGAGTAAATGATTGGTTGACATTTATAAAGTTAGTCAGTAGGTCTCTGTGTCACAACTATCTTCTAGAGTAAATGATTACATGGCCCCGAAGATCTAATTCAAAAGAGGTTTACAGTCAAACCATTTTTCAAACATCATTCAGAGTCACAGATGCACTATGGAAATGAAAGCTTAACAGGTTATAAAATGCATACAGAGCTTCTCTGTAATGGTGCAGGCTACACACATCTGTCCTAGAAGGCAGCACAAGTAGGATGTGAACTGAAACTGCAGGGGGCTAAGCTTCTGCTAAAATCTCAGCCAAAATTACAGAATGGAAAAAAAAAACTGTCTCAAAACAGACTGAACTCATCTAGGACCATAATGAACTCATTCCAGACATAACTTGGGTTAATAGTTAGGATGAAATAAATTTCAGAATTCTTTTTAAAAGAAATCAATGTATTTCATAATGTAGGTACAGCAGCATCTAAAACAATTTAGTGACATTTACCACTAAATACAAACTACAGTTTGTATATCACAAACAGTAATGTACAGTAAAATTTTCTCAAAAAGTGTTAAAGGCTTGATTTAACATGCTAGGAAAATTATTATTTTTGCACTGAGATGCATTTATGTAAATCATGTAAATTGAACTGAGGTCAGTGTTAGACCTGTAATTTGGGACCCCTATCCGAATTACTAGCTAATAATGCTAATCTTCTAAACACAGCTTAACTAGATGTTAAACTACGCAACTGTTGGTGCCAGTCTGCTAATAAAGGCAATGCTCTGGAGACACAGTCTTCTCACAAACAGTGGGCAGGAGGGTTTCATTATAATGTGTTCAACAACAATCCTCAGTTCATTAAACAAGTTCCTGTAAGATAAAATAGTTTTGTTCAGAAACACAACAAAAAGACAATGAATACAAACAATGCTAAGAAATGCAGAAGAAAAAGTTGACCAAAAAGAATGTAAAGAAGTAGCTGGGTGAAGTGGAGCACACATTTAATCCTAGCACTTGGGGACAGAGGCAAGCAGATCTCTGAGTTCGAGGCCAGCCTGGTGTTCATAGTAAGTTTCAGGACAGCCAAAGCTACACGGTGAGACCCTGTCTCAAAATAAAGAAAGCCCAAACCATTTAGTAAAAGACGACCCTTGAGTACACCGTAGGGAATAATCAAAAGGTGAGCCCGTGCACACCTGGCAGTCCCAGCCCTCAGCTGGAAAGCGGGGAGGGGGGGTGGGGGGGTGGGGGGTGGAGAGCCTAGGACGTCAAAGCCAGCCAGGGCAGCATGAGCACTCCCTTCTCATCACAGACAACATTTTCAAAACTCATAGGAGTGACTCTTTTGAGTAGAAAAGTAATAAAAACATTAAAAAAATATATGGTTATATCTAAAAAGGATTATTTACTTTTTTTCTTTGTTAGTCAGTTTTCACATTTTACAGACAAATTCAAATCATTCTAAAAACGGCTAAAAGATTCCATAACATGGGCAATCTACTGTTTCTTTAAGTGAATGTTCTCTCACGCCTTTCCTGGACACTAGGAGTTTCAGTGCTGCAGTGAAGTTAATGGAGACTACATGGAACACATTCAATGAATGTTACTTACAACTCAAATACTGATCAAACTAGCTCTCTTCATATTAAAACCTCTCATAAGAGCTCACACGATCTGGTGTGATCTTGCTGTTTCCTGCTGCAGCTTTCTGACAGGGCTGTGTTGCTAAGTGGCCTTCCTTGCCTGACCTATACTACCCACGAAGTACCTTTCACTACATACTATCCATGCACATCACATACAAAATGATGGAAGCTGGACTAAAAGTCAGTTTGGTGGATTCTCAAGGATAATGTTGACTACTCACTGTGCCTGAACTTAGCATCCTCCTGAGTGCAGAGAATGCCACAGATCTCAGAACGCTCAGGTTACAGACGTGCGCCACCTTACATGGCTATAAGCTTTTTAGACCTCATGTAAAAAAAAAGTACAGGAAGCTACAGTGTGCTTAATGAGAGACTACTGTATATTGATTAGTGAATTTTTACATATCATCTTTGTTTCAACTAAGAAAGTCCTTAAGAATGGGGCTTAGGTCTCACATATTTCCTAAGCACTAGTAGTACCTTAAAAGATGAAAGATAAAAGAAATATAATGGCCTCGTCCTGGAATGGTCTAACCTCCAGGAGTTTTACTTATACTGCTGCAAAAGTGGTAAACAGCAGCAGCATACTTCAGATGTCAATCTTTTCTAAAGCTAGCATTATGTGGCACGAATCTCTACTGTGGTGCTGTGTTACAGCAGACAACTGCAGCTCCAGTAAGAAGGGCATTCTATGGAGCTCTGTGCTGCTAAGCTGTTTGCTGGGGTAGGTGCAGTAAGGGCATTTTTGACTTAAGAGTGCATTTATTAGGATGGAAACCTGTGAGTTAAAGACTAGCTGTTGCAAAACTATGTTTTCACTAATCCCAGCTAGTTTTAAAGCCTAAACTTAAATTGCAAAGATACTTCTTCCTACTAAATTCTAAACTACTAGTTAAGAAATTTCCAAGTGATATAAATACTACATTTGGACACTATACTAAACAAAAGAGATTTAAGCTAGTCACCAGCTTACCGACAGTATGGATTTCTTCTAGAGGAATACCGAAGGGTAAGAAATCTATAATATATAAAAGGCTGGAGCAAACTTCCTTGGCCACTGAAATTAGAAAATACAAGAGTGATGAAGACACATTACTAGTTCATATATACATTAAAAAATTACAGGCAATTAAAAAGAAGAAAATGTGTCTGCATTAAATGCTCAGTACAAAGACTTATATCTAGGCACAAATCACTCTTACAAAGGAAATAGAAGATAGATGACTAGAAAAGAACAAAATGTTATTACTTAAGTTTTTATAGCTATAGCCATATATTACAATTTTATATATAAAACTCAGAAAATATTAGCTATCTCTATAATTAGCAGAGACAATTGACAAAATCAGGGGTTTTATGGGTACTTTAAAAATTGTTCATTATTTGTGGGTACGTGTGTGTGTGTGTGTGAGAGAGAGAGAGAGAGAGAGAGAGAGAGAGAGAGAGAGAGACTGAGATTGTGTGACGATGTGGGTATCTGTGTGTGAAGGTCAGAGGGTAACTTTTGTAAAGTCAGATCTCCTTTTCCATAGGTTCCAGGGATCAACTAAAGGGATCAAACTCTTGACTGTCAGGCTGGCAAGCGAGTGCCATTACCTGTCCAACCATCTTGCAGGCTCAATGTTTTGTTTTTCAAAACAGTATCTCAATATGTCCCACAGTCGAGACTCTTAACTCCTGAGCCTTCCGTTGCAGCATTCAGAGAGCTGAGACTACATGCATATATACTACATGCCACCTGAAATCAAATTTTATATGCCCCCCCCCAAAAAAACAAAAACAAATCTGGTTTCTCTGTGTAGTCCTGGCTGTCCTGAACTCCCTCTGTAGACGAGGCTGGCATTGAACCGACAACAGATCTACCTGCCTCTGCCTCCGAAGAGCTGGGATTAAAGATGTGTACCACCACTGCCCGGCCTTAGTTTTAAATCTTAAAAAAAAATCTCCACATGAAGAAAGGTTTATTTTATATGAGCAAATAAAAACTCAAAACTATACTAATACACCGACATAGCCTAAAATAATTAGTATTCTTGCTTTAAAAAACATAGTTCTAATGCCTCAAGAGGCAGGTATGTGTGCCTTTTATGAAACTCCAAGTCTGGAATTCTTTCCTGTACTAAGACATTCAAATAACTAAAAACTAAACAGGAATGGAGCAGTGGGCATGGCTTGGTGCAGGAAGGAGCACACAGCACACACAAGGCCCCGGCTAGGACGGAGGATGACCTATGTATACAACTGCAAGGTCAGCTGGACAATACAGCAGTAGGGTTAGTAAATTATATTGTATTTAATAATGTAAAAATCTTGGCTATGAAAAATACATAATGGACAGCCAGACACGGCGGCACACCTATAATCCCAGGACTTAAAAGATAGCGGCCAGATGGTCAGTTTTAGCTGTACAGTGAGTTTGAGGTCATCTCGCCTACACTGAACTCTGTCCTTAAAAACCAAAAAGGAGAAAAAAGAAAGAAAAACTCAGAGGCAAACTTTTCAAAAAAGCAAAATGTGAGGCAGAGAGATGGCTCAGCAGGTAAGGTGCTGCTGCCAAGACAGAATCCTGGGACCCACATGATGGGAGGAGAGAACTGACCCCTGAAAGTTGACTTACGGCCTCTACACATGTGCTACATACACTCTTACACAGACAAAAGTAAATGTAATAAACTCTTTTTAAGGCCAGGTATAAAGTTGCACACCTTTAGTCCCAGCACTTGGGAAGCAGAGGCAGGTGGATCTCTGGGAGTTCTAGGCCAGCCTGGTCTACATGGTGAGTTCCAGGACAGCTACAGACATCTAGTGAGACCCTGTCTCAGAAAAAAACCCAAACAACAAAAAAATATTTAAAAAAAAAAAAAAAAGAGCAAGATATAAAGGTATATACAATAATATAAGCTCTTAAGTTAATATTTTTAACTCTTTTAATTTGTGTGGGAAAACTCTACTAATTAAGGTAGAAATCTAATATTATCTGGATAGCTCAGTACATAATGTAAGATTCCCTTCATTGGCAGGGCTTCCCCTTCTCTGACCTTGTCTGGGAATTCAAAAACCCCCACACCTCTACCTGCAAAATGTCACATAGCCTTAGTTAGATTATAGGTTCAGCTTCCTTTCTCCTGATAAGAACCTGTTCAGCTAGCACCTGAGATTCCTGAAATGCTTCCCCATTCTAATGAGGCATTTTGGTACCCCAAGCCTTCAGTCAGTGACCGTTGCTCATCCTGGATATTCCTACCCCAAAATTCCATAAGCCTTGAGTCACCCCAGGTAAAGTTGATCCGCCTCCCTGCGGCTGGTCCTGGTGTATCTTCTCCCTACCTACTCACAGGGCTTCCGAACCTCCATCCCCATCTCTATTCCCTTGTCCACTTAGACTGATATTGGCCAATGATCCACGCGGGCAGGGAGTCACAATTTGTACAATAACTTCTTAATAAAAATAATTTACATGATTATAAGCTTATTACTTAATGTTATATACATTTTGCCAAACAAATAATCTGAAGTAATTTTCAACCTTTTAAACTGAAATTTTTAACAGAGAAAATATAGAAAACATTCAATGAAAACCAATTTTCCCATTATCCAATTTAGGTCTTTATAAAATTTACAACACACTCTCCACAGCTATCCTTGCGGAACATATGTGCACAGGTGTACAAAGTGACTAAAACTAGCCCAACGCTCCTTATATAATAACTCACTATTTATTAGCTCTTGGGGGCTCAACACTAATAGGAATGTGAGACAAAAAAGCATGTACTAATACTTGCACATACCCAAAAAATACATCAGAGAACACACTATATGTTGTTAACCAACTTTAACTTATATTAATATGTAATATGTATGTGACAACGTGCAAATTATCTTATTCCTTTTACAGCTTCAAGTATTCCAAAATCTTATGTTCCTACTATTATGTAACAAGCCTCCCTATTTTTAGGAATATTTAGACTGGTTCTAGTATAAGAACGAAGCTGAAGAGATGGTTAAGAGCACTGGCTGCTCTTCCAGAGGTCCTGAGTTCAATTCCCAGCAACCACATGGTGGCTCACAACCATCTGTAATGGATCCAATGCCCTATTCTAGTGTTTCTGAAGACAGCTACAGTGTGCTCATAAAATAAATAAATAAATCTTTTTTAAAAAAAGAAGAAAGAAGAAAACACTATAAGACAAAGAAAAATAAAGCTATAGCTAAGAGTGTGGCTTGGTAGCACCTGCTTACCATGCAAAACATCCTGTAAGCACCCATGGTTTGTGTTTGAGGATTAACCCCTCAAAACAAACAAAAACCACAACAGGGTGCCTGCAGTCCCAGCATCCTGGAACTCAAGAAGTACAAGTGGGAGGTGGGAGGATGCTTCAACAGCCTGGGCTACAAAACAAGGCCTTGTCTGTCATAACCCAAAACCTAGGAGGAATGGAGGGAAGCAGAAAGAGGGAAACGGAAGAGAGGAACTAAAAAGAATGAAGGAAAAGGAAGTAAACAAACTTACAATGATTATCTGTCTTTGCACATATGAGCATGCATACAGAAGATAAACTCAGACTGTAGTTTATCTTTAAATACAGAGCTCTAAGTAATACAGTCTATTAACCAGATAGTGTGTCTGTCATGAGGTAGCATATAAAGACTAGTGATAGCGTGGTCACTTTAATTTTATGGTTTCGGTAATATTTAAGTTACATACTTAAGTTATTAAGTATTCTATATGTAATATACTATTGCACATGAAAGGTGCCTCAGTGGTAGAGCCGTGTCAAAGCTGTGGACTTGATCCCCAAAACAAATAAGTTTTATAAATAAAGTAATTAAAATTATAAAATACTGATGAACAACATTAAGTACACACAAGTCAGAAAAGTGTCCCATGTTTATGCACTGGAAAATAATATTAAAACATCATGTTACTCAAAGCCGTTTACAAATTCATCCATCAAAAGAGAGATTATGGAAAAAAAAAGCAAAAACAAATAAACAAAAAATAGCCAACAGTGAGGATGCAGAGAAACTAATGCGTGTGTGTGTGGTGTGCACTAGCACCAACACGGGGACGAACAAACACTGTAAGCACCTCAGGGTGCAACCAGCCCACTTCTGGGCATGTACCCAAGGAGATGAGAGCAGCACTGTGATCTGCACTCCATGCTTACTGCATTTGCTCACCACAGCCCAGATACAGACTCAAAGGCAGCAGTACCTATCAGCAGATGAACGGACAAAGACTGTGCTACATATTCCTAACTATACATACACGGTCCAATGACAGTCAGTCCTAAAAGGACGAGACACTATCATCTGTAGTGAAGAAAAAAGAATGGAACTTGAAAGGATATTAATGACAAGCGTGGGGCTGGGGAAAGCGCTCAACAGTAACAGGCACTTGCTACTGCTACAGAACATGCAAGTTTGGTTCCTAGCAGCCACATGGCATCTCACACCTATCCGTAAATCCAATTCCATGGCTTCTTCAGGCTTCTGCGGAATCAGGCATGCACACGGCACACATATGTGAGATAAAACACTCATACACATAAAATAAAGTACATAAACCTGAGATAGAAAGAGTAAACACTCACTCAAATGCAGTGGCTAGAAAGCTGATTTCAAAGAAGAGAGTAAAATAGTGATCACCAGAAGCTAGGAGGGAAAAGGAACAGGAACAAGCTGAGAGCCAAATGTGGAACAGACCAGAGAGATGACTCACTCAGTGGCTGAAGTGCTCACTGCACAGGCATGAGGACCTGAGCTCACATGCCCTGGGGCTTGCTAAGTAGCCAGTCTAGGCCAATGGTGATGAGCTAGCTCCCAGTACAGTGACTCTGGAGTGTGATAAAGGAAGACACTCAATGCGAACCTCTGGCATCTCTATACACACATGAAACATACACATGTATACCACCACACACACACACACACACACACACACACACACACACACACACACACACACACACAGAGTTGATTAAAGCAATAAGTTCTAGTGAAAAAAATTATCTTTAAAAATATTTCTGGTAAACTCTTGAAAATTAAGATGCTGACAACTTTGTCCACAGTATTAAATAAATGCCTCAATGAGCTCAACTGAGTTAAGCATCAATGAGGTTAACCCTATTATAATTCTAAACTGAGATCTCATGTCAGTGTGCTAAGTTTAGGGTGCAAGCTTTGGGGCTCCAGCCCCTGTCCCTGGACTATTCATGGCTGCTGGGGAAAGAGGAGTCGTCTTCAGCTGCACACTCACTGGTGAGCCCGCCGCGCTCCAGTGGACAGTTCCACACCCCTGGGCACAAGATGGCTCTGTTTAAACTCAGTGGGTAACAAAACAAAGACAGGAAAAGAACTTGTAGGGAGGAATAGATACTGAGAAGGATGAGAGGGAAATACAAGGGGGGTCACATGTATTGTAGACATGCATTAAGTTGTTAACAAATACATTTAATGAGTAATCAAACATCCAAGTGTGGGCTTGTTGGGAAGGGTCTCAACAAGAGAAGAGAGTGATGGGGTGGCGGGGTGGGGAAATAACCAGCACTCAATGTACATGTGTATAAAAATGTCGAAGAGTAATTCTGAAAGCTGTTAAACACTGGGGGGTAGGGAGAACACAAACTGCCTGGCTTTCCTGAGTCTCACTATTCCTCTAAAGCAGCTGGGGTGTCCTACCCAAGGATACAAGCTGGCACCTGCTGATTCAAGCAGGATGAAATCTGGGTGGGTATCTTTATGTTCACTTATCATCAATCTTTCAAAACAGCATATTTGAATTCTTACCTAAAGAGCATAAAAACTGTAGCAGGCATCAGGAATATTTCATTACAAGCAATGAATTTCAGAATATTTTGTTGGTTAGTACTTAATTTATCCAAGAGAGATCTCAACAGAGGTAAACTATTTGAACCCTTTGCCTAAAACAAAAGAAAACAAGCATTAGCAGTAACAAGGCATCTCTAACACCTCAACAGTCACCCTAATACTAAAATCTGTGGATGCTCGCCACAGTGGCGCCAGCTACATACAACACACACTCATCGTCTATCCGTTAACCCAGCTCTACACCGCTTACCTCCTAGAGCCACACAAAAGCTATGCCGCTGTCTCATGTACTGTTTAGGGAACGCCAAGAAAAGCCTGTTCAGTACAGACACTACTTTTTTGGCAAATACTTTTGATTTATGGTTGTTCAAACTGAAGAACTAATGAACACCAAAGGCTAAGTGTCTTTATTTAATGCGTAGCATATTTAACAGTCATATAACCAAAGGCCAATTATTTCAAAGTCACGTTTTAAGAACTTGCTCGTTGTACTTCCCTGCTTTAGTCTACATCTCTCAAGAGTACCCCAAACATGTCAACACATTTTTTTCATTCTTACATTATTTCCCACAGAAAAGTTAAATTCCACTCTCCCCACAAAAAACAAAAAACAAAAAAACAAACAAACAAAAAACAGTGGTTATTTCTCACCAGTTGTAACAAAAACCTGACTATCCAGCAATACTTAAAATACCTGTGACCCTTAGATAACTAACGCTACAGGTCATGGGATCCTTAGTGCTCCTGTGGCTAGAGAAATAAAGAAATATAATAAAAACCACAAACTCGGGCCAGGCATGGTGGTGAACATCTTTAACCCCAGCACTCAGGAGGTAGAGGCAGGTGAGTCAAGGCCCGTCTGGCTAGAGTTCCAGGCCAGCCAGGGACTCTGGATAAAGAGACAAGCCTCAAAAAATAAAATAAAATTCAGGAAAACAACTCTTAAAGTTACTATACAGACACTTCCCATGGTTCTACTGATGTATAAGTTAGTGACAGTGAAGAAGATCTCTGCCATCTCACCCAAGTTAACACATTTAGTGAAGATATATATTTCAAACTTCAGGGAACTGGAAGACAATTTTAAGAATAATCCTTTCTCTACAAAATAACGCTATTTTGTGACATTTCAACCATATAATCTTCAAATCTAAAAAAATGTATAAAAGTCTGTGGAGAATACAGGGACTTTTGGTGAGAACTGTCTGAAACTCAAACTCATGCCAACTACCTACAAGCCAAAGAAACAACCGTTTACTTACATCCAGGACCTTCTTAGTGTATGTGGCAGCATGAAGCAAAGAAAACAACAAGACTGGAAAAATACTCACTGGAGAAAGCAATTAAGGAAAGCCTTCCCGTCACTGAGCACTGTGCACACATGTGTACATGGCTATGTACTATGTGCAAAGCAGAGCTGAAGCAACACTTGACTGCGAATTTAGTGGAATGGCTTTTCTTTCATCTTTAAATTAAATCAAGTTTTGACAATTAGAAGGAAGTAACTTCCTTTCTAAATCTTTCCATCTGTTTGGAAAGTCAAAATCATTTTTAATAAAGCGCCACAAATATCGCTTAAATAAAACTAAATTGCAGGCCACCCCAAATGACTGAATCCAGTTTTGACCCCACAACGGACACGTGGCCTTTTTGGATTGATCACTTTAGTTGTGTGTGCCTGCACGAGCTTATGCTCACCACACACAGGCAGGCGCCCTAGGAGGCCAGTGGGTACTAGATTCTTTGGGACTGGAATTATAGGCATTTGAACCAAACCTGGCTCTTCTGCAGGGGCACAAGCTATCTCTCCAGTGCACCAACTTGACCTTAATAACAGTCTTCTACAGAGCTTTTATGAATCTACACTGTTGACAAAAGCTAATGGCTTAAGTCCCATTACTTTGAGAAACTATACTTTTAAAAAAAAAATCTGAATTTGTAAAAAATGACTGTACATTTCAGCTTGTATAAAATCTACCACAGGTCCTATCAAGTTAATTACAATAAGAAAGGAATTTTTATATTAAGTCCAATGGTATGGCCTTATACTATGGGTAAATACACAATTTTCATTCAACTTTTCAAAAGAAAAAAATGGAAATAGATCCCCTCCAATGTTTGCTAGGTTGATAATAGAAAACTTGTGAAGTAAATGACAGACTACCAATGATAGATGGTAAAAATACTAGCCTTAAGGTGTTCTCTATATGGCTGGAGAGCTGGCTCAGTGGTTAAGAACACTGACTGCTCTTCCAGAGGTCCTGAGTTCAATTCCCAGCAACCACAGTGGCTCACAACCATCTGTAATAGGATACGATGCCCTCTTCTGGTGTGTCTGAAGACAGCAACAGTGTACTCACATACATGAAATAAATAAATCTTAAAAAAAAAAAAAAAGATGTTCTCTATGGTAGCATCAGCTCCAGAAAAGAATCATTCTATTTTACTGTCCAGGTAAAGGTATGCAGGGATGGAAACTGCTAAGTGCTAATAATCTGAGCATCAAATCCATTTTAACCTTAACTTACTTAGCACCCAAAAACTCATTCCAATCACCACTGAGCATCTCTGCCTAAAATGAGAAGAATCTCAACACAAACCTGTGTCTTCCTCTGTAGCCTAAGCCGGCCTCAAATGCTCCCTCCTCCTTGTTGAAGCCTCCCAGATGCTGGGATTACAGGCATACACCGCCATGTCTGGCCCCAGTTTACAACTTTTTAGTGAATCAGACTCCTTTAAAACTTGAAAACTATAAACTTCTCCTTTTAAAGGCCTATGTGAAACTCTGCTGAAGCTTAAATAATTCAGCTTAAACTCTGACACGGCCAGACTTGAAGCCTAATTCAGTAACAGGCAATGGCAAAGTATAACCTTCAGCTAGGCGCCAAGATCCTCAGGTTCCCGTCCTGGCTCTCTCATAAACCTCACAGAGATCAAGGATGTTTTTTGTATGAGGAATTTATCCTTAATTGTCCACAGTTCACAAATCTTTACAATATTCATCTTGGCTTTTGATGTCATTTTTTTTTCTCTAATTTTTGGCATTTGAGACAGGATCTCATGGAAGTCCAGGCTAGCCTTGATTTTCCAAGTGTTGCAATTACATGTCCGGTTCAATGTCACTTTTAAATTATTTAGAAAAGGTAAGGGGTGAAAAGGCTACCATTTTATTTGTAAGTGCCAGTCACTGACAGTAGAAGGACAATAATATACCACATTAAGAACAAAGGCCCAAGTACATGTGTAGGATTACTCTGGGCCACTTTTGCACGATATAGTAATTCCCAATTTCTTTATGAATTAAATTAGCATTTCTTACCACTCACTAGTTTATGTTCTTGCTACCACTCAGTACTTCCTTTCCCAATTCCTAAGAATTAACTTGTTAGGCCAACTTGCTACATTTTTTTGTTTGTTTTTTGAGACAAGGTCTCACTATGAAACCCTGGCTGGCCTGAAACTACCTTTGTAAATTAGGCTGGCTTTAAACCTACCTGTGCCTCCTTAGGATTACAGGCCTATACTACCACACTTGCCTTATGTCCTTTCTATTTTACGAATAGAAGATTACTTTCCCTTTATTTATTTTACTAAGTTATTTCTGGATTTTTTGTCCCTAGTTCACCGGAAGTTGGGGGAGCCAAAGTTCTTTTCTTTTTTCAGTAACACAGTTATAGAACTGGAGAGATGGCTTGGGGATTAAAACCACTGGCTGCTGCTGCAGAAGACCTGAGTTGTCCCCATCGCTCACACAGTAGTTTACAGCTGCCTGCAACTTTAGTTGTAGAGGTCTTAACATCCTCTTTTGGTCTCCATAGGCATCAAGCACACATGTGGTACACATACATACACAGGCAAAACACTTATACATGTAAGTAAGATAAAATTTGCATCTTTCCCCCAAAATATAAAGTCAACGAAATAAAAATTTAAATATTGAATTAATGTATAAACTTGTGCCTTGAATATTACTTGATAAATATCTAAGCTGACAAGAGCCAAGAACATTGAGAGATGAAGTTTAAATCCACAAAACAGCTCTATAGAGTTTACATTTCCAATTTTGGGAACAGAAATGTTTACATTAATATACTGTCATTCAAGTGACAGACTAAAAGCAAAACAAACAAGCTTCATGAACTCTATCATCTCTGTATCCTTCCAACAGAAAACTCCAGTCACAGATATGAAAGGATACTTGTAACGGGGTAGGAGTTGACGAAGATGAGTGAATACAGCAGGTAGTGGCAGCTGTCCTCTAACAAGGCCTGAGCCAGGAACGCTCTGCTCAACTGGAAGTGCGGTAATCTCTGATGCAGCCTCAGAGCACTTGTCAGAGCATTGGCCAGCAAGGCACGCTGGTAAAAGCTTGCTGCTTCATGCAACCTGCAAATTACCAGAGGAAAAGTTACCAGGAGACATCGACAGCTACCACGTTCTTCCTCCTCTGTGAATTGCATCATAATTGCACAACACCCAAATCATTTACCTGCCAATAGAAAACAAATCACACAAACGTACTCTGCATTCTGGGAAACACCCCTTCAACATATATCCAACTGATTAGCATAAGGCAGTCATTCTTTTGTCAGCTTAAAAGAACTGCAGAATCCATCAACTTCTCAACCCAAGACATCTAGTTTTCTTCAGATTTTCAAGGAGCAGTCTCACAAACCAGAAATAAAACATCCTAATTGGTATTACTAGATTACTGTTGCTTTTCAATGGGCTTTGTGTTAGTCTTAATCCCATTTAGTTTAACGATTCTAAAGCTAAAAAGCAGTCATAAACGCTGACTGAACAACTCTTGAGTCAGAAATATGGTAATACATACCCAAGAAGAGGCAGAACGAACAAAGCAGAGCAATAAACTGTGAACAGGCGGGAGAGCCACATTGCTGTGTCTAGTTTATTGGTCATCATGAATTGCTAGATTTAGAAAATAAGAAAATTATGGTAAACTAAGCCCAAAAATTATGTTAAGGACAAATTATGCACTTTATTCCTATATTTTCACAACACTCTGTAACATTTGCATTTGCAGATCAGTAAGTGGAAAGTCATGCTACTTTACCACTCTGGCACACATAATGCTGTGGAAAGCATGAGAAGCACTTTCAGAAAAAAATCGGAACAGTAAAACTTTCTGTGCTATTTCAACATTTATAATAATTGCTCCATCTACTTTAAAACAACTTTAAATAACAACTAACGGCTCTCAAGAGAATGTCTATTCTTAGAAAACTCTCAAACCCAAATAGTCAGGACTCAGAACTGAATAAAGCATCAAATATTAGGTTCGGATTAAATAATCCATTAAAAAGAGAAACGTAAAATCATTGCCACAGTTGGCGCAGAACTCATTAGTCTGTCTTCATACATGCTGAAGGGCCTAGCACACCCAGGGCACTTAAACAAGCCTATCAGCATGCAATGCTGTCTGTTTCTCAGGTCACATTACTCTGCATCCCCTACAGGCTCCCATGCAAGTTTTACCCTGATCTCAGTGGCCCTAGATTAAGCTTATCATGAAAGCAAGAACTTAAATCTGCTTTAGCACTAACAAGCACCTCATACCAATTTCTAAAGAGGCTTTCATATTCTTAACTACAATGCTCAAAAATAATATTAATACCAAGACGTAAACATATGTGGGTATATAAAGTGAAAGGAGTCTCACAATACGTATCCTCATTAAATGTGGTGTAGTTTTGTTTCTAGTTGGTGTTTCCAATAAGCTGATTTTGAAACACATTCATGCATCTAAAGTTTTTAAATACTACTTTTAAGCAATTTCACTCTGTTTTTGTGCATGCAAAGTTTTTTTAAGGAAAAATGCAAGTATAGTTAAAATTCAAGTGTATTTTATTACATGCCTTTCAGTTACATGCTAGCAATTTTAAGAATGAAATATGTTGCTAGTTTATTCTATCTAGACCCAGCTATGATACTCTGATGCCATTAAATTTGGCTGACAATAGCTGCAATCAAATGCAAGGATAAAATCTGGATTACTGTGCTCAGTTTAGAGCCTTCTCTTTACAATCCATTTGTTGGGCTATCAAGACAGCCCAGCAGTAAAGGTACATGCTCCCAAGACTGATGACTGAGGTTTGGACCCTGAGACCACCATAGAAGCAGAGAACTTATAAGAATAAGTTGTTCTCTGACCTCCACACACGTTGCCCCCTCATAAAATAAGTATTTGTGTAGGGTTTCCATTCTTTAGTAAGTCACTGAATTATCCACTTCAGACATCTATTTTTAAAGATTTGATTTCGTTATTTTTAAGTGTGTCTGTGTGTGTGCGTTGCATACAGTAACCTATGACGTCCAGAGGATCCCCCTGGAGCTGGAGTTACAGGTGACTACAAGCTCCTGAAAGTGTGTGCTGGGAACTGAACTAGGGTCTTCTGCAAAAGTAACACTCACGTATAAACACGAGCTCACCTAGTCAGCCCTTCATCTGGGTCTTTTGTATGTATGTACACTCTCTATTACACACTAAAGGAGCTTAAAAGGCTGGTTTAAGTTTTTAAGAGTGAACTGCCTGATATATATATATTATTTTTTTCCAGAAAAACAACAACAAAAATATTTTAATGGATCTTTGGCCTGAAGACTTGAGGACGAATTATTCACACTTTCAAAGTATTAGGCCAGATGACGTTTTAATCATAAAGGGGAAAATCTATTTTTACAATGGCAAATCAGTTGATATCACCTTAAACATCACACCTGAATTCCCAAAAGAATCAACACAAAATGGTTCTTGTGTCTTGATAAGGACACAATTAAAATATAATTTCAGTTTCTGGATCCTTCTGCAAAACAGGTCTAGCCTTTTGAAACTAGCTGTGTCTTCAAAGCCCTAAGAGAGAGGATAGAGGAATTTCCATTGACTGACTGTGAGCAAAGAGACAAGACTACTAAATGCAATGGCTGCATACCAAAAAGGTCAATGGGCAGTTAAGGAAATCTGAACATGAACTACAAATTAAGTTAATATGCATCAATGTGAAATTCCCCAAATGTAGTAAAGTGGAAAATAATTCTTAAGTATTTGTGGGTTAGCAAGAATTTCCAAATAGGTCAGCAAAGAAGTTCATGTATACAGGGGTGTTGTAAAAAGCTTTTTAAAAAAAATTTAAACTTCAACTTAAAGACTAAACAAAAACGCCTCGGGTCGAACTGTAGAACAACATTTTTAAGTATAAAGTTTACAAAAGGGCAGTATTCCTCTTAGTAAACGACTAACTGAAAAAACACACCACTCCCTCTCCTTTGCAAAATTTCTTCAATGTACAAAGGGCAATACTATGCGCACCACGAGGCGTGTGGGTTGAAGTCTGTCTCAAATGGTATCTTCAACCTTAGGGCCGAAGACGATCGATCGGAGACCGAGGTGTGGTAAAGGGTAAAGAGATCCAAATCGCCAGCTGACAGGTGACAGCCACCTGCTCCAGAACTGCCTGTTGTCGCTTTTGAAACAAACTTGGAGCTCCTCTCACCCTCACTCCACTCCTCAACCCCAGTCCGGCAGGCAGCGGCTTCTAGAACGCTCTAGCCCTCTCAACACTTCTTACTCCTCGCCAACTCTTGCTGATGGAGCCGGGCGACCGGGCCACTCACTTACCACAGCGCCCGCCCCTTGGGGGCCGTTCGGGGTCGTATCCGCCATGGGAGATACACACAGGAGCCCGGGACGCTGCGACAGCAAAGAAGAGCAAAACGTCAGTGCAGGGCGACGACCCTCCGACCTGTTTTCAGAGCCGGCCTGAACCCCAAACCCCCCAGAGGAATGGACCCTTCCGGACCCGTGCAGCACACAGCCACAGAAGTCTACCTAGGGCGGCCCGGTAATACCTGTCCCGCTCGGTCCAGATCAAAGCTGCCTTTCCAGAAAGAACCAAGCGAAGGCGGAGCTTCGGAGTAAGGGCCGATCGACACCTCCGCTTACCCTGGTTGCAAAACCGGAAGTGATTCTTTCATTTCCGCGTGAGTCAGGCGGGACGTTGAGAGTCACCGGGAGTGGTTTCCAGAGGCATGACGGGAAATGCAGTTTTTCTTTTTGTTTTGATTCCACCTAGCCTATGAGCAAATTGGCACCGAAATGTAAAGAAGTGAAACCAGCAAGGCAATTTTTGTCTTATCCAGCACTCAGGCGATTTTCCTTGCTGGCTTCCAAACCTCAAAAACTCTCTACTAACGTATACAGAAGCTTCAGAAATATCTATGATCTCTCCAGACAGGTATTCACTAATCCCTGTAATTTAGTTTCTTATTTCAAGCACTAGTGAAATCGGCTATGTGACAGACATTACACACGGAGAAAAAAATGAACACTGACCTTCTCAGAGATAGTAGAGTAAATGGAAATTACATCAAATACGGCCATAAGCTGAGCTAATCAGGAGTTCCTGGAAAAGTTAATTCTGACCGTAAAATCTTGAAGGAAAAGGAGAAGTTGTATATGAAAGGGGAAGGAGGTTCCAAATAAGGGAACAGAACGTGTAAATAACAATAGTCGGGACAGTTCGGTGTGAGCTGACTGAAAGTGAATGAGTCTGGGGGATGAAAGATTTGGACTACAGAGAGGCAGGGTGTGGTAAGAAAAACATCACGTGGGGGCATGGGAGGAGTTGGAAGGGAAGAGGAGAAATGATGAAGTTATATTTTAATTTAAAATATTTTTAAAGGAAAAAAAAAAAAGACCGGGCAGTGGTGGCGCAGGCCTTTAATCCCAGCACTTGGGAAGCGGAGACAGGAGGATTTCTGAGTTTGAGACCAGCCTGGTCTACAGAGTGAGTTCCAGGACAGCCAGGGCTATACAGAGAAACCCTGTCTTGAAAAAAACAAAAAAAAAAATATTTTTTTTTAAAGATTTATTTATTATGTATACAGTGTTCTGCCTGCACGTATGCCAAAACTTCTGAACTTAACCCTGCCATCTAGAGAGCCAAGTTACAACTTTAAGCAGAAATGTGACATCGTCAGGATTAGAAAGATTATGGGGAGGCCATTGCCCACGACTAGGGAGAACAATGAAATCCTGCATTGTGGTGATGGTGTGGGAGAAAAGAAAAAGAGAGAAGACTTGAATGTGCTTCCATGATTTCATGTCTGGCTAGATAAAAGCTACGCAGGGGAGGGGGTCATCTGCTGAGACCCAGAGAAGAGGCATAGAGAAAAATGAAAAAGAAGGACAGAAGAGAGAGGTGGAGGACAGGAAGCTGACTACAGATCTAGAGGACAAGGCAGTCTCCAATTTGGAACCATGTATCTCTAAGCTCCTACTCTTTCAGAAGTATAATCATCTTCATGCTTCATAGCAGCCCAGGTGCCACTCAGCTGCTGCCTTGGAGTAGAATGTTGTAAAATTTTCTTCTAAGGCCAATGTCCACATCTGGGTCCCCACAATCTCCAGCATAGATTGCCTATTCCCCACCCTCACCCCCAAGTTCAGCCAACATGTTATCTTTTCTACTTTGCTGGAGTATAATTTATCTCCTATTTTATAATATTTATCATTGTTTAGTATTTATTTTTAATTATTTGTCTAATCTGCCTCTCCCACATTCGGGGTGTGTATGTGTGTGTGTGTGTTTGTGTGTGTGTACATGCACAAGTGCATATCTTGGTTTACCTGGGGTGTCAAATACAAATACAGCAGACTGAGTACTTTAAACAACACAACTTCTTTTTTCTCACAGTTCTAGATGCTTGGAAATTCTAAATCATTTTATCAGCAAGATAGGTTTCATTCTAAGACTTAGTGTTGCTGACTAGATCAGTGATCTTATTAATCTTACTAGCTGAATTTGATTTCCCTCTGCCTCCCTTCTGTATTCCCAAATATCCTGAATAGAAGTAACTAGTACATAAGTAGATAACAATGTATCTGATTTATACTAAAGATAGACCTTCCGTCTTCCTACTCTCAACCATAGCTAGGTTTTCTCCTTGTGTTCTTATCTCTTCCAGCATATAGAAATCTCAAAGGCAAATGACATCTGTTTCTAAGTCCTTCCTCAAGCTTCAGACAAATCCATGTGAGCTGATGTTATTTCCAATTCAGCTAATTCCGTGAATGCAGTTCCAGGTCATTTAGGGACAGTAGAAAATACACTGAGTCCACAGTAGGGGCTGAAGCGCTAAGGCTCTAAAGCAAAGATGCTGCCAAGAGAATGTTTTCATCTTTCCCCTGATAGTTCTCTCTTTCTCTTTTCCTCTCTGCTCTTCAACTTTAAAAATTACTTTAAGCACATTTTATGTATGGGTTAGGGCAAGTAGGCAATGGCATGTGTACAGAGTTCAGAAAACAACTTGTACATACCATAAGCATAGTAATTAAAGCCTTAAGTGTAATGTTAACCATCACCCTACCTGAGTATGAACCCAGAATTCACACGCTAGGAGATCACCAACTCCTGAAAGTTGTCCTCTGACCTCCATACATATGCCATGTCATGCCTGCCCTAACTCATAAATAAAATGTGAATACAGTACACACACAGAGAGAGAGAGAGAGAGAGAGAGAGAGAGAGAGAGAGAGAGAGAGAGACCACACCACATCGCCTCTCTTTCTGGTTAGCCTGGAACTCACAAAGACCTACCTGCCTTTGCTTCTCAAGTTCTGGGACTATAGGCAGGGCACCACACCTAGCCTAGCTTTGTATTGTCCTCATGGCCCATGAGGCCCAAGTACTGTACGGTAGGATATTTTGAGAGAGCACACACATAAGTTACTTATGAGGTATACTCTTGTGATTTTACTCTATTTTAGTCTCAATTTCTTTTTTACTATGCCTGCTATATAAATTAAGCTCAATTACAGTTATGTATGTACAGGGTAAGACATACAACATATATAGGATTAAGTACTACTAACAGTTGCAGTACTAGGCCTGCCCCAATCACCTTGGAATATGTCCCCCATGGATAAGGACGAAAATGACTGCGACAAAGATCCAATAGCAGAAATTAAACCCAAGCCAACATAGGAGAAACCAAAGGCTCCACGATAAAGCAACTGTGAGACAAAGCACAGACAGATGAGCCCTTCTTTAGTCACAAGGAGATTCAAGAGTTCGAATACCATCAAAGAGACCTAGTCTCCTCTCAGTCTCCCCTACACTGACTTCATTGTCAGACTGGTTTAGCCCCGGCTCCACCGGCTCAGCAGAGACCAGCTCACACACCGTGCCCTTACCCTGTGCTTTTATATGGCCATCCAAACTTATTCTCATAGCATCAGATTTATTCCTACAAAATTCCTAAGCCAGCCACATGTCCTAAAACATAGTCATCAAGGTTTGGGACATTCGCCCACCAAGGAGGAATGAATGGAATTATTCCAGAGTGTCCCTATGAAGACAAGGTATGGATGCCAGAGGAGGCAAACACTATACTTTTTTTTTTTTTTTTTAACTCTTAGCTTGTGATTTTTTAATAATTCATTTTTCAATGCCTGCCAATTACTTATGACTTGATAAGCCTCCCCACTAAGGGTTACCCGGTTACCCAGCTTACTTCAATCGAAGGTAAGAAAAGCTTGGAGAAAACACACATCACAAGCGGAAGAAACTGGCTGAGGGAGCAAGAATTGACTCCAGAGTTATTGATGACTTGGCTCTCCCCGGTTTTCTGGGGGATGTGGAGGGGGAGTTCTACTGTCAAGTCATCAATTTGCTCATTCCCACTCCCAGAGTGCTGAGTCACTCACCTCGCTAGAATACACTCCTCCTTCTATTAGCAGCCTGCAAAAGCAAGCGCTGTAGGCTCTGCAAAGGCAGCTTGATATGGGGATCTTAATAAGTGAGAACGACCACCTCTTTTAAAAGCACACATTCAGTCGGGTGCTGAGGTTCTAGGGAGTGGATGAGCTTGAACGTCTGAGCCTTTGTCTGGTGTTCTATTTAAACTCCAAGTTGCAGGTAATTAAATATTTTCTATTGTGTTAGTATTCTGTTTTTGCTATTAAAATGTGCCTCGAATGTGGTGGCTTCAAACAACTTATTTATTACTAATGTAATACTGGAGAGAAGAAATCTTACACAGAGCTTGCTGGGCTATGCTCAGGATTTCTTCAGGGCTCCATTTCTTTCTGGGTACTCCAAGGAAGAATTCCCTCCCTACCTTTTCCAGGTGCCACTGTCCACTTTAGTCCTTGGTTCTTAGACTCATTTCTCTGTCCTCAAAGAGGGCAGTGGTCCGATGTCCTGAATTCAGTCACAACTCTCTCTTGACTCTCTCTCTTCTGCCACCCTCTTCCTCTTTAGATTACACTGCTCTGATCTGAGTGACCCAGGTACTCTTCCCACAATCAAGTCAGATGCAGAGCTAACCTTCATTTCATCTGCAGCCATAAGTCCCTTTGGCGGGGAACTTAACGAAACAGAGGCTCTGAGGACCAGGGCGTGGAATAGTGGGTAGAGGAAATGGCGTTACTTACTATGTCTAAAGCAGGCAAATAAATGCTGCCTGACTGAGGAGTCTACTGCACTTTCTACTTACCTCTTCTTGTGTAAACCTCCAGCTTGTTGCAATTTGTAAATTTGCTCCAATATTACTTTCTTTTTATTTTATATTTTTTGGATTTTCAAGACTGGGCTGTCCTGGGACTCACTCTGCAGACCAGGCTGCAGACCTTGAACTCAGAGATTCACCCACCTTTTCCTCCTGAGGGCTGAGATTAAAAGTGTGCACCACCACTGCCTGTCTGAATATCCCTTTTTTCCACATAAATTTTCAGCCTCTGACTCCTAATTTTAATCGGCTCTAGCACCTTTCCCAATTATCTCATTAATTAGTGAGTTATATAAGATATCTGTCCTGGTATACACACACACACACACACACACACACACACACACACACACACACACACTATATATATATATATATATAAATTCTAATGCTTCTAAAATTAAAAACCATCCCTTCTCTTCTACCTTTGTATAGATTTCAACCTGTGAAGAGGATGGGTCTGGCAGGAAATTGGCTGTAATGGCTGATGGCTGAAAGTCAGAGGTTAGGTTATGCTCCCTGATCCTCAGCTTCACACTACAATCAAGTTAAGAGAATTAAAAAGCAAGAACAAATTTCTGCCCATTGCTTTATCTGGAACCTAGAAAAGCCTTACAATCTCCTTCTTAAGAAGAAAACTGGAGAGTGGCTACTGCCCTATGTCCACTCACTGTTATACATATCGTACCCTATAGGATTAAATAAAAATCAAGCCTATCTGCTTGAGAGTATAAAATCCTCAGTTACTCTTGCCAAGGCCATTGGAATGGAGTTCTCCATTCTGATGAGTGCCAGTTGCTCTGCTCTGCTCTCCTTCACCTCAAACGACTCTGACACAATAACTGCCTATGCATTTTACACTAGCTACTGAAATACAATCTCCTAAAACATAAAAATTCCCAGGCAGCATGCAGCCCGCAGAATCTAGGGGAAGGTGAATTTAACACTGCTATTACAAAACACTTTTGTCATTTTATCACGGGGGACTGGATAGCAACGCTATAGACCAAGATCTATAAACATGAAAAAACAAACAAGCAAACGAACGAAAAAAAATCCCAAAAAAAACAGGCAGGTTTGATGGTACAAGTCTCTAACATTAGCACTGCAGAGATGAAGAGGAGAGAATTGGAAGTTCAAGGCCAATCTTGGCTACATGTTGACCCTGTCCCAACAATCAAAAACAAAATAAAACATGCTATACTACAAAATAAAAACATGAATAAATAACAACAGCAGTAATAATAGTAAGTAATAACAATGCAAAGAACAGAAGTTACAACATGATGGGGTTTGTAGACTTGTTAGAAGCCCGATAAAGTCTGTTTCAAGTTTATTAAATGGGGGGCTGAGAGATGGCTCAGCGGTTAAGAGCACTGACTGCTCTTCCAGGGGTCCTGAGTTCAATTCCCAGCAATCACATGGTGGCTCACAACCATCTGTAATGGGATCCGATGCCCTCTTCTGGTGTATCTGGAGACAGCTACAGTGTACTCACATATATAAAATAAATAAATAAATCTTTAAAAAAAAAAGCTTATTAAATGGTATTTACATATAGTTACAATTTAAAATCCAAAGGACATTTTTGATATATATTCGTCTACACAAACTCTCCTTGTTAGTGAAGAATATTATTAGTACTTTTAAATAGCTTATTACATTTACATTTTAGCTTATTTTTGTTGTGAGAATAAATGATACAGGAGAAAATCTAGAAACCTTTAAAATAGATGGAAAGTCATTCATAGTATAACCAACCCCAAGAAAATATGTCATTGTTATTCATGGTCACGCTTGTGTTGCTTTATCTACATTTTAACAACTATTCATCTACTTTTCTCTTTCTATAAATAAATTTCTATAGTATTGCCAAATTTTTACTAGTTGCATAATACTTCATCAGCTAAGCATGCTATAATTTTAATAACATTTGTGTATTTGAAAGCAAAAAAATAACCTAAATACTCTATTCCTAACTTTCTGCACTTGCTTGTAAGTCACCTTATTTTAGTTGACTTTAAAATCACTCGTTTTATATACCATACAGCTGAACAATTTGCTATTGATCTCTCACTAGAGCTTTGGTACCTCTCTTTGTCACTGTTCTAGTGCTATAAAGAGACACCACGACCCAGGTAACTCTTATAAAAGAGAACATTTTATTGGGTCTTGAGTATAGTTTCAGACTGTAAGTTAATTATCATGGCAGGAAGCGTGGCAGAAGGCAGGTGTAGTGCTGGAGAAGAAGCTGAGAACTATATCCTGACCTGCAGAGGAGAGAGAGAGAGAGAGAGAGAGAGAGAGAGAGCGAGAGAGCCTTAGATTTATTTAAAACCTACTTTTAATAAGGGTTCTCAAATGAATCGACTTCCCCTTCTGCCCCATTGTCCAAAGGCAGGGGAGAAAAGATGGCAAATAGGACAAGGGGATGGAGGAGGTTTCAATCTCTGTTTGTCAGCATAGCAAAAGCAAATCAGCAGCAGTGGTATGATCGTTGGCAGTGGCTGCCAGGCCTTCCCTGAATCAGCAGGAGTCAGTAGGAGCAGCCATGACCAGTTGAGATTCAGGAGAAGTTCTCTGCCATGCCTCTCTCAATGAAGTGAAGACCAGAGAAGATGAAGATGCGAGACCAATGAAGCGCTGCAAGGCTAGCCATGCAAGCACACTGTCACTGTCACCGACCGTCGAGTCCTATTTATAATTTCTCCAAACATCAGGTGCCCTCCGTGGGTCTTGCCTCAGCAAAACACCATGTGAGTCTGTATCACCTGACATATCCAGAAACTTCTACTACACACACACACACACACACACACACACACACACACTCACACTGGAGTTGGTGTGGGCTTTTGAAACCTCAAAGCCAACTCCTACTGACATCTCCCCAACAAGGCCACACCTCTTAACCCTTCCAAACAATTCTTCAGCTAGGAACCAAGCATTGGAATATATGAGCCTACGGGGACCTTTCTGCTTCAAACCACCATACTGCTCGTAATATTTCATGTGACATTATGATGCCAGGGATACATTTCAGGATCCTGACTCTGCTGACTTCTCACTTGGGCCTGAGAAGGTGCCTGATGGGTACTGAAATTCAGTCGTGCTAATGCCACCATTTTCTGAACATGTGACTAATGGAGAACTGTGAAGCCCAAGCTGATGATCGCTTTACCTCGAGACTCCCCTTTCCCCAAACTACAAATCATCTATAAATATCCAAAAGCCCTATCCTCAGGGAGACAGATTTCAGACTTGAAGCACCCTGGGCTACTTCAGGAATGGTGTGCTTTCACTTTTGCTTAACTCCCAATTTCGGTGATTGTCATGTATGTGGTAACTGTTCATCCCTGTAGCAAAATGCCCAAGAAAGATAACTTCACGGAGAGCAGGGTTCTATTCTAGCTCCTGGACTAAAAAGTTTCAGTTCATGGCAGGCTAGTTCCATTGTTTGGAGGCCTGTGGTGAGTCAGAGCCTTCTGGCAGAGTGTGCTGAAAATAGTTGCTCACCTTGTGGTGAGCGGGATACAGAGAGGCCACAAGGAAAGGCCCTGAGACAAGGTTTGCCCGTTACATCCCCTGCAATGCATTTTGTCTAATCAGGCCCCAGGTTTACAGTTCCCGGGCACTTGAGCGGCAGAAACGGAGAACTGGACGCTTGCGGACAGCCTATGCTGATATTGAAAGCTACACGACAGCTAAAGCGTCTCAGAGTAGAATTTGTTATTCCCTGACCCTCATAGTTCACTGGCCAAAGAAAATCAAACGATCAATCCTAAATCAATGAGGTGGAAAATACAGTTCTCCAATAGGAAGGAGCTAAATATATAGCTGCACTTGGAACAATGGCACACTCTGCTTCGTAAGCCCTCTGGCATTGATTAGAGCTGACTATTTTTTTTTTTAAGGATTCACATTTGTTAGATCCATAACAAAATGTTACCTTTAAATATGAGTTTGTGGGATGTAACTCAAAGACTAACCAATCCCTATATAATATAAACACCAGGTTTTTCGAAATATTTTCAAGTATATTATAAATCAACAACGGAATGGCAATATGAGTCACAAACGTGATATAAATGATCCTAGCAAATAAAAAGAAATACATGAGCCGGGCAGTGGTGGCGCACACCTTTAATCCCACCGCTTGGGAGGCAAAAGCAGGTGGATCTCTGTGAATCTGAGGTAGCCTGATCTACAGAGAGAGCTCCAGGACAACCAGGGCTACACAGGGAAGCCCTGTCTTGAAAAACCAAAACCAAAACCCAAACTAAAACAACAACAAAATAAGAAAGGAAAGAAAGAAAAGAGAGGCATGTGGTATTAATTTAAATACTGCATTTAACAAAATATTGTCAATATTATTATGTAGTCAATATTACCAAAGATTATGAAAGCATTTTTGAGACAGTCTTTCTCTGTTGCCCAGGCTGGACTCAAGCTCACAGCAATCATCCCGTCTTGACCTACTGAGAACTGGGATTACAGGTACGAGCCACCACACCTGGCCATTATGATTTTGGGTACTCGCCATACAAGTATTTCTGCCAACTGAGCTCTCTTCTCAATCCCCTCTTTTCTATCGTCTTTGAGGGGTCTCATTGCTCTTGGATTTCTGAAAAATACAAACACAAATACACAGTGATCTACTTAACGGAAATCAGAATTTTGGTTCTATTACTAAAAGAACCATATTTCTAAGGGAAAGCACCACTACTTAGACAGTAGTAGTTTAGTTCCTGAGTATGAATGCTTATTCTGTAGAAGCGCTGTGAGTGATCAAGAGCAGGGGACCTGAGTTGCAAAGTTAGAGGGCGAATCAGTGCTCTTAACCTCTGAGCCACCTTTCCCGATCCAAATGTTTGTTAAATTTTGATAGAAAATAGTTATTATAAATTGAATATCATACCTTTTTGATTTCTTTCTTCCTTTTTTTTTTTTTTTTTTAAGGATAGACTGTCACTATGTAGTCCTGCTTAGCCTGGAGCTCACTATGTAGACCAGGCTGACCTTGAGCTCACCTAGCTCTTTCTCCTGAGTGCTGGGATTAAAGGTGCGTGCTACCATGACCAGCCCCTTTCAAAAAATATATATGCTCAAGCCCTACTCCAAGTATTTCAGAATGAGACAGGACATGACAATAGGGTCATTGCCAATGTGATTTTCTGTGGGAAGCCACTGTGGAGCAGGGTGAACCCTTAATTCAATAACATCTGGGCTTCCTATCGGGAGATGGCTATGTGAAGACAGAGAATGTTGGAATGTCTACAAAGCAAGTCGTGTTGCTGACAAACTACCAAAAGCCAGGAAGAAAGAAAAAGAAATCCTTTCCAGGTTTCAGAGAGACAGAGAAATAGCAGCCTACTGATACCCGATTTTAGATTTACAGTTTCCAGAGGTAAAGACAACTCGCTTCAGCTGAGTTAAGCCACCCTGTTTTCAAAGCTTTGTCATGGCGGTCCTAAGAAATGACTACCATTGTCTATCTTCTGGAATTTTAATAAGATGCTTTCAGGCATTTCATATTCTTAAGTTTGCATTCATTCTTTTTTCCTTTTTCATATATAGTGAGAAAACAAAAGGTCATACAAATTTATTATTTATTTTTAAAATTCACTTTGCTGGCAAAGTGAGTCACAGCAAGTAAAATCCAAACAAAGACAGAGATAAATATGTTGTTTTATTTAATCCAAGAAGATAAAGAAATTATCTATATAATGTGGCTTATTGCCAGAGGAGTTGTTTGGAAAACAATTATAAGTACATTAAAAATGACATTTACAGAATCAACTATCAAATTATTTGCAGAATACATTTAAAATTAAATTTTCCTTCCCAAGTCCAATATCAAAGAACATCATTAATATTGTTTACAATATTAATTATGCAAAGTAGGTACAAGATGGCAGACTCACAAATAAATTGACAATTTAGATAGAAACTATTCACTCTGAAAGGCCTGAGCAGTACTTTGAAATACTGCTTCAAATACAGAGATGATATTCAAGGATCATAGAAGTTTCAAAAGCCCTGTGTATTACTGAAATTGTTCTCAAGATTAAAGTATTACTTCACATCCTGTCATATCATAAAACAAGCCATACTCTCCATTGACGTATATGCAGAAATTCAAGATTGCCTAACCCAAGTTCCTTGGCCAACAAATAACCCCTCTGTAATCAGAAGGTCCTCAAGGGAGGCAGGATGCACAGAATCAGCAATGACCTCGCTGAGATAAGGCTCACAGGTTAGTCCTCATTCATCGGGAACTCAAAAGCAACACAGGGGCTGAGGAGGTGGCTCAGTTGGCCTCTTAGTTACTTTTCTATTGCTGTGATAAAACACCATGATCATAGCAACCTATAGAACAAGTTTATCTAGGCCACGTGTTGAGAGGATGCGAGTTGTCATGGCGGGGAGGTGTGGCATCGATCAGTACACAAGGCTCACATCTGCATGAAACAGGAGAGAACAAACTAGAAATGGTGTGAGTCTTTAAACTCTCAAAGCCATACCCCAGCAAGGCCATTCCTCCTAATCCTACTCAAGCAGTGGCATGACTGGGGATGACGTATTCAAAGCGGATACGGGGGACATCTCATTTAATCCACCACAGCTGGTAAAAACATTTGCCACATACGCATGGGGACCTGAGTTTAGGGTCCCAGGACCCATGTAAGAAGCCAACACAGTGGTGTGTGTCTTTAACCAACTCTGGAGAGACATAGACAGGCAGATTTCCAGAACTTCCTGACCAGCCAGTCTAGCTGAATTGGTAAGCTCTAGGTTCACTGAGAGACCCTGTTTCAAGTAATGAGGCAGAGTGAGTGACTTAAGACACCCAATGTCAACTTCTGGCGCGCGCGCACACACACACACACACACACACACACACACACACACACACTAATAGCCTGTTTTGATCCTGAAATGCTCACTGATAAGAACAGCAACTGAGTTATGTTTAGAATAACAGCATATCCACACCACATAAATTCTCTCTCCACACAACTTCTACACAGCCAACTTTTCTAGCTATGGAAACTTGACAACACCTACTACGTATGTGCTGGGGACACAGACTTAAATTAAGTCTCTCTCATGGAAACCCCAGTATAGCACAACATGCACACAGAATGAGTTTCCTTAGACAGAGCACCCTCCCCTGCCTGGTCCCAACTGCAAAAAGCAGAGCAAAGAACCAAGAAAGAAAGAATATTGACATTTTCAAGTTCCATAAGAAAGATATTATCAAGGGCAGGGCGTACAGGGGCAACTTCCTCCCTCACTGCCTTAACCTTAAGTTCTATCATTGTGCCTCCACGAACAAATGTGAGTTAGGAATGAACACAAGACCTCTCTCTTTATAAAATACGGCGAAGTAAGCCAGCTTTGAGGAAGAGGCCTCAGTTCTCCTTTAAGCATCTATATCAGACATGACTTAGCCCTATCTGGTTCCGTGAAAGGCATGTCCATACGCAAATCACAACACTTCTTTTCTCTTTTGCAATTTTGAGCATCAAACCCAGGGCCTCACACATGCTAGTCAAGACTCTTGCCACTGAGCCACACCGCTGTCAGCCTCAGGATGAGTAGTTTATATCTAAATTGTTGGTTTGTTCATGAGTCTTCTGTCTTCCGCCTACATTGAACAATTAAAATCATAAATAATAGTAATAATATTTTTATATTGGAATGGAGAATGAGAATATTATTTTAAATGTTTCCAACATGTATTTGGATAGCTAAGTCTGTAATCTGTCATTCAAGTCTAATTTCCTTTCGGTGCTTCCTCAGCTTCCTGCTTCCAACTTCCACAGCTCTCCTCATCTGCTGGGGTAGTGTTGTCAGCCTCTTCGAATCCACAAGGGAACTCAGGACAGGAACGCAAGACAGAAACCTGAAGGCAGGAACTGCAATCGAGGCCGGTGGAGGAGTGCTGTTTGCTGACTTGTTTTCCATGGATTCTCAGATTGTCTTTTTATACAACCCAGGACTAGCTGCCTAAGGATGGCTCCACCCACAATGGGCTGGGCCCTTCCACATCAATTAATCAAGAAAATGCCCCTCAGACTTGCTAACGGTAGGCCAATCTCATGAAGGTATCTTTTCAATTGAGGGTCCCTCTTCTCAGATGTCTACAGCTATGACAAGTTGACAGAAAAACTAACCATTGTTCTCTCTCTCTCTCTCTCTCTCTCTCTCTCTCTCTCTCTCTCTCTCTCTGTGTGTGTGTGTGTTAGAGAACGGTTACAAAACAGTTAAAGAAGCCATGCAATTCAAAGATTCTTTACTAGATGCAGAGGCAGACTGCAAAGACAGCAGCTGTAGTGCTTGGGTAAGCCATTAAGGAACCCCGTTAGAGAGCTGTTGGTGTCACAGGGTTGGGCTTGGGTTTCAGAGGCTGGCCACAGGGGTCAGTCAAGCTTTAGAGGTGCAGGACTGTGGAGATGAGGTACAAGACCAGGACCAGTGTCCGGCGCGGTGTTTGGTCTCGCCAGCAAGAACCCACGCGGACACACGGATCCTTCTGCAGCAATGTGTTTAATGCATAATGAAAAGAGGAAAGACCCTGGGGCCCCAGAGTGGCGCTGTTATATAGCCCTGAGGCAGCGTGCTCTCCATTGGTTGGTGTGCCCCGGGAGTGGGCGGTGATAGTCATGTACACCCATAATGCACTTCAGGGGTTTTCCCGCGCTTCGGGGGTTTTCCCGCGCTATCCGTAAGTATCCTTAGAGCGACAGCTGAGGTCAGCGCCATCTTGTAATGGCGAATACTCTAGCCGCTCC
>CM052712.1:54608176-54618438 GCA_028551405.1 Uromys caudimaculatus | reverse complement strand
TATAGCCCTGAGGCAGCGTGCTCTCCATTGGTTGGTGTGCCCCGGGAGTGGGCGGTGATAGTCATGTACACCCATAATGCACTTCAGGGGTTTTCCCGCGCTTCGGGGGTTTTCCCGCGCTATCCGTAAGTATCCTTAGAGCGACAGCTGAGGTCAGCGCCATCTTGTAATGGCGAATACTCTAGCCGCTCCTTACAGACCAGACGGATGGATGGGGCAGAGGGACGGACAACAGTTTGAATAGGTCATGTCCTACAGTGGTGATGAAGCTAAGCTGAAGGCCTGGAGGTTAATGGGAACTCTCTGCCTGTTGGTATGCAGACACACAGAGAGACAGAGACAGACAGACACACAAACGACACATAGACACACAGGCAGACATACACACACAGAGAGAGATACACAGACAGGCAGATACACACACACACACACACACACACACACACACACACACACACACACGTACACCAGTTAGTCAGATGACAGGTTCGTGGGGCCTTTGGTATCTCAGTGTTAGGTGGCCTCCATTTTTTTTTTTTTAAAAGACAAAGTTTCCTGGCTGGAACTCCCTATCTAGACTGGGCTGACTTAGAACTCACAGAGATCCACCTGCCTCTGATTCCCAAGTAATTAAAGGCTTGTGCTACCATACCGTGGCACATGTGTCCTGTTCAGGGGGTCTAGGTTATAAACTACTTTGGTCCATTGTTTTTATTAAGTTCTTGGGCCTGGCTCTTTTGCTATGGTTTTTAAAAATAATTTGTTTATTTTTATTTTTAAGTGCATTGGTGTTTTGCCTGAATGTATGTCCGTGTAAGGGTGTCCGATTTGGAGTTACGGATAGTTGTGAACTGTCATGTGGGTGCCGGGAATTGAACCTGGGTTCTCTGGAAGAGCAGTCAGTGCTCTTAACCACTGAGCCATCTCTCCAGCAGCCTCTGCTATGGTTTTAATAAGCTCAAAGACTTATATGTTCCCAGTCTACTTTTGATAAACTTGTATATGGTACCTTTTAAAAGTTCTTTTTTTTTATTTTAGGAGTAAGTTACTTATCAGCTTTTGCCTCAGCCTGTGCAGTCATCCTGCCT
This sequence comes from Uromys caudimaculatus, assembly GCA_028551405.1. Lineage (NCBI taxonomy): Eukaryota > Metazoa > Chordata > Mammalia > Rodentia > Muridae > Uromys > Uromys caudimaculatus. The sequence goes on along the minus strand of CM052712.1, from coordinate 54,617,350 downwards.
CTGCATTTGCACTCAAATGGGGCCAAATGGTCCTTGTAAAATGGAGACACTCAGGGCAAGGCACAGTCTAAAGGCTGGTTTTACACATATTGAGTAATTCCGAGAAGAACACTGCTGCTGTCCATATCTGTTTCAGTGTCTGGCTGTGATGCAGCTTTGCCACAGTGTATTCCTCTGTCACTCTTATTCAGGTGGTGATGGAGGGGCTACTTAAAAGAAAGAATGATTTATTCAAACTTGGGCTGAACTCTTCTCAACAGGAGGAGATAAATGCACTTCGTGGACGTGGAGACAATCTGGAAGTTCAGATGTGGTGAGCAGTAACAGTCAAATAAAAAGTGTTTATTAGCCGGGCGGTGGTGGCGCACGCCTTTAATCCCAGCACTCGGGAGGCAGAGGCAGGCGGATTTCTGAGTTCGAGGCCAGCCTGGTCTACAGAGTGAGTTCCAGGACAGCCAAGGCTACACAGAGAAACCCTGTCTCGAAAAAAACAAAAAAACAAAACAACAAAAAAAAGTGTTTATTATATTTACAAATTCAGCATAGACCCCTTGTCTTAGCCACCACTCTGTTGCTGGAAAGAGACACCATGACTACAGTAACCCTTCTAAAAGAAAGCATTTAACTGGGGCTTACTTCCTGTTACAGAGAGTTAGACCATTATCATGGCGGGAAGCATGGTGGCACCCAGGCAGAAGTAACTGAGAGTTCTGTATCTGGATGCCCAGGCAGCAGAGAGATACAGACTCTAGACCTGGTTTGAGCTTTTGAAAGCTCAAAGCCCAGCTCTCAAGTGACTACTTCCTCAACAAGGCCACACCTCCTAATCTATTTCAAATAATGCCACTCTCTGATGACTAAGCTTTTAAATATATGAGCCTATGGGGGCCATTCTTATTCAAACCACCATAACACTGGAAGGAGAATTATTCAGTGAATATAGACAGAAGGTCTCTGTCCCTTTAAATCCAAGAAATTGTGTCCAGTGTTGGTGATAGAACCTGGGAGCCTTGAGCATGCTAGTTGGTGCTCAGCTCCCAAGCAACTCTTATGCACATTAAATTCAAGGGACACATGCTGAGAGCATTTTGAGGTGTCTCATAGGATTTCATACCATTCAATGTCACAGTGCATCATATTAATAACTGTGTGAGTGGCCAATAGTCCCAATATTGATCTTATCCTAAAATGGTCTGCCTTGGTTTCTTATTTAAACCATGGAGGGCTGGACTGGGAATGTAGCTTAGTTGGTAAAATGTTTATCTGGCATGCACAAAGCCCCAAAGGCATTGATCTTTAGCACCCCATACATTTGATATGTTTGTGCGCGCTTATAATCTCAGCATTTAGGAGGTAGAGGCAAAAGGATCAGAAGTTCAAGGCCATCCTCAGCTACTTACTGAGTTCAAGCCCAGCCCGAGATATATGAGGCTCTGTCTCAAACCACAATAACAACAGCAGCAGCAGCAGCAGCAGCAGCAGCAGCAGCAGCAGCAGCAGCAGCAACAGCAACAACAAATCTTGATGGATATTTAGGGTCATGTGAATGAACACTAACAATTTGTTATTGGTCTAGATGATTTTTATTCATGTCCAATAAATCCTTGACACACAAAGAATATAGTCAGGCTAACGTTACACCCACCATTGGAACCCAATGAGTTTTGAGTGTTTTCCTTCCCAAGCATATTATAGCCAAGGCTACAAGTTCTCAACTAAACCTACAGTTAATACTTAGACATAGCTTCCCTGTCAATTCTGAGATAATTCAACTTCCAGGGAAGCGTCTCACTAAGAAAGAAAAATAAATTCCCAATCATGGCTGCAAATCCCATCCTTGACTAAGCGATTGTTCTGTGAAAACAATAGCCATTTGGGAGTTCTTTTCAGTCCGGCCTGCAACTGTACTCTCCCTGGCCCCCGAGCTACTGAGCTACAATTGTATGTGTAATTGTGTGGTGTCTTAAAGGCATTTGCTGTGTGGTTTTTATCAGAGAACAGCAGTAGATGAGCAGAACCAAAACTACTTTTCTTCACATTGTGAGGCAGACTTCCAAGCTTTTCGTTCATCCTCCAGCTAATGAAAAGCTAATGCCATGTAATCACAATTTCCTGGGATTCTGTAAAACCATCACAGAGGCACATTGATGCCCTCTGAATGGAGACACTGTAGCATGATTTGGATTGGCTCTGTTCTGGGGGTTCTTGACACTCATATGCTCAAATCAGACTTTTCAAAGGGTTCTTTTGTGTCCAAGACACCCAGACGGTCTGGTTTCAACCATGCACTTCTGGGTGAATGCAGATGAAAAGGGGTGGAGCTGGGGGTCGGAAACGCCATTAAAGGCTGTTTCTGTACTTCCATACTTCGGGCTTGACAATGATTAGAATTCCATTTTTTCTATCAATGTAAAATGAAATGTTTTAGAGTCGGACTGTCAGCTGAAGGGCTTTCTTGCTTGTTTTAAATTGGAGGAGCAAAAGCCCAAACAACCAAATACTAGTTAAATAGGGTTTTCGAAAAAGCAAGGACAAGACAGTATTAATTATTAATTAAAGCAGATACAGATAGAGCAGAAAGTATTCTGAAACTATGTTCATCATTTTAGGTCACCTGGGGAGCTTCTTCATCACATTTTGAAAAATACCTCTGCAAGTATGTGCTTGTAGATTAGAGTCTTTGCTTTGGTTTTTGAGACAGACTAATGTACTCTAGGCTGGTCTTGAACTCACTATGCACCGACAAAGGATGTCTTTGGACTTAGGATCCTCCTGCTGGTCTACTTTGTTTTACACTCCTCCTGGCAGTCGATAGGATTATGGGTGTGTGCTACCGTGCCTGATTTATACAGTGCTGGGGCCTGAACCCAGGGATTCATTTATGCATCAAAGCCATCACTCTATGGATGGAGCTACTTCCCAACCTGTGTGTATAATCTTCAAGCGTTTTACAATTTCACAAATTAAACTCTCTATTTCTCTCTCTCCCCCCCCTCCATCCCTCTCTTCTCCACCCCTTCCTCTCGTGCATGCATGATCGTGTATGTATGTGTGTGCAGTCGCATGTGTGTCATGGAAGTTAGAGGGTCACTTTCAGAAGTTTGTTCTGTCCTTCTGATATTCGGGTGTTGTGGATTGAACTCAGGTTGTCAAGGTTGGCTACAAGCATGTTTACTCGTGGCACTATCTTTCTCATCAATATATGTCATAGAATTTTAAAGCAGTTTCCAAGAGCCTTTCGTGTATCGTGCTTGGTGATTTCTCAGGAAAACATTTGTACTTTTAAAAAAGGTTTATGTTGTATGCTCAGATTTATTTAACACCCAACATCCTCTTTTTTGTCATTTTGTTTGTTTGTTTGTTTTTTCAAGACAGGACTTCTCTATGTAGTTCTAGCTGTCCTGAAATTCACTCTGTGGACCAGGCTGGCCTCGAACTTAGAGATCCACCTGCCTCTGTCTTCCAAGTGCTGGGATCAAAGGCGTGCGCCAGCACAGCCTGGTAACATCCAACATCTTTTACTACCACTTACTATGGATGGAGCACTGTTCCAGGGAGGCCCACACCATGCTGGTATTTAAAGCCATTTAGTATTAAACAAAGTGCTTCGGACCTTGCCCAAAATTCTTGTTTCTAGGTAATAGAGGATCTGGTTTTAGTTTTAAACAGAGCATTCATCCTTCAAAATGGAGATCAGATTGAGAATTGAAGCAGGAAGGTGAGAGAGCTCAAGAGCTGGGTGGGAGAGCGAGGCCTCAAGGGCCTGAGACTCAAGCAAATATCACCACTGCATGGAGCAGGAATGATACAAGTCACTCAGAAACCAAAAGCTTCCAGACTGGATATGCTCTCCAGCCTTTGTCTGTTGAACAAGACTCATTCTGGAGTATGAGTTTGGTGACTTTCCTCTACTTTCTTTTTCATTCTTTCTTTAAACAGTGTTTCATTGTGTCATCCCTGGGTGGCCTCAAATAAGATTCTCCTGCTTCTGCCTCCTGAATGTGAGATTACAGGTGTGTGCTGCCATGTTAGTTGGAGTTATTGTCTTCTTTCATTTTTTGCTCTCTCTCTGTGTCTTTCTTTCTCTCTCTCTCTCTCTCTCTCTCTCTCTCTCTCTCTCTCTCTCTCTATTTCTGTCTCTCCGTCTCCTCCTCCTCCTCCTCCTTCTTTTGACACACACAGCATTTCCCTGCATAGCCCTGGCTGTCCTGGAACTCACTCTGTAGATCAGGTTTCCCGAAAACTCAAAGGTTGCCCTGCCTCAGCCTCCCAAGTTCTGGGGTTAAAGGTGTGCGCCACCACTGCCCCGCTGCGGTTAAGTGATTTTTAATTAACTGTTTCCAATTTTCACCAGGCCTATTTTCAAGGAACCCCTTTAAGGGATTATGTGTAGAAATGTGGACTGGCTCACGTGAACACAAACAGGAAAATTTGCCTCAGAGATGAAAGTAGCTCTGTAGCTTCCTTGACTTGGGAGAGCTTTGCAGCGACCCAGATGTTCTAAGTGCACTCCAGCACATAGCATGTGCTGTTCTGAATGGAAAAAGCCAAATATTTGCATTTTGATTGTGTAGGATCCACTGTGGGTTTTTTGAGAGAGAAAAGAGAGCAAATAAGCTGAGAGCTGCCATGTTTGGAAAATCCATTCATTAATCCAACCTCACAGATGAGAACGATGAGAGCTGGTTCTTGGCATTCCTTATGTGTTCTAGTGAGTGATGGAGAAGATGGTGGGAGACACAGGGAAGGCAGAGGGGCGTCTGCCATAGCTAAGTTCCAATCTGCCACAATGCCGACACTGATGGTACTGCCTAATGAGCAGCGGCGATGCTCTCAGTTCAGGTCCTCTGAAATCCTGAAGTGTTCCGAGACTCGTGAACGAGGACATTTAGCATAAAGTCAAAAGTATGTATTCTAAAACCTAATTACCCAGGCTTAAATTCCAGTAATCTCATTTCCTAGCACGACAGTTCTTGGTTTCTTCAACTACACGAGAGTGACAGCTGCCAAGCTTGTCTCACAAGAAAAGGGAAATACATTTAGATGCCCAAAGAGTTTCGTGTACGTTCTGTCAGATCATTCCAAAAAGCAGCGCTTGCCATCCATATGTATTCCATTCCATAGCGTGGGCTGATTGTGTAACAATGGCTGACCCATGGAGACGACATAAATGTCTATGACTGACCTACAGATTAGAACTCATAACTCCCCAGCCACGACAGTCCAATGAGAATTTCCTGTGCAAAGATTTAAGGCACTCCTACCAGAGGGTGTTCCGGAATACTTACAGGGATATGTGAGATATATGTTAATGGAATTTACACACTATGTATTCAATTCCCATTGTTCATTTAAATATAATAACTATCAGCCCCAAACAAAACCAAGCAATTAAACAAACAAAATAATTCACGTTATGAAAGCAAAAATTTTCAAGTGAATTGATAATTCTTGTCCACCAGGGGGCAGTCCTCTCATGGAAACTAAGAACAAACAGGCCCAAGAATAAAGAAAAATCTGTCATTAAAAAAAAAAAAAATCTCCTTTTAAAAATTAAGTTTAATTTCACTAAAACTTATACTAGAGTCACAACCACACACCATAACTGCTCTGGACCACTGTCTGATGGACTGAGAGAGAGGCTACACAAGGAGGTACTCATCCATCTCTAATCCGGCTTCAGAGCCAGGCAGATGAGCAAGGTTCTGAGGGATGCTATCGAAGACAAACTGAACAAGCACTGAATTTACTGTTCAGAACAGGATTTAAATGTAAGAGAACGAGTGGCGCTTGGCAGCAGTATTAAACCCTCCGATAGGAGACACTCATCAAAAGTACAAAGGGCTAGTTATACCTGTCCTGCCCCTTTCAAAAGAGTGGTGCAGAGAACAGTTGTGGTAGAAACAGGAACTCGGGAGATGCACCCTAAAGTTTAGAATTGTCGTCCCACATCTTGTCAAGTCTGGGGTCTTTATAGCTAAATAAATGACCATGTTTGACAGGTTCTGGGTTTGACATCTGGCCTGGGAAGAGATGTATCTCATAGCGGTCAGAATATAGACACCATACTTAGAGATAGAAAAAAAAATGAGGCCTTTTTTCAACTCTGAAATTTTTCCTAGCGTTTGGAGGGTGCCTGAGCATCAGAATATGCAGGTAACAAAGGGGAGATGTCAGGGTTGTAATTTGATCCTGTGTTATACAGGTCTTCTCCACATTGTCTTTTTTATTTTTATTTTTATTTTTATTTTTATTTTTATTTTTATTTTTATTTTTATTATTTTTTTTCCCTCAAGAATAAAGGCTCAAGCCAGGGTTGGTGGTTCTTGCTTTTAATCCCAACACTTGGGAGGCAGAGGCAGGTCAGTCTCTGAGTTTGAGGCCAGCCTGGTCTACAGACTGAGTTCCAGAACAGCCAGGGCTATAGACACAGGGAAACCCTGTCTGGAAAAACAAAAACAAAACCAACAAAAAACAATAAAGTCTCAAGGAAAAGAAAGGGACTTCATCTTAGTTAAGGTTTCCATTGCTGTGAAGAGACACCACGGCCACATGACCACCATGTCCACCAGGACAACATTTAATTGCGGCTGACTTATAGTTTCAGAGGTTCAGTCCATTATCATCATTGCGGGAAGCATGGCAGTGTTCAGGCAGATGCTGGGGAGGGAACTGAAAGTTCTATATCTTGATCCAAAGGCAGCCGGAAGGAGACTTTCTTCCCCACTGGGCGGAGCTTGAGCACTAGGAGCTCTCAAAGCCCGCCCACACAGTGATGCATTTCCGCCAACAAGGCCACACCTCCTAATAGTGGCCCTTCTCATGGGCCAAGCATTTTCAAACCACCACAGATTTTTCAGAATCACGAAGCTGCAGTGTCAGGAGCCACACCCTGAACCTGTGTATGTTTCCCCTCTTCAGTGAATGTTCCAAGATACTATAGCAGAGCCACAAATAGCACCATATGGATGCGTTTGGGCTTTTTTGTTTTCTTTATAGATAATAAAATGATAGCCAAGTTAGGTACCCCACCATTGGCTTGGTCTCACTGCCCCCAAGTACAAGACAGAGGGTTTGCTTTTTTTTTTTTTTTTTTTTAAAATGAGTCAGGGTTTCATGTTGCCCAGGTAGGTCTCAAACTCATTAGTACCTAAAGATGGTTTTGAACTCCTGATCTTCCCATTTCCACCTTCCAACATATGAACTACTTCAGTAGGTTCAGGACAGTGTGGTTTTGAATCATCTCTGAGTGGAATCATGTCCTCAGGAAGGGGTTTATTTGTTTGTACTGGGAAGAAACCCCCAAACCAGTCCTGTTCAAATGAAGTCCCCTTCTTTGATCGCTGAAGGAGTATGAGTGGACCTATCTCCCATCTTCAAATAAAGTGTCCCTCATGCTGCCATGGGTTGGTCCCAGGAAGGATAGCACAGTCACAACTGGGCACCTGTTACAGAGAAATTAGACCTTAAAACAAAAGGTACTTAAAGAGGTACATTTCTAGGAAACTAGAGGTTAAAAAGCAAGGTACCCTAGGAGAAGTCAAACAAATGTGAAGGAATACAAATGATTCTCACTTCTCCATTCATGTTACAAATGGAGCGCTCCCCCGACACAGAGACAAAGACAACGGGTTACTTTGTTGAACTTTGTGTACTGGCTAACCACTCTGTCTCCATGGAGACATAACAAGTTAACAGGTGTGACCCTCACTTCTCAAAGTTCCTTGATGGTGGTTATGAGTGGATGTGTGCCTCTGGACTTGAGGGTGGCTTGGTACACTTTTGTACTTAATCAGAGTATAATTTAAGACCCAGAATAAGCAATTATCAATATTTAAATGCACAGTGCTATCTGTTAGCTAAAAGATTTCACTAGTTAAACCAGTAGTGTGACCTTCCGACTCAAGTCTAACGCCAAGTAATCCTGAGACCAAATTCTTCAGTTAACTGTGAAACATGGAGGTCCATATTCATTCTCCTCCAGTGACAATCCACCTGGTCCCCTTACCTTCATCACCAAAAAGCAGTGGGCACCTCCTGTGAGTAGGAAGCCCTGCTAAGCCCTGCTCAGAGCTGCCAAGGCAGTTCTGAATATTGAGTTGAATTGTCCAGATAGCCTTGCTGAATCTTTCAGGAGTGACATTGAAGCTGAGATTCACCCCTTCTACCCCTATAAATTCACATCTTCTACCCCTATAAATATTTCCCCATATTTGGCATCAGGTTTTCAAAATTTGCCTCAAGTGAGCCAAAGTACAGGTTGTATCACTGTTTAAATATATCTATTTATTCCCTCTGTAAAATGCAAGAGTCTTTTTCCTTGTTGGTATGCAATTTGGAGAGAATGGTGTTTGTAAGTTTCCCTGTCTCCTTGGGTTAATCATCTCCCCCCCCCCCCCCACTGCCCTGTATAGGATCAGCTTGAGAAATGTTTTTTTTAAAAAAATGGGCATGGCATTCTCAGTTTGGAGGGATAAAGGCCATCTGAACAAAAGTTTTAGGAACACAACAATGGAGCCTGTCAGTTAGACTAGGTAAAGCTAACACAACTGAATGCTTCCCTGAGGAAGATGGAACATGGCGAGGGAGAGAAAATGAGGCCAAAGGAATAAAGGACAATAGGACTGACACGGAATCTATGCAGAGACCTTTAGGAGCACGTGCGCTAGCCCCAGCAATGCCCTGATAAAGAGTGACCACACAAAGGCCTGCTCCTGGCTAACCCTACATCACAAATAACCAGAATTCCCAGGGAAAAGTCAGGTTTCAATCTAGCCAGAGTCCTCTAAATGCCAGAATGGGTGCTCCTCTGGGATGCCAAAATATGGACAGAATCACAAATGGCACGAAGAATATAGTGGCTCTTTATAATAGCTTTGTAGTAGAAGGAAAAAGAGGCATGTCTCAACCACACTCCAGTTTAAAAATTTTTTATCTCATAGGGCAAAATGGCATGCATCGATCCAGAGAAGCTCTCTTTTCTCCACTGGCTTCACCAGAGGGGCCTGAGATAGATAGCTCTGCAGATCGCATCATTTGTAGTGATTTATTAGTTGAGAAATAAAGCATGACGTGTGGGTGTGGTTACCATAGTCTAATCACACCCCTAGGGTGAGACTACACTACTCACAACCAAATTCCCCCCAGGGGCGTGATTAGCTCATAAAACCCTGC
>CM052712.1:54570676-54603176 GCA_028551405.1 Uromys caudimaculatus | reverse complement strand
GTGGGGGAGCCGAGAGCCACTGTCAAAACAAGAGGAGCCTCGGGCACTCACGAGGGGACTGACTCTAGGAAATTTAGGGAGGGCATGTGATTGAAGAGAGAGAAACGGGAGGGGACAGCTCTCCTTTGTCTTCTCTCGGGTTACATCATTTTCTAATTAGGCATAAAATTGTGTTCATACACTGGTATTGCGGCCTTCATAAACATCGTCATTATGGTTTATAAGAACGCCATTGTGGGGAGGCCATCCCAAAATAGAAAAATCCTGGGGAGAGAGAGGCCTGGAGTCCAGGAGGCTGGTCTTTGTCCTCCCCTGGGAGAAGATGGATGGCCAGTGTCATACAGATGATGACTTGAAACCATTAAATTGTCAGAGGAGGGAGAATCTTTATCAGCCGCCAGCGCTGCTGGAAAATTCTAGAGACAGCCACCAATGCGTCTTGGTTGAGAAAGAGAGGCCGGTAGCTGAGTCTGCCAGGCAAGCTGGAGCCAGAGATGAGGTAGTGGCCTGCGGAGGCAAAGTGGAGGTAGAGAGAACCGAGCACCAAAGCCACCGCGATCTCTTTCTTAACTGCCCACAGACTTCAGCCGAGTCACCTGGTCTCCAGCTCGGTTCCCTTCCCAATTGCGAACCCAAGGCTGGTGGACACAGGTGCTTCGCCAGGGAAATGAGAGGAGTAGAGAACAACGAACAGCTGAGCGCTGTACCAGGCAGGGACAATTGTTCCCATTATTAGGAGCTGAGGCCTAAGTTCAGCCCCCTGCTCAGTTGGGGGGCGCCTTGCTAACTGGATGGAGACGGATGGAGGCGCCCTGAGCACACCCCCTCCCGGCATCTCCCCTCCCAACGCCACCCCCCCCCCCCGCTCCGGCGTCATGTCAGACCCCGGGCAATTACTGTCCCGCCAGGATGGACACACTGCCCGCCACCCTGACCCCAGCTTGAGGGCCCACTGGCTGCCTGCTCTGCTGCAGCGATTTCCCCCTTTACAGTAACCCTATATGACATAAAGAACTCGCATGCGCTTGCCCACATTTGCTTAAGGCGCGAAATTAGCTAAGTTACTTTTTTTTTTCTTTCAAAAACAATAACAACAACAACACTAACAAAACAAACCCACAAAACAAAACTCAAAAAAACGTTGGAAACTACAAATTGTAATTCCCTATCTTGTTTGCCTCTTGTATGGATGGGTTCTAGTGAATGGTGGAATTAATTCATCTTAGTATAACAAAAAGGAGTTTTACTTTCACCTCTGCCAGGATAGGTTTCTCCTTGCTTGTGCTTGGCTCTTTCAGGTATTGTCCTTGGTATTGAAGCTCCATCCAGGTAGGGGTGGAGTTTCTAAACGCTTCTCTATGGGGTGGGGTAGGGTGGTGGTGTGGTGGACTGGGCTTTAGCCACAGTGCTAGGACATGGAGAAGGTCAACTCTGCTGACCTCTGCTTGGCTGAGATTTCATCTGTTCATCCAGGGCACCAGGCAGGGAAAGCGTACCTCTCACCGACTTGATCTGGAAAGGGGTAGCATGGGCCCGGCAGTACCGAGCTGGTGTTATTTAGGGGGTTGCTAGGCACCAAGATTGGAGAGAGGTGTTGGTGGAGAGAGGAAAGAAATGATTCCAGACTATCCTGGGGATGTCAGAGCTGGCTGTGCTGGGAGGTACCCAATTGGTGTTGACGGGAGGTAACAGTATCCGCTGTTGGCTTTCTGCCAGTCATATCCTGCCTGGCCAGGATTAGGGGGCAACTCGGGAACTTTTGCGGTAGGAGGGCTCCTAAAGGTCAGGCTTCAGAGTGGCTTCCAATTGTAAAGCTACAGAAAGCCAGCTCTCTCTCTCTCTCTCTCTCTCTCTCTCTCTCACACACACACACACACACACACACACACACACACACACCCCACACCACACCACACCACACCACACACCACCTCATCTCACCTCACTGCTTTAGCTTTGTTAAAGTAAGTTTCTCTGTTGAGCTCAGGTCCCACTGTGGGCCCCCCCCCCCCACCTCCCAGGCTGGTTCTTCTCGAAGTTGTAGCTGCTAAGACTTTGACATAACAGCTGTATCAAAATCAACACAACACACAACAACAACAACATATGGGATAGTCTCAGGATTACATGAAGTCAGCCAGTTTGTCTTAGGCTGTGCTTGCTTTGTTTATCCTGAAGGAAATGTCATGTAAATGTCCAAATGTGCTGAGCCTGTTATCCCAGTGCTTGAGAGGCCAAGGAAGGGTGATCGGAAATGGATAGGCTACATAGTAAGTTCCAACCTGGGCTATGGTGAGACTCATTCAAACAAAACAGAACAAAACAAAATCAGAATAATAACACAAGTAAATGAGCAAATATCCAAATACCTGGTGCATGGTTTTCATACTGTCATTGTCCACGTGTAATCTGGCAGTGACTCATTGATGAGTGTTCCTAATTCTATTTATTCATTACTGGTCCTTAGTCATCTTTGAAGTAATTCTACGCGTGCTCTGTGATAGCTCCATACGAAATACAAAAGGAACTGAATTCATTGCATTCAGGGTACTTGATTATCTCAGGAGGAAACTTATATGTGGGTACTAAAGGATTTTCAGTGTCACCTCATTGTGGAACTCCAAGATGTAGGCTTCACCTGAGTTTGCCAAACTTTCCAACGCAGGGCCTAGGTCAGGCATGGAAGGGCTCTGAGCCTCAGTGGTGCGCTCTATGAGATGAAAGTTGGATAGAAGTCTCCTTAGAGACTAGAGCTAGAAGTCTTCTCTAGAGGCATTGAAGGATGGAGTACTCACTGGCAGACTGCGAGAGAGGATATAGGTACCTGCAGCAGACATCAGGAAGACATCATTATTTGATTGTGCCTCTGAACTCAAACTATTCAAGGTCAAAGGACAAGGAGTGTGTAGATGGACACATTGCAGATTAGGGATCTGAATGTCACTGTAGAAGCTTGGTTGGCTTATTTACTCTTTGGGAACCAATTTAATGTCCTAGACAGAAGGCATATCAAATACCTGCCTATGTGCTGGGGCAGAGGCAGGCAGATCTCTGCCAGGATTATATAGTAAGATCCTGTCTCGAAACCAAAAACCAAAATCCAAAACCCCCCAAAAAAAAAAAAAAAAAAAAAAAGTACCTGCCTTTCACTTACAAAATAACTTACAATAACAAATAACAAACCAGGATTCCATTCTCTTGATTTTCTGGGATATATTTGCTCTTTAAATTTTTTTAAAAAATTACTTTTAGATGTGTGTGTGTGTGTGTGTATGTGTGTGTGTGTGTGTGTGTGTGTGTGTGTGTGTGTGTGTGTCCATGGAGTCCCTGGATCTGGAGTTACAGGTGGCTATGAGCTGCTTTCTGAGGATTTTGTGACTGGAACAAGGTCCTCTGTATGAGCAGAATTTTCTCATAATGGGTAAGCCTTCTCCCCAGCCTGACTTTCTCTTTCATGTAGGACTTTATTTATTTATTTATTTATTTATTTATTTATTTATTTATTTATTTATTTATTTGTGGCTCTGCAGGAATTAGGGAATACTGTGGAGAGCAGCTGCTAGTCTCCAATTGGAATAATGGAACACTTGCTGGGTGTCAGGGTAGCCCAGCGTCTCCCTGGAATCCAGCATCCGCCCTGGCTACTAAAGACAAGATAAAGTCTCAGGAAAACCTAGAACACAGAAATACTGCTCCAATCACCTTCACTGAACTTTTATTTCTCATGGAGTTTCATGAGAAATAAGTTTTATTGTTGACTGGGGAGACGTGAGGAAAGGTGAGACTTTGAAATTGTTTGGCTGGTCCTCTCTCTCCTTTGAAGAAATGCTTGATTTTATTCTCTGGAGGAAAAAAAGAAAAAGAAACTCCAGCTGTTCTCTTCATTGGATGCTCATTGCTAGAGACCTGTTAGCTTACTTGGATTAGGGAAATAGAGTCAATTTCCTAAGAAGTGTCACTCTTGGCCAAAATGGAGGGAGATCCAGTGGGTTCTGGGAGAAAGGACTTTAGAAGGTCTGTATATGGGAAGTAGAAAGGGTGAAGGAGAGAGTGGGTGGGATTCAACCCCAAGGGAGAGCAAGTCACTTTTCTCCTAGAAACAGAAGGCTGACAAGGCCAATAGCTTCATGGGTGTTCATCCCGTGTGGCCCATGGAATTTGTCCAGCAGGTTCTCAATTACGGAGGCTGGCTGCCTTTCCTTTCATTCTCTTAACTTTGTGATAAATGTTAGCGACCCGATTCTATCTATTATGATGCCATTATCACAGAATGTTGACTGAGCTGGTTCTTTTATCTTCATTATGGAGCTGCCTCCCTTGCAGATTTATGCATTTTTTATATTAAATTCTTTGTTTAAGCCTATTCTCTTGTTGACTTTCATTGACCCACCCCACCCCAGCCCCTAATACTTTCCCATATCTAATATTGAAACTTTTCCCCCCTCAGTGCTCCTCTTGGCTTTGTTGCCTTTCGTTTGACGGCTGTCCCTAATGGCCTGTGCTGTTTGCTCTGTTCTTGAACTTGGTGGGGTCACACATTCTTAAACAGTGATGTTTTCTGAATGTCCACCCTTGCTGTCCAGCTAAGTTGCTCTGTGTCACAAGCTCTGCCCTTCCCCCTGTCCCCCGCCCCTAACTACCAACTGCCCCTAATCACTTAAACAAACACCTTTCCTAGTGGTGGCTCAGGCCCCCTGAGCCTTTTGAGTTTTGTTTAGCAGACGCCAATGCTCGGCCTGGCCCACCAGCGGCTTGGCCCGTCTGACCTGGTACATCGCAGCTCTTCTCCTTGGAGCGCGGCCTTGTCCAGCGCCCCCTGGGCCAAAGGCCAGGGTCCGGGCAAGATTGACCAGCTGCCTGAGGTGACCGCAAAAGACATCAACGGACAACTTTAGCTTAGAGCGGGCAAATGAACGTATTTATTTCCCTCCCCCACCCCTCCCCCATCCACCAACCGCATCTACAGCAGAGCTAGGAGAAAGACAAAGGGGAAAATATTGGGAAGAGGGGCAGGAGAGGCTCATTCCGCACCAGAAATCTTGGCTCCCTTCTTGGGGGCCGTCTGTTCAGTTTCACAACACTTACAAGAGCAATTTCCAGAATTGAAGTTGCCTGGTGTTTTGATTCTTCCGTTGCCCGTGCATTTGTGCCCTGAAGGTCCCTTCCAAATGGATACTAATTGTGGGGGCTGCACACTGCTGGCTGCTCCAATGCCCCAGGGCCCCGAGGACCTGCTTCTCAAAGCCTTAATTGACAAGGACCTGTCTGTATTTAGGAGCAGCTGGTCCAGAGCGTTGGCACATCAGTGCAATCTTAACGCAGCATCCCTAGCCCCGAGGAGGATGAGGGTAAATGTGGTTAAAATGAAGGAAGATTTATAGCCCGCCCCCTTGGGTAATAGGACAGAAGACAGCTCCCAAGATTTTCCCCTACGAGGGGGTTCATTCATCAGCTCCCGGGCCTAGTAACCCGATAGGAGGCTCGATCTCGCTATTATTGCTAATGGGGGAGGGGAGGAGGCACTCTCAGAACAATTAGGCAGGTGACAATATCTCACTACAGGGCACAGACCCCTAAACTAGACGGAAATTTGGCTTAGCACGATCGCTGTCTCTAGCTTCCGCGGGATCCGGCGCCAGTGCTTCTCTGCCTGGGTCTGGCGCTGGATTAATGGTGGCGCCGCGGGCAGGCTGGGACTCAGAGAGCAGAGGGCGCTCTGGCTGCCTTTCCCCGGAACAGGGAGGCTTTCAGAGTCCTTTGCGACTCCTCAGGACATTTCAAAGTCCCAAACTGCGGGTAGAAGGGGTGATCATACAGATCAGCTTCTCCCACCCGGCTCCCCAACTCCCGGGCTGCACGCTGCGAGCGCCTTTCTGAGACCTGCTCGCTGGGTAGACAACCTCCATTCAGCAGCTTACAAAGAAGGTTGATTGGTTCAAGAGGAAGCCGGTTTTGTTGCGATGTGTGGGAAATACTTTGATGTCCGCCCGGTTCGCACGTGTGAACAGGGATAATGGCGTTTGGGCATCTTCATTGAAATTTGAAGTTTTTAAAGCAGAAATTCCCCAACTTTTGCCTGTTTTTCTCAACATTTTCTTTTTCTTTCTTTCTTTCTTTTTCCTGCCTTCAGGAACAATGCCAACATTGAAGCCCTCGGTTGGAGTCTGCACAGTTGGAGATCTTTGGTGCCGTTTTTAGACATCTTTGGATTTCATCAATCAAACTGACTGCAATTTTCCATAAAAACCCTGAATTTGGGTCAGAAAGTGGGCAAAGTAGATAAAGATCATTCGAGCTGTCTTATAAGATGATAAATAGATATCCTTTCAGGCCAACAATGCTAAAGTGCAGTTTTGTGATTCCCTTCCATGGGTTGTGAATGCAGTGAGTCGAAACGATTTATACATGTTTTCCCATGGTTTAGGGGGTGTCTTTACATACTTGTCAATAGTAGTCTGACCTTTCCCCCACAGAGTGGCTAAGTGTTAGTGGCTTTGGGTACTTTTTTCCCCCTTGGGGTGTCCGTGCTTCCTCTTAAGAAGCACACAAGAAAAGAAGGCTTTATTATTAATGGAATATGGGTCTGATCTAGACAATTCTCCACAAATAGACTGGTTGCAGAGACCCATGAGTTTGGTGCAGAATTTCCATCTGCTTTGTGGTTACTCTCAGGAGTACCTCTTTGGACACCACGCTGGGATGTGAACTCACTTTCTTAACAACAACATGTTCACTGGCACCGTGTCCTTATTCTTGAACTTGACAGAATGGACTTTTGTATGAGGTGAACAAAAAGACACTAAAGGAAATAGCAGAAGGAAGTTGCAAAGGAGTATGAGCCGGCTATTCCCAGACATCTTTCAGAATGCTAGCTGACACAAGTTCTTAGTGAATAAATGCAACTTAAATATTTCCTCATTATTAAAAATAGCTATTTAACATGCACAGCATGTCACTTTTTACACATTGACTAATTGCTTCTTCTTTTCAATTTTCTTGACCCTCACTCTCAAAAATGTGCTCTTTTTTTTTTTTTTTTTTTTTTTTTTTGATAATCCCTTCACCCAGTGGTTTTGGCTCACCTGGTAGTTTGAAAGATTCATGAGGAATCTTCATGGAGAAGTCATAGCTGCCCTTCTTGGCTACTTAAGAATGATCTGAGGTGTCCTATGAGCTCATAGATCTTGTGGGAGCATACACAAGTACTTAGAAAAGTACATTTATTTCTTTTGATTTAAGACTCCTTCCTATATCTGTTGCAAGAACCCCGGTTCCTTTTTGTGATTGGCTTTTCCAAATGGGCTAAATATCAAATGTATGCTGTGAACTATGTATAGGAGAGAGCATGGTACAGTGGGAGTTAATTACTCTTATTAACTTACTGGCTTTATTAGTTTTGAATGAAGCACATAAGCTGTGGTTATAGTTATTTAAGCACTCTTTATTAGCTGAAATAATTTGCAAATTTTGTACATTCTCTTACCATATCAGATTTAAAATGGCAACTGGAAACTTAGGAAAGATCCTTGTTTTGCTATTATTAGTCTTTAATAAATTTGGTTTCCAAGTACTAAACATTTTAACTTAATGTATGGCTGTCTAACTCTTTATTTATCTTATTTTATTTGACAGCGATATGCCTAAGTGATATCAGACATTTAAAATCATTTGCCTAATTTCAAGTAGACTATTACAAACAGCAAATCTATGAAGAAGAATAGTTATCTTTATTATTTATATAAAACAAAGCATATATATATTTCCTAATTGTTCTTTCACTTTCTCCTGTTCCCAATACTTAATTTACAAGTATTTATGGTATCCATGAGATCTACTTAATGAGTAAAGGCACCAACAGGAAGGAAGATATGAGCACCGAAAGCTTGGATGTTGAGGGCTTGAGGGTCTAGATCAGCAGCAGACAACTTGTCAAGTATACAGAGGCCCTGGGTTCAATATCACACACACATGTGCGCACACACACACAGACACACACACAAACACACACCACAGCACACTAATAAACAAAATTTATTAATCATTTCCAATCATCATAAATGAAAAGCATATCTAAGACCATTATATCAATAAATAGAATGGTAGAACTGTGTTCATCACTGAAATGTGCTGTATACACCTGTCTCAGAGCCCCATCAGCCATGTCAAATCGTCACTGATAAAATTTCTATTTTGGCGTCTTAACATGCTCTGGACATATAGTAAAGCTATTTGATTACTCTTATTGTTGATAAGAACAGAGACCTTATTGATTAAGGGAGGTGGCAAAGCCTTTCTGTGGTCTGCCATGTTCTATAGAGTACAGCCTACAGGACAAGTAGGCCCATGTACACCTAAGGCTTCTGATGTGAGTGGGATGCTTACATCTGAGGTGTAAGTCATTTTGCCTTGTCAGGCACTAATTCTTCTAAGCCTCACAATTACAGTTCAGAAAGGGAATTTTTAGATTAGTTCAGTGTTCCATGCTCTAGAGGAGAAAACTAAGGCTGACTAGATAATATGGTGGTCATGATACTCTCTACTTTTTATTTGAGATGAGAGAGAGAGAGAGAGAGAGAGAGAGAGAGAGAGAGAGAGAAGGAACTAAAGGTAAGAAGAAAGAAAAGAAAGACGGGGATGAAAGGAGAAATGAAATGAGAAGAAGGAAGAAACCCTCAAGGCATCTCCTGCAGCCCCTGTGGGCGGCTCCCCCTTGGAAGCACACAGTTTGATGAGCTAATGCCTGCACAGGCCAGAGTGAACTCAGGGTCAATTAAACTGAGGACAGCAATTCCTTGGATAGCTAAACGTCGGGGAGTTCTTTTTCATGGGGGATTTTTGTTCTTGAGAGTTATCTGTATAATCCCTATAGCACTTCCAAAGGAGGAGATGAAAATGACATAAACTGAGGGAGCACAGCACCCAGTGAGGGGGAGGGGAAGGAGAGGTGGTGGGAACACATGGAGGGAGTTCCTCAGGTTTGCAGTCTGCCGAGACTGGGAGTTTCTCCCTCCCTCTCTATCTGATTGCTCCTCCATCCCTCCTTTCTTTCCTTCATTTACTTCTTGGTCCCAGCACAGACTATGCCCCTGCGCTATGACCGAGCTCTACAGCCCCAGCCCTGGTAACTCACCTACCCCTATCCTTTTCTGGACAACTACACACATTTTAAGCAAGCCATGCAGAATACATTTCATATCCTAATAGCTGTGATGTTTTAAATCCACCATTCAACCTAAATCCACTGTTGCACGGTGATCAAGTGTGCTTTTCAAAAGTCGTTTAGGGCTTATGTTAACATGTGCAATAAGGAATGATAAGATTTTTATTTTCAATAGCAACACCATTAACTTACTGTCATTACCCCCTCTACGATGGTGATTATCTTGGTAGTTACTGTCGAATGCTATCCTTGTTGAAAATGATGTGGTTTACTAAGAATTTTTTCCTGAGGTTTAAATGGCAGTACAAAGTAAATAATTTAAAGAAACCCTATCTCTGGTTGCCATTTAGCTGGGTGATTTAAACAAAAAGCCATGGAGGAGGGAACTGTGAATGTTCTGAGTGACCCAGTGCTCTGGCCCCACTCTACCATGGATGTAATTTTCAAATTGCTTGCTAAAAATGGCACGTCACCAATTCTTTGCAGGTATGCAACACCATTTTACCTTCAGGTTTTAATAAGAACTTAATAGCCTTTGTTTAGATGCAGTCAGAGCAAAGTTGTTGAATTGAATAGAGGCTAACATATGGGCAAGGGCTTTAAAGACCCATTCCCATCCAAACCCCAAAATGGCTTCAATCAGCAGGTATCCTGATGCTTATTTAATGAGGAAATGTGTGAGCAGCTGCAGGGGCCCATCTACAGATGTAGTTAGCTCTCATTGCTCTGTCACAAAGCAGGAAGAAGAACAGATTTCAGCTGTAATTTGGGACTGTTCTGTTAGACATGTAGGGCTACCCCACCAGATTCATAAACAAGAACAAGGAGGCTGGTTTCAGGAAGGAAATCAAATATAATAACCCCCGGGGGTGAAATCTGTGGGCTGTGTTCTGGGATCCATTGTTTGATTTCTAGGTCACAGTGCTTCCAAGTTTAGATTAAGCTTTCATAGCCTTTATCTAGACAAATAAAAATCCACCCTGACATGGAGCTTTGACTGACCTTGTGGGAGCCTTGCAGAGGCCTGAGTGAGGTTAACTTGGCTTTCCCATGAAGTTCTGGATCTGTGGGCATGATGGGCAGCCTAGCAAAGCCAATCAGAACTGGAGCTGTAGCTGTGCTATGGTCTGAACATACATTCCTACAACAGCACAGCCAGTTTAAATGCATAGTTCCTTTTACTCCTATTTTATGCCAGGTCTCCTATGGGGTGTGGCTACTTCTTTTGGTGTAACTAAGGCTTCTGGACAATTCTGAACTAGAGACATGTGCTGACTGCTCTCTCTCATCATTAGCACATGCTGGGACTCTTTGAAAAGAACACAAGTGGTATTTTGCCCTCCTAATAGATGCTCTACTTAAGAGAAAAATGATGGCGCCTTTCTCTGACTTAGAGCCTGAGGATAGAGTTAGCTACAGTCTCACAGCCTCTACCAGTTTCTGCTTATAAACAGTTCCCAAGTTTGGTGGTAGTGGTGGTGGGGAGTTGCTTCAGAATTGTAGCTCTGGTTCTATGGGAAATGGCCTATAGGAATATATATTAAAGTTGAGCTAAAATTACATATTTAACTAGAACGGGCCAGTAAAAATGATGAGATTATTTGGGAAGTTATTTTTTTAAGTCTCATTGTAACATTTTTTTTAGTGTATTAATTGATGCCTAAGGGGGGGGAAGGGAGATAACTTAGCTTTTTGTTTGTTTGGTTTTCTTTCTTCCCCCCCTTCCCCTCTCTCCCTCCCTCTCTTCCTCCCTCCTTCCTTTCCTCTCTGTCTCTCTCTGTCCCTGTCTCTCTGTCTCTCTGTCTCTGTCTCTCTGCCTCTGTCTCTCTGTCTCTGTCTCTCTCTCTCCTTCTCTCCATCTCTCTCTCTTTTGAGACAGGGTTTCTCTGTAATAGTCCTGCAACTCACTTTGTAGACCAGGCTGGCCCCAGAACTCTCAGAGATCCATCTGCCTTGTGAGTGCTGGGATTAAAAGCCTGGACTTTAATTAAAGACAACTTGAGCTTTAAGGACTAGTCAGCCGCCTATGACTTGACAACCCAAGTGTAAACAAGGAGTTTTGATGAATTGATCTGCATTGCCCCTTACAGATCTGGCCAACGACCAGTGAACTGCGTGCTGCCTTAGAAGTCAGCAAATACCAGGAAGGTATTTGAGCTGTTAGCTCAGCTCAAAGGACCCTGAGAACACAGATGTTAAAACGGAGTCCTCCCAAACTATTCTCTCACCTCCTTTGAGGATCAGTTTCCCTATTGGGTGGCAGGATTCAAGGACTTCTGTTTAGTGCTTAGAACAAAACGGCCCATGATACATTGCTGTGGAGAGGTCTTCCCTTCGCTCTTTGATCTTCAATCCCTGCCTCAACAGCGGGTCCTTCCCTTCTGGACCCTTCGGGAAGTAGCATCCTTCTAGCCCGGCCATCAGCCCGTGCCCCTTCTGGCTGTTGAGGGGATTCCGCTCACATCCTAACACCTTGACCTTCCCTGGGGCTCTGGCTGGCCACAGGTCGGGTGTGCGCAGGTTGAACCCAGCCAGAGCAAGGGCGAGGCCGTTGGAGCTCGCAACCCAGGCGGGTGGCCGAGACCCCGAGGGGCGCTGCGAGGTTGCAGGGGGGCGGGAGCTGGCCGGGGGCGCTCGGGGAGCATGCTAATGAGCAGCACGCAGGGGATGCGCCCCGGCTGGGGCACGCGGTGCCACTCAGGCCCGCGGGGGGCGCGCAGCTCGCAGCAGCCGGGAGCCCCGGTCTCTCAAAGCCCCTTTCAGCAGCTCTGCGGGCTCCTCACCAGAGGAGTCTGCAGCGACATAAAAGCGCATTATGAAAATTATAATATCAGCCACAGAGCATGTCCACCGAGGCAGCTCTGCACCTTTGAGGCATTGAGCCCGGTTCAGCTGGGCCGAGGAGAGAAATATCCATTTGAATTCGGTCCCTGAATGGGGGGTGGGGGGCAGCAACGGCGACAACGCCAACAGTGCCTCCTTTATCCGTTTGGCCACTTCTCCTGCTTCTCATTACTGGGCTGTTGCACCTTGTCGCCTTACAGGCGGGGCATGGGCAGGGCAAGGCTGCAGAAGTGTGTGTGTGTGTGTGTGTGTGTGTGTGTGTGTGTGTGTGTGTGTGTGTGTGTGTGTGTTGTGTGTGTGTGATTCACAGTCAGCTGGGACAAGAAGCCCTTGGACCCACACGAGGAGGATAAATGAGGCTTTTTAGGGTCCAAGGAAATGTTTCTTCTGAAAACATTTCCATCCAGGGCGGAGGAACTGAGGGTCAAGAACTGAGTGCATTTCTCTGAGGCTGCAAGAGTGAAATGGGTACAGGGCTGGCCCTATTTTCTTGACTAAGTGCCA
This sequence comes from Uromys caudimaculatus, assembly GCA_028551405.1. Lineage (NCBI taxonomy): Eukaryota > Metazoa > Chordata > Mammalia > Rodentia > Muridae > Uromys > Uromys caudimaculatus. The sequence continues at coordinate 54,590,668 of CM052712.1, read as the reverse complement.
AGTTAGAGATGCCACCATTAGAGGCGTTTTCCCATCAGCGCTCAGATTCCAGCCTCTGAAGCTCTAGGGCGGGAAGAGAAGATGAAGGCCAGCTCAGAGTGGATCCCGCCCACAAGTCACCTCCGCAGCCGACAGGGAACGCCACTTCAATAGTCTGAGCCCCAGAAGGCCACGTCGCTTCACGCACTCTGACTCTAAGGGATCCTGGGGCGGCATTGGCACGCCGAGGCCCCCGAGGCAGGTCTGATCTATTACAGCAGCTGAGTGGCTCCACCATTGAGTCCTGTCCATTGTCTTGTTAATCACCTTTCATTACCGACCGCTCGGACCGTCCTAAAGCCTTTAATATTAATAAGACCCTGTGCATCAGCTCCTACACCGGGGTCCCGGAGCGACCTGATGGACAGCGCAGGTGTCACTCAGGAACCTGTTCAGCCAGGCTAAGCAGTGTCCTAGGGAAAGGAGAAGGCAGGTGAAGCCGGAGCTTCAAAACAAGACTTGGAGGGAAGACAAAAACAGCAAACAAAAAACTGTGCCAAACAAAGGGGTTGGTTAGATTCTCTTGTGTGCCCAGAGGAATTGTTTAACTCCAGGGGAGAGGCGAGGTGAGTGCTGCGAGTGGGGAGTGCAAGGGTCCGCTCCGGTAGGAACTTGACGTTTCCTGTGGTGAAGCCTGCATTGGCTGCTAATAGAGATCTAATTGATGGGTGAAGTCCCATTTCCGCGTGCTCCTCTTTATTGCTCCGTCCAGCCTGTTGCAAAATATAACCTTAATCTGATTTAGCAATTCCTCCAGGATTCGGTGTGAGCTTCCAGCTCAGGAAAAAAAATCGTTATTAAAAAAGTTAAAGTTACAGACTTGGGTTTGGTGCGTTGCCATTTTAAAAATCGTGCCCCAGGTCCTGACATTTAGCGCTTTTTTTTTTTTTTTTTCTGTTTGTAATGGCCTGGTGTCTTATGATTATTAGTAACCGAGGCGTGTGGTGATCTATGCAGTGCGCATTTGTTGGGGAGGCAAACAAGAGAGGTGATGTGAGGTTTCTAGGTGTCTGGGATGCTGACTGCAACAGATGACCAGCACCAGGATTCACATACACAGCCTTTATGGTTTAGGGGTTTCCAAATCCCATCCTTAATCTCAGTAGAGGTTTCCAGGGAACTGAGGCTCTGTAAGTCTAGGCAGCCTGGTGGTAAGATGGTGGGATGGGCGTCATTGAGGAGCTGTCTTCCTTCTTATGCTGAACTTACCCCGTAGTAGTAAAAGCACAGGGTTTAATGTGCAGGTGCCTGGTACATAAGTAGTACTGAGCTTGGATGCTGGAGGAGATTAACTTGGCTGTTGCAGAAGGTACAAAAGAGGTGCTAGATGTTGGTAGCCAAAGACAAGGCTTAGTTTCCTTCATCCGAATCCCTCTCCCTAGCCCCCCAACACCTATTTCTCTCTTCTGAGCACAGTGCATGCTCTCCTCAGCACCCTTTTGGGTGTTTAGAGACTGATTCCACCACAGCAGCAACAGCTTAGCGTTCTCTGTTTACTTTGTTTCCTCTAGTCTGCCGAGGGGAAGCATTTTGTATGAAGATGTCATATCTCAGACATTGGGACACAGAATTCTATACATACAGTGGTGCCACCCTGAATGGCTATGCAAACAAAGTTATGTTTAAAAAAAGTTAGGGATGTCTAGTCATGTGATCTTGGTTGAAGGCAGTACTTCTTAGAGGTGGCCTTTTCACCCCCCCCCAACATGGTGTAACAATGTGTGTGAAAACCAAGTCTATTGCTTATACACACTTACAAAAACATTCTGAAGAACCTAAAACTAGAAGAGTTTGGAAAATTACAGGAAACTCTTTTGTCATCTGGACAGCTGGATTTTATGTAAGTTACCTTGATGGTACCTGAATGGTTCATTTTGTTTGAGCTCTTTAATTTAGTGTCAGGCTAACCACCTCAACCACCCCCTGATTCCTTCCTTCCTTCCTTCCTTCCTTCCTTCCTTCCTTCCTTCCTTCCTTCCTTCCTCCTTCCTCCTTCCTTCCTTCCTTTCAACAACCAACATTTGCATCCGTTAGTTTTGACCCTGTTCTTTTTCTGGGAAGCAGTGATTTCAGCTCTCACTGGTCTCCAGTTTCATCAGGATGTTCTCTAAGAAGCAAGCATGCTTGTCAGCCTGGGACAATCAATTTCCCAAGTGATGCTCTAAGAGATACCCCAGTGCAGATTGCTGGCCTGCACATCAGAGTGAGTACAGAGTACCTGGTGGACCCAGATTTCCCATGCACCTTCAGCTGCAGGTTCTGGGTCCCTTCCAGGCCTGAGACAGGGACAGTGGGAACTAGTGCTTAGGCACAGCTCACCCCACCACTTCTCTGGTCTGCAGTGCCCTTGATGGGTTTAATGAGGCGGAACACCGTGAAGGAGATGTGAACTGGTCCAAATGATTGATGAAGCCAGGGGCAAAGCCCAGGCCTTTGCAGATAAAGCCCCATACAGACAGTGATAAAGGCGGGATAGTGGCAGGGCTGGGCTCCTTCAAAAGCTGTGGCCCAGAGGCATTGAGAGGAAACAGGCAGGGAAGGTGCTCTGTTGTTACCTAATCAGGGCTGCACCATGCCACCAGCCACAGAGAGCAGGGAGGGCTGGTTCAGAAATGGGAAGGGTGAAGGCAAACCTCTATGCTCTCTTGCACACACACACACACACACACACACACACACACACACACACACACAGAGAGAGAGAGAGAGAGAGAGAGAGAGAGAGAGAGAGAGAGAGAGAGAGTCTCTTTGCCCTTTCTGGTTGATCAAGGCCTAGATCAGCCTTAGCTGCCACAGATAACAGGGCACTCAACGTGGATTGAGGGCACTCACTTCCATGGGCACAGAGAGAAGGCTCATAAGTGACCTTACTTTGATGAAGCTTCCTCAATATTACAGCACATAGTTTATCCCTTCCAGTGGGTTAGAAGTCATTATTTAATACCAATGAGAAAGAGGGGGGAAACCCCCCAGACCCACTCCATGATTTCAGTGAGGGAAAAAATCCAACCAGCCAAACAACAGCACCACCACCCCAATAATTCCCTTAAATTTTCTGTTATAAGCAACTAAAATAAACAAGATTCATTGACTCAAGTAATATTTTTATCTATGCAGTATATTATATTATTTTCTAAGGGGCACTGTGCTATAGTTCTCACAACAAATAAGAAGCACAACCATTATTAGGCTGGAAGTTAATTATGCAATTAGAGCGCAGTGTGGTGGAAAAGCTATGTTATAGAATAAATAAAATATCAGTATGGCAAGTGAAGGTGGAACTCAGTGGTATGCTTAGCATGTGTGAGGTTCTAGGTTCAATCCTCAGCTCCTGAACTACCTTTCTGCAGGTGCTACTTGGCAGCTAAGCCAGTTAGGCATACTGAGAGAGAGGAGAGCTAGCTGTCAGCGTATTCCTGGCCATTGGAGGCCACTGGGCAAGCACAGCAAGAATAGCTACCACTGCTCTCTTACAAACCACCATCAGTTGATAAGCACTTGCAGATATAGGAAGGACAAGAGACATTTTAATCAAGGCGGTGCACTAATGTGCTCTTTTAAAAAGTAGGGTTTCAAGTACCCCACACTGACTTAGAACTCACTGTGTAGCCTTGAACTTTTGATCCTCCTGCCTCTACCTCCTCAGTGCTGAGATTACAGGTGTGTACCACCAAGCCTGGCTCGTCCTGTGGCTGGGATTAAATCCATGACCTCTTTCATGCTCAGCAAGTGCTCTTGCACTGAGCCCTATTTCCAGCATTTGTCTGTGTTTTTTAGACAGGGTTGATTATGTAGCTCAGGGTGACCTACAACTCCTTACCCTCCTGCTTCATCCCCTCAGGGCTGAGAGGGCAGGTATGTGATACCATTCTCTGCAAATCTGGGGTTTGGGAAGTGGCATGATTTTGACATTTCCACTTGTTGTAGTCACTGTCTAGAACTTGCTTTCAATTTCTCTTTCATGGCTGTGTCTGTATTTTATATTCTGCCCTTCAACAATGCCTGATTCTGATGGTGATCACTGTGAAAATGTGAGTATCCCACAGATGAGGTGGGCAGGAAAGATCACTCCTTCTGAAATTCGAATTAATGACTCGCCACTAAACCCCTTTCCCATATAAGATAACAGAGCATGTTTACTCTATTTTCAAGATTATGCCTATCAACTCCTGGTCACTTCTATCTTTAAAGAAATTTCATTACATTCACTTGTTTATATTGTGCGTATGAGTATATGCACATATATGTATGTCTATGTGTATGTACATATGTGTTTTGGGCGTGTATGTGCCACAGTACTTGCTTGGAAGTCTACCTTAGGGTTATCATTGCTGTGATGAAACATCATGACCAAAGCTCCATGGGGAGGAAAGGGCTTATTTGGCTTATACTTCCATAGCACTGTTCATCACTGAATGAAGTCAGAACAGGACAGGAACCTGGAAGCAGGAACTGATTCAGACAGAGCTGATGGAGGGGTGCTGCTTGCTGGCATGCTCTCTATGGCTTGCTCGACCTGTTGTCTTCTACAACCCAAGACCACAGCCCAGGGATGACACCACCCACACTAAGTTGGGCCTTCCCCCATCAACCACTAAGAGAAGCTTTCCTACAGCCTGATCTTATGGAGGCATTTTTGCAACTGAAGTCCCCCTCCCCTCAGATCACTATAGTTTGTATCTAGCTGACATAAAACTAAACAGCACGAAGTCCAAGGACAGCTTGTGTGTGGATCCTGGGGGTTGAACTCAGGGTCAAGCTTGGCAGTAAGAACTTTTACCTGCTTTGTCATCTTACCAAACCACTTTTCATGTTTTCATTTAATTTTGCTTGAAGACAAGTTCACACTCTATCCCAGGCTGGTTCTGAACTCTCCATCCCTTGTCTCTGTCTCCCTAATGATGAGATTACAAGCATATGTTACTAGGACTCACTTCTATTTCTTTTCTCCCTGTAACTTCATTTTAGAAGCTAAGCTACTGGGGAGCAGTGTTCTGGCTGTTTAGTAATGCACATTGCATTATAAGCAAGCAGAACTTACGCACAGTGAGTTCAGGCAGACTCTTGGTACTGCCTAGTCCTCAGTCCCATGTATTGTACTTGATAAGCTCTCTTTCTCTTTCTCTCTTTCTCTCTTTCTCTCTCTCTCTCTCACACACACACACATGTACATACACATGTATTCATATAATTTATTTAATTACAACAAAATAGAAAAAGGGGGGATGAATTATTGCTGAGGACATTTTAGTGGGAAAAGTATTCTTAACATTTCTGTAGAAGAAGAGAGTAGAGTTAAGAGCAGGAAGTGTGTGTGTGTCTGTCTGTGTGTGTGTCTGTCTGTCTGTCTGTGTCTGTGTCTGTGTGCGTACCATGAAACACTGCCATTCAGATATAACGTAAGCTGGGCCATGGTGGCGCACGCCTTTAATTCCAGCACTTGGGAGGCAGAGGCAGGTGGATTTCTGAGTTCGAGGCCAGCCTGGTCTACAGAGTGAGTTCCAGGACAGCAAGGGCTACACAGAGAAACCCTGTCTCGAAAAACCAAAGAAAAAACCAAAAAGAAAAACAAAACAAAACAAAAAAAACAGATATAACATAGCCCTTACAATCACAAGCACACAGCTGCTGTGGATACCTGTGCAAACTTGGGGTCTATAGCAACATTCCATCATGGCTAGAGAAGGAGCCCATGAAGCCTCATCACTTCCTGAGGAATCAGCCAAGGTTAGTGGCTGCTGGAGGAGGGGCTCACTGGGAGATAAGTTACAAGAAAGAACTGGTTCAGAGGGAAGGGGAGGGGGATGACGGAGAATAATGGGCGAATATAATCACAACACATAGCATATATGTACGGAACTGTTCAAGGAAAAGGTTAAAATTAAGGTTGCTTTGATTATAAAGCAATGTTTTAAAGAGTTTTTGAATATATCATTTTTATGATTCTTTCAAAAGAATACTTTAGGGTCACATTCGCAAACAATGCATTCATATCTGTGACTTCACTTGAAAAGCATCCTTAGTATATTGTATTATAGTGAGTTTTTCTTTCTTTCTTTCTTGGACTTCTAATAGCATGTGATTGTGGAAATCGTCTAGGGAAGAAAATAAATCAGGTCTGTGCCGGTCTGATAATTGTAATCTTGACCATGCCTAGAAGATTGTTTGAAATTCAGAAAAGCTGTAATTTATAAAAATTTTAATCTCAGAATCATTTCTATAAAAACCTTTGTGGCCACATCACTTGTCAGGCCTGGCTGTAGACCTGAAATCAGTATACAGATCATTTGGACAAACTGAACACTTGTTTTCCTAAAGTGTTTTAATAAAAGGTGAGATGGTGTAAAGAATATATCTGAGTGTGAATGTTTTTAAGAAGAAAAAAAGGAGTTCAGGCTCCAGCTGTCTAATTTATTCCATGACATTGATTTTGCTAATTAAATAACTGCTTGGCTCTCTTCTTGCCTGCAAACAAAAGAGAAATGCAAGGTTTTGGGAATAAAGTGCTAGTGTGTCCTTGTGTCTCTTCTATCAAGTAGAGACTCTAGCATTGATATCTTAAGAATAGAGCATACTGAGTTTCCCCAAATTTGGCTTAAATTTTTGGTTGAGGGGCTCTGGTTGAAGAACTTTGAAGGGCAATGAACTTCTACAGTCTTCATGGGAACCTCTGTAGGCAATATGCTTGCAGAAATTACTTGGGGGAGAGCAGAGTTAATTTTGTATGCAATTATTTCCTAATAGAGGTTGGAAATGGATGTATCTGCTAGGTGGTCTGTAATTAGATGCTATATAGGAAAAATTCTTATTGCTAAATCGCATTTCTAAATCTCTATTGAACTGAATCTTAAGGAAAATTACCAAGGAGGTTAGACGCGGATGGTGAAACTGGAACTCTTGCAGTTTAGACATGAAAGATTGGGATGATTTCAAAGTAGGGGAAATAGGCAGGAAGACTCCCCGTAAGCAACTGTTCACGTGAAAGTGGGCGGTATTTATTGTGCTCGTAATAAAGATGTTACGTTGGGAAAAAAATTCTGGGAATGAGGCTTTTTTTTTTCTCGTAAAAACCTCTATTAGATTTTATAAAGATATCTACACTTTCTCTTCCCCTTAATGCAAGTTTCACTTTTTTCATTAAGGGGAAAATAGTTGATTAATGTCTCCTCATTTACTTTGTTTTAAGGAAGGTCAAGGGAACGCGCCTAAAATTACATTTAAAATCTTTAGGAGTTGCATTTTTACTTACTTTCCCCCCCATAATAAAGAATATTTTTTATTTGCTTCTTCAAGCGTTATTACTAAGCCTTATGTACCTATTTGCATAACTGTTTCGTTGCGCATATTTATTCTAGAAATATTTTATTTACTTAAAAGTACATGGTAAAATTATTTTCTCATTCTCTGGGAAGTAGCTGGCTGTGGAAGAAAAATTGATGAAACTTTTTATGGGCTTTGTTCTCATGGGGCCTCTAGGGAAATCTGGAAAGAAACGACAAAATAACAGCCCATAGCCTGAAAAATCGCATTTGTTCAAGGGCGGGATGGAATTTCATAAACATTGGGATTTACATAACTATTTATATGACTCTTGAGTTTCATAAGCAGACAGTATTGATGTTTGATATTTACACGGCGATAGTTTTGGTACATTTGTTTGATAGGGATATGGTTGGTTTGTGTATTTAAATGAGGCTGTAGCTGGCTGTACTTATCCTGGTTTTTGTTTGCACCTCTTACATGTCTTTTAAGGGGAAAACAAGTTAAAACTAAGAGACCCCACCCTTCAGCCTTCGCTCAATCACACGTTCCTTAGACGTCCTGACAACGTTTTGAGATTCTTAAATTAAAGATGCCAGCGAGACATGAGTTAGAATCCTAGCGTCAAATGTATTTACCATTTTGTGAACAACAAGATTTCTTTCCAGCTATTACAATGTACCCTCAATTTACTTTAAAAGAGAGGTTGGTCATTAATGTGGTTTCCAAAGATCTTAGCTATACAATGGTCTAAAATATACCTTTGACTTTAAAGTGGGGAACTTCATGTTTACATGATTCTGTCCCCCCAGCCCCTTTGCTTATGTAGAAGTACCTCTTTAACTTGCATGCATTCTAGATATACTTTCATGAGATTCTCTAATATATAAATGCCCCTACAGGGTTTTATAAAATTCAGTATTTAACTTCACCTTTTTTTTTTTGTAAATGACACTAGTCTTAGTAGATCCTCCACTACCACAAGAAATGTCTCATTATATATGCTGTGACTCTGCTGTGATTTTCAATGTCTATTCTGGCTTAAGAATGTGTCTTTAAACATTAAGGAAAAAAAAAAAACCACCCATGGAAATGAATAACACACACAAAAAAGATTAGCTGGAGAGCGTTCGTTTGCTTTGCCTTCTTCACAAGCATTCCTGTCAGTGGTCAGTTATAATAAAGGCAGAACAAAGTTCCCTGATGTCTACTGAAAAATAGCTGCCTGCCATTCCTTTCAATTGCTCCGTTGCTCAGGCAGGCCGGCCTCCAGCCAGAAGCCAGCAGGCAACATTTAAAAGTCAAGCTTCAAAATGTTAGTAGCAGCTATCCGAGCATCCATAACTCTTAGCCCTCTAGATATGGGGTCATCTTTCAATACTACCCCACTGTCATATACAACATTTGTCTTGTCCCACATTCAACTGATTGTGTCAAACTATGGAGTAACTATATAATACACATATACAATAGCACAATGAAAGCAATAATCTCCAACCCAGTTTCTTTCTTTATTTGAGTGCTATTACAAAGTTTCCTGCAGAAGGGAGAGGCTGGGGAGGCTGCCATGTGTTCAGCCTGCACTGAATCCCAGAGGAATCCACGCTGCAGAGGACTGAAGTAGAGACGGCGCTTGCTTTGGTTTTAACCAAGGATGCGTGGTTTCCAGAATTCTAAATAACCAAATTTGTTTTCCTAAATTCTAATAAACCCAGCTTATATTATGTAGAATCTACTTTCTGATTCACCCAGGAAAGTAAATTAGGCTGCTGTTTATGCATTCTAGAAAAATAAATAAGTTATCTAAAATAGCATTTAACTCACCTTGATTTTTTTTTTTTTCAGGGAAGGGCTATGAATGAATTCTTCCACCCAAATCCAATTTGCCAAACTGTATCTTGTTTTATTGTAATGGAATACGAATCACAAAGTTATAATACGATGTTAAAGATGTACTTGGCTTAGAACTGTCTTCAAGTTGGTTGTTAATCCTTGTTTAAAAGCTTCTGGGGGAAAAAGTTGACTTTAGGGAATGAGACTTTTTCCCCCCTGAAGCTACACCTGCAGTAAGTCGTAAAATGTCAACAAGTCGGTAGAGAGCATTTAATTCTTTAGTCACTGGATAGGTTGCCTAGGCATTTAGGTACACGCCCAGATGACAGGATGAAATAATATTGAGACGCACTGCGCTCAATTTAGCACAATCACACAATGCATAGATTTATTATAAGAAACAACAACAAACATTTAGAAGCCACCGCGCGAATACTCTCATCATTGTGATTTGTATGAAGTTAGTAGGGCAAACAACACTGTTAATGTTTGTAGAGAACAGTCTCATTTCCTGATGATTTTGCAGTGTTTCTGAGCAATAAAGAACTTCCTTTGGCCACGACAACTTGATAAATAAAATAAAATAAAATAAAATAAAATAAAATAAAATAAAATAAAATAAAATAAAATAAAATAAAAAGGAAGAAGAAAGGCAAGGAAGAGATGGTTTGAGGCAGTCAGAACACAGCCGTGGTTAAAGAGTGCGTTCCCCGGGTGGAATCAGAACGACAGGGAGGATCAAAACACAAACTGAAGAAAGAGAGAGAGAGAGAGAGAGAGAGAGAGAGAGAGAGAGAGAGAGAGAGAGAGAGAGAGAGAGAGAGAGAGAGAGAGAGAGAGAAAGGGAAGGACACGGGAACCGAGGTGTAACAGACTCTTGGTAATTGTTATACACCATGGAGTGGAGCGAGCCGCCCGAAGCCGAGTCCGTCTCCTTCCCAGTATGTTCCGAAAGAAAATGAGTCTTGTTAATCTCTTCGCAAAAGTCAATCCTCTTTCAGCAATCAAACAGTGCTCTTTGTAAGAGAGCTGCAAAGTACGTGGGGTTTTCAGCCACACTGTAATATTTTTATAGCCCTGCAGTCACCATCTATTCCATATACACAAACATCCGCGTACCCAGAAAATAATTGTGGATAATTCAATGTTCAGATTCGATAATGGATGCCCAAATAAATATGAGAATTCCAAGCAAATTTGTGCAAATGAAAAAAGATTTCCTCTGACATAATGGCATGGTGCAAGGCTGTGTGTAATGAGCTGTAATTTGTCTGGTAGAGCATTTTAAAGGGGTTGATCCATCCACTGGAAGGGCCAGCAGCCGTTCCAAGCCTCATAGCACTGAGCCGGCCTGCCTCGTCTCCGAGGAAATTACACCACAAGCAGGCCAAATTTCTGACAACTTCCATAAATTACTTCAGATTTTCATATTTCAAATTTCATCTGCATTCATCATGTGAGTTTGACTGGGGAAGAAATGTCTAGGAGTAGCTCGGCTAGCATTCAATGCAGCCGTCCCAGGAGCCTGCCCTGGGACGAGATAATTGAATTTCGTTTTGATTAGATTATTCCTGCTGCAGTCTACTGCCAATCTGAAGTATTGTGCCTTCCTCTCTACTTAACCTTCCTGCCCCATGCCTGCTCCAGCCTGCATGCAGCTCTCTGGATTGCAGAATATATTTGAACAATCAAAGTTAGGAGTTATTATTTTGCCTTCCATTGTCCATCCTTATAAAAGCACACATCCTTCACTGGGCTCCCTCTTCCCAGAAATCGGATTACTTCTTTTTTTTAGTTTGTAATATTGTTTACCATTTTCAGTGGAAAGTGCCCTGTAATTTAGGTGGAAAATCTAAAATCATTACTAAATCTTGGCATGATGCAATAGACTATAAATAAGGATCATCTTTAAAACAACTATAATCATCACTCGGCGACACATGAGGAGCCCGAAAACAGGTGAATAATGAATATGCCCATCCATTAAACTAAAAAATCTATTGTAAACTCAAGTTATTTTTTCAACCCTTTACCTAATGGTCAATGAAGAGAACCCTCTGTAATCAGTCTTCCAAAGCAGGCTATTAGAAATTCAGGATACAAACTCTTGGTAAACATGCAAAAGCATAAATACTATTAACTTAGGAGAAATACGGGCACAATAGCAAAATAATCTGAGAAGCAGACGTAGGGAAATTAAATTTGAAAACACAAGATGAGGATTAACAGTAAATACGGACTGTGGCTGTCTCACGATGCCTACGCACATTTTCTCCTTTAGTTTTAGAAAATGACTACATTTATATGAGATTCAATAACCAAAGAACACCAAAAATGTTTGTCGCTGACTAAGTTAGAGGCAGGATTATTGGGAACACAGATAAATAAACAAAGCTAATGTTGTTTTTAAGTGATATCTATCACTTCCTCCTGATTGAGTTATTGCTTTAAACAATATAAGTTTCTTTGATGCCATGTGTCTGAACTGAGGACTTTACCTTCTTTATTGTTCTCCATTTTGATGAAAAAAATTGAATTGGGGTCTGTTTTATTGAATTTTGTTCAGTAAATATACTGAAATCATATTTTTGTTAGAAACTATCAATAAATCCAGTATAAGAAAAGTAATAAGATACAAATATGAACAGGACCTTTGCAAAGGAAATATTGCAGTGCGAGTGAGCCCAGAAAACATATTAGGGGATGTGCTTTTCCCTGGTGCTAGAAGATTCAGAAGGAAGGACAGGAAACGGTGTTATTTTAAATACGGATTCTGTGCTTGAAATAAAACCAATTCCAACTACTTTATCACGTGACTCAGCCTGACACTGCAGTTAAAAAATACAATAGTTGTGCACTTTAATCCTTTCCTGAATTAAGATAAATCACTGAAGAGACGTCACGACTGATAAATAACCATGATTTCAAGATTATGAAAATTTGATTTTTTTGTTCACATTCTAATACAGTGTACCTAACAGTCTCATTTTTTTTCTCTTAAAACCAATTTACTAACATCTGACTAAATTATTGATATTCAAAACTCCAGTATGTCCTGTTAGCAATATCAGGAGCAACACTGCACAGGCTTACCAAGTTCTAATTTATTATGGATATATATTTTGATGCAATGGATAGTGTTTATTCCTCTTAATTTGGAGGAATCCTGGAGGTCAAGAGAAAAAGAAGCATGTTGAATGGTAGGTTTTCTTTTCCACTTGTTTAATTAAATCAATATTGTGGGACAGAGAAGGACACAGGAAGCAAAATTGACTTGGGTAACTCCATTCAGAAGATTCCCAGTTTACCTAGTAATCTTTACTCACTCCAGGAAATTAGACACTAGCTGTCAGTCCTTTGCAGTGCTAAAAGCTCCCATGGTATCTGCAGTTTGGAATGTCCTGAAACATTAACAGACATTCTTTATTAACTTAGACTTTTGAACAATATTTTCCCTTGGATGTGGTCACCATTTTAAAATAACTTTCCAATAAATGAAATATAAAAAGAAAAAAAATGTGATTTGGTATTTGCAACTTGTCTTAGGGGTCTCAAACTTGTTCTAATAAAATTAAATGTCTGTATTTTCCTAGCGCTATCAAATCCCGCTCTTGAAAATCTCTGTGATTTAATGTTGGAGCCTCTGTGCTGCTTGGCAGCAGGGTCTGGCAATTAAGCTTTTTGTACCCGGTATTCAAATTTGAGAATGTCACTTTATGACTTTGATTTTTTAATTATGGGCCATGTCAGCAGAAAGACTTCCAGTGAGTGCGGTAAAAAAGAAAAAAAAAATTCCCATCTTTCCTGGAAATGGCAGTCGATGAGAAAAGCTGTATTCCTAGAAATGCATAATTTATGATTGAGGCAAGAGGCTCCTGTGGACCGTTGGAAAGGTAGCTTTAAATCAGAATTCTTGCTCCTGTGGACCGTTGGAAAGGTAGCTATAAACCAGGATGGCTCCTATGACTGGGTGCCTTTGGCAGTTGAGCTTTGGTGTGAGATGTTGAGAAGTAGCCTGGCCACTTCAAGTCTTGTAAACTGAGCTTCAGAAAAAATGCAACGAACTACACATTTGCTCTGCGGAAGGGTGGACTCATCCTTGTGACTGAGCAAGACTTTGGTTGCTGTTAAGAAGAAAAATTAAGGCTCTGTTATGGTGAGTCTTTCCCCAAGACAGAGCCATTTTTTTTCCATAGGAAAACTCAACACCCAACTCTAAGGACCCTGTCATATAATCTGCTGCGGAGCTGTGTTCTTGGAAACCATTTCTTAAGATGCCATGGAAGCAGATGTCCTGGGATTAAGGGGCTCCTGTGTAAGTGGTGGTTGAACCATCTATGTTACGTTTCTTTATGCAAAGGAGACAATAATAAGCAGAAAGAAATAGGAAAAAAATCATCTGCCCCACTTTTTTCCATCAACTGAGGCACTCACCATCTCATCCACTCCATGTAGACTTTTCTAAGCTACTGTGAGAAAACAGCTTGAAAAATCTGGAACTTCCCAACCAAGGGAGTAGATGAACAAAAGAAAGCCTGGTTCTTAGGTTTTCACCTCTTTCATAGTCAGAGGTGGTCCGGGTACAGTGGGGGTTTTCTTGCTCTCTGAGAGACATAGGTTAGAAAATTAAGTTTAGCTCACTGGTAGAAGTCATTCCTTATTTGTAGAATTCTAGCCTTGAATCTCTTAGCTCTCCATGGTATGAATTTGTGCTACAAGCCTTTATAATGATGGACTTCTGATTATAAACTCTCCTGGTATAGTCATCTCTCCTAGCCTCCACTCAGTAACAAGGTTTAAGAAAGATGGTTTTCTTCATCCTTCTGGCGTGGGGGCAGACTTATTTCCAACTGATCTCGTAGTTATCTCTCATCCTCAGTATCTCTCAAGACTATGAAATCTCAAGCTCCACATCATAAGGGCTCAGCAAGTCCTTCCTAGTGTTGTCTTCTGAATTCCTGTTCTATTTGGTTGCTTTTGGGTCTCTTGATGTTATTTATTTGATGCATTTAATTATTTATTGATGTGTTTTTAAAAAGTTAAAGAAATACCTTACAAAGTAACTTTTTTTTTCTTTTTCTTTTTGGTTTTTCGAGACAAGGTTTCTCTGTGTAGCCCTGGCTGTCCTGGAACTCACTCTGTAGATCAGAAATCCGCCTGCCTCTGCCTCCTGAGTACTGGGATTAAAGGCCTGTGCCACCACTGCCCAGCCACAAAGTAACTTTTATAACTAGTTGAAGTAAATGTAAACCACTTTGGAAATCTGTGTGGTAGTTTGGACTGAAACTAGCCCTATGCATACCTATGACCAACACAAGCGCATTCCTAAGTACACAGAAAAGAGAAACACCTAGAAAATTTCCCCAAAAGACATTTATAAGAATGCTCACAGCAGCCTTATTCTTACTAGTTGTGGTGGTTTCAATGAGAAGGACCCCCCCCCCCCAATAGACTCAATTTGAAAATGTGTTTCCCAGTTGGTGGAACTGTTTAGGAAGGATTAGGAGGTGTGGCCTTATTAGGAGAAGGTATGTCATTCTGGGTGGGCTTTAAGGTTTCAAAAGCCCATGCCAGGCTCAGGCTTGTTTTCTCTCTCTCTCTCTCTCTCTCTCTCTCTCTCTCTCTCTCTCTGTAAACTGTAAACAAGTCTCCAATTAATGTGGGTTTTTTTTTTTTTTATAAATGATTGGTGTGTCCTCACAGCCATAGAAAAGAAACTAAGATATTTGTTTTAACTAAAAACTTCCAAACACTGTTAACAAGAATATGTCTACATACATGATGGCATAACTGTGCTGTGTGTAAAATTTACACTATTACACAGAGACTGAGAACAAACAAGGTAAATTTGCATGCAATAAGATGAGTGTATTATAGAAGCATAACCAAAACACCAAGACACAAAAGGAAACACACTACATTTAATTTCTATGCTATCCAAAAGCTGCAAATCACTGTGGTCTCTAATCTCTGTTACTGGAAGGAAACTCGAGGGAGACATTTAATTATATTTTTTATTATTTATATATTATTTATTATTATTATATATTTACATTTTATAGATTATATATTTAATATTATTGGATTATTTATATATAATTTTTGGATGCTGGTTACATAGATCTGTTCAGATAGTGAGAATTCATCAAGATCAAGTACAATGCTTAAGATTATCTGCCCTTTTCAGACTCTATTATATTTTTTAAAAAGGAAAAACACTTTATGTCTTTTTAGGAGTCTTTCTAGAGGAAAAAGTGGTTAAAATAAGCAGTTTACCAAGGAGCAAATAATGAAGGAATTTGTGTTTATATTGATATTGTACTTTCTGCATCTGCTTGACTGCTTTTGTTTTGTTTTGTTTTGTTTTGTTTTGTTTTGTTTTGTTTTGTTTTTTGAGATAGGGTTTCTCTGTGTAGCCCTGGCTGTCCTGGAACTCACTCTGTAGACCAGGCTGGCCTCGAACTCAGAAATCGGCCTGCCTCTGCCTCCCAAGTGCTGGGATGGAAGGCGTGTGCCACCACTACCTGGCGGCCTCATTTTTTTAGGCCACATATGAGCGAATATGAGCGTGTGTGTGTACATGCACACACAATTATCGGTTGACCAGTTCTTTTTCCATTAAAGAATCTTAGGAAATAATCAGTATATACCTATAGAAATTCAACTGCCTTTCTAAAAAATGTGAGCAAAACAGAATGTATTGCTTCACTGTGAGTGAAAGAGGCTCAAACTGTTTTCAGTGTAGAAGGAAACAGAATGTCTTTAGAAGCCAGGAATGATGAAAGCAGCTTGCAAGTATATATTATTTTTATTTTGGATGTGTTGGCCTTTAACATGTGAGTTCACTGAAAAATAATAAAAAATAATTTCCATAATGAGAAGGATGGTTTAAAAAAAAAAAAAAAGAGCCTTAGAAAAGTTTAGCTTATATCTGAGCATGAAGGACGCGTTGCTTGAGAAGGCTGATGCTCAGAGCAGAAGCTGCCGTGGCCCTACGGAGGCATGCCAGCACAGAGCTGTGCAACCTCACCCAACCCCACATGCCCTGCTTTGGTTTTCATTTGCAAAATGGGAAACAGGTCTCCTTCCAATTTAAATATACATCATTGTGTAATATTATGTAATTGTTGGGAGAATTGGCTTCTGAATTACTTTAAAATATGAAAGCTGTGTCATTAAGAAGGAAAGGTGGTGCTCTAATTTAATTTCTGTTGCTGTGATAAAATGTCCCGACAAAAGGTAACATAGGGGAGGAAGTGGCTTGTTCAGCTTCCAATTCCAGGTTACAGCCCATCGCTGAAGGGAAGCCAGGGCAGGAACTGAAGCAGTTAGTCAGGTCATAGCCACAGGCAAGGGAGGAAGGAAGATAACCACATCCTTGCTTGGTTGCTAGGTTGGGGATACTCAGCCAGCGTTCTTCACTCTTACTCAGTCAAAGCTCATTTATGAAATGGTGCCTCCCCCCATTTAGGGTGGGTCTGTCAACCTCAATGAACACTCAAGGCAGTCCCCCCAGAACAAGCTCATAGGCCATCCTAATGGAGATAGTTCTTTAATAAGAGTCTCCCCCAAGGTGATTCTAGGTAGTGGCAAATTGACATGTAAAACTAACCAGCTCTAGCCGGGCAGTGGTGGCGCATGCCTTTAACCCCAGCACTTGGGAGGTAGAGGCAGGTGGATTTCTGAGTTCGAGGCCAGCCTGGTCTACAGAGGGAGTTCCAGGACAGCCAGGGCTACACAGAGAAACCCTGTCTCGAAAAAAAAAAAAAGAAAAAAAAAACAAAAAAAAAACCAACAACAACAACAACAAAAAAAACCCAACAACCCTAACCAGCTCTCCGTGGTTTACCAGCTACAGGCATAAAACACAACAACTTTCATGTTGCTTAGTAAAAGCCTTATAAAGGGCGGAAGATGATTCAGAGTTAGGGTGCTCGTTCTTCACACACAACTCTGCATTTTGGTAATTGTCACTGGCAGAGAATGGATTGCTGCCTCTCCATCGAGCCTGTCTGCTCTTCCTCTTCCTGAGGATGTGGCCTGACCCTGTTTCTCACTGTTTATCTCATTCTTTCCTGACATCTTCACGCTGAGGTATGCTTCTACCTGGGCCATTTCCCTCCTTCCATAACACGGAGTCTCTGAGCCTCCTATTAACATCAGGCCCACCGATGAAGATATTTCCACTCTCAGTTACTTCTATTGGTCAACTGCTGACCAATCAGAACACGTTTTTTCTTCCCATATCAAGAAGACAGCATTGTGTTTGATCTACCGTATCATTTGAGTTTAACTTGTAGCCCGTCTTATTTAACCAGACAAACCCTTACAAAATTGAAATGTAAAATACAAAATGAAATGTAAAAATACAAAATAGAGGCAGAAAACGCCAATGCTGTGCTTGGCCTAGTGGTTCAAGCCTGTCATCCCAACTACGGGTAGCTGAGGCAGGAGAGTTGCAAGTTTAAGGCCAGCCTGTGTGCTACAGAGTGAGTTTAAGGCTAGCCCAGTAACTTAGTGAGACCTTGTCTCAAAATAAAAAAGGAAGAAGGGATCTGGGAATATGGCCTAAATAAACATTTGTCTGGCATGCACATTCAATCCCCATAACTGCAAACAGATAAAGAAGGAAAATACTGACCAAACGAATAAGAAAAGGGCAACGTGAACATTTCTCTTTTTTGTAATTTCTTGTTGAAGAGCAGCGTTGTTAGCAAGATGAGATACCAGCCCCCTCCCCCAACACACACACACACACACACACACACACACACACACACACACACACACACGTTCTTCAGAAACTGGACCAACTATCATGATTCTGACATTACGGAAACATCAGTGTGTAGCACAGAGGGTAGAGACTTTGGGCGACTTTAGGTCGAGGTTAAGTCTTCATTTTTCTACCCAGTGTGCCCAGGTTTTATCTATAAGATGAGCTAGCATCCTCCTTGCTAACCATCAGCAGTAAAAGACAATGGCTAAGTGGATCCTTTGGGGTTAGACTGTCCAGAGTTGGACCCTGGCTTTGCTATTTTGAGTGTAGACATATGGAGAAAGGCACTTAAATTTTTTATACTTTCATTTCCTCATCTATAAGAGGGAGGTACTAATCCCTCCCTCAGAGTTCCTGTGAGAATTTAATATTCACACAGCCATGATCACACTCATGGGTTTTCCATTTGTGAATCTAACAAAACATATCTTGAAGATATTAGAAAAAAGAACTTCCCTTAGAGTGAACACATGCAGACTTTTTTTCTTGCCCATTACTCCCTAAACAACAGAGTGTGACAACTACATCATATCAAACACTGTAGAGATTGTTTAAAAATATGTGAGAATGTGCCAATAATACATCCTTTTATGTAGCCTATCAAGTAAGAGACTTGAACATTTTGGAGTTTGTGCCTCTGGAGGTCCTTGAACTTATCACCCTCAGCTAATGAGGAACAGTGGACCACACATGCAAAGTATGGAGGACAGAGCCTGCCATAAAGATGTGCATATTTTTGTCACTGCGATGCTCATGTATAGGATGTCGGTAAATGTTCGCCTACATTGTAGACACTCATTAAATGGTAATAATACGCGATCCAAAGATATTTGGCAATACTCTTTTGCATACAAATTCAGATTCTTTTGCTTGACACCTTCCACATGTACAATACCTTGTCATCCAGAAATTTCATTTTAGCCCATTTCAGTTTATCTGGTATGTGTTGGTTCAATGTGAAATAATTTGATTCCATGATTTAACAGGTATCACACTGAGGAAAAGATATGACACATAGAAAGAAAATGTCTTTTCTGAGACTAAGAGTTGAGGACTCATGTATGATGTCTCTTCTCTCCATAGTCAGCTGAACCCAAGGTCTGTACAGCAGGAACCTACAGCTAAGGCTGAACATGCTCGCCCCTTTATGCTATATTGTGTCTTTTAATTAGGAAAACAATTTGGACAGGCATTCTCAAAACAAATATGTATATGTTACATATACTCAGTATTCATATGTAAGTATACATATACACTAGTGTTCTTACCTGATATTAGTTATGAATTATACACTGCTGTCTTGACAGAATGAAACAAGGCAAGTAACTCATCGTATGAAATTTGTTTCTAACTGTGATGGCTTCATACTATCAGCCAATACCTCAGGGCCCAGTCTTAGGGTAAAGTTCATTGTTAGTGAGAATAGGATATTAATTAATATTTCAATTAGGGTAACTTCTTGATAATTTCAAAGTGGTTTGATTGCCGTGTTAGATATTTTTCCTTCTTTCCTTTCTTCCTTTTAATTTTTTTTAAGGACAGGCTTCTGTATATAGCCTAGGCTAGTTCAAACTTATAGTCCTCCTGCCTCATGCCAGTCTTCTAGCCTTACTCTCTTGAGTGCTGGGATTATAGCCACCATGCCTGGTCCTCATTTTTTCTTTTTTTTTTTTTTTAATTAATTAATTATTTTTTTTGATACTTTATTTACATTTCCAATGTTTCCCCTTTTCTGGGTCTCCTCTTTGGAAACCCCCATCCCCTCCCCCTTCCTGCCTCTATGAGGGAATTCCACCTCCCACCCACCTGCCCACCCATTCCCGTATTCCCACCTTGACATTCCCCTTTACTGGGGCCTCTAACACCCTCAGGCCCAAGGGCCTCTCCTCTCCTTGATGGCCAACGAGGCCATGCTCTGCCACATATGTGGTCCGAACCATGGGTCCCTCGATGTGTATTCTTTGGTTGGTGGTCCAAACTCCAGGACGACCGGGGGGGGGGGGTCAGGCCCATTGACACTGTTGCTCCCTCCATGGGGCTGCAAACTCCCTCAGTTTCTTCAGTCCTTTCTCCAACTCTCA
>CM052712.1:54508902-54570576 GCA_028551405.1 Uromys caudimaculatus | reverse complement strand
CCCAGTTTAATTCCCAGCACCCCCCATGTCACCTCTGTAACTCCAGTTCCATGGGATCCAACACCCTCACACAGATGTATATGCAAGCAAAACATCAATGCGCATAAAATAAGAATAAATTTTAAAACGGTAGAGATATAATACTTAATTCACAGGACTGACCGCATGCAACTCTGCAGTCTCAGTGTGTACCCACAGGCAGGTGTGAGAGGGAAGACTGTAGATGCTCATGGTATTTACCTGGGAAGACTGATTGGGTACACATCTCTTTGGCTGAGGGATAAGTCACTCTGACTAGTATGGCAGTTTAACCGTGTCAGGATCTACTCATCTATATACCTTGTGCTTTCATCCTTTATACTGGGCTCATACCTTATAGTAAGTAACATGGCGGTTCTTACCTTATAGTAAGTAACATGGCGGTTCTTACCTTATAGTAAGTAACATGGCGGTTCTTACCTTATAGTAAGTAACATGGCGGTTCTTACCTTATAGTAACATGGCTGTTTCAGTTATTGCCATTATGTCCGACTCCAGTCAGTGAGAAGGAGAAAAATGGAAGGTGAAGGAATGCTAGTTTTTCTTGAAGGGCACAACTTGGAAATTGTTCAAATTCTATTGGTCAAACCTTAGCCATGTGGCTGCCTATCTACAAAGGAGCATGGAAAATGTAGTATTTGTTGGTGTCTAATGCTAGGTTTCTTCTACTAGCGGAAGCAAGGGGAAGTGGTTATGGGGGTATAATGTCCATCTCTCAAACACGTTTCTTAGTATAGTTGAAGGATTAAATGACATTTTTAGCACAGAGTTGTGCCCATTATTAAATAACAAATCCAAAGATAACTTTCAGATTTTCATTTTTTTAATTAAAAAATTTTTTTGAGCCAGGCATGGTGGCACATACCTTTAAATTCAGTACTTAGGAGGCAGAGGCAGGTGGATCTCTGTGAGTTCAAGGCCAGCCTGGTCTATACAGTAAGTTCTGGGACAGCCAGAGCTACACAGTGGATTCTGTCTCAAAAAAATTACAATTTTTTTTTTTGTTTTTGAGATAGTATCTAACCATGTGGCCCTGTTGGCTTGGAACTTACTATGTAGACAAAGCTGGTCTCAAACTCCACCTCCTGCTAACTTCCAAAGGCTGGGATTAAAAGCATATGCACCGTGCTGAACCTTACTTTTGTTTTACGTGTATGTATCTGTGTCTATGACTGTGTGTGGCTGTGCCACATAGGGTGTCAGATCCCCTGGAGCTAGAATTACAGACTGTCATCAACTGTCTGACATGGGTGCTGGGGACTCAACTTGGGTCCTCTCTAAGAGAAGCAAATTCTCTTAACTGATGAGCCATCTATCCAGTTTCCAAAGATCACTGTTATTATTAATCCCTAGATCTTTCTATCTCTCTTAAGCACAGTGCATATTAACTGACTGTTCAATTCTGTGAGCAGCATCCAGTCCGGAGCTTGTGGTGGGAATGTCTGGGTATCTCACCAGGAGTAAGTATTGAAACAGTATTGACATTGTGGGTGGGTTCTGAAAAGCACACACATTGTTATTTACTTGCAAAGCATACATTCTTACTCCTTTTATGTCTACTTTGTGAAGTCTTTGCATCACAACTAGTTAATAAAAAGGAATACAATGCCCACTGCTTTCACTGAGTATGAAAAAGGAAATACCAGGAGAGTCTAGGGCGTGCTCTTTGAGGGCCTGAGAGATGAAAAGCAAGAGAAGTGTGCAGGACACGCCTGGTCTGCAGAGGCAGAGGGATCGTCTATGTTGGTCAACTTCTGCTATAATAATTCCCAAAGGGACTGGAGAGATGGCTTAGCTGCTCTTCCAGAGGATCCAGGTTCAATTCCAGGCACCCACCCCACATGGCAGCTCACAACCCCAATTCCAGGGGAGTCTGATACCCTCCCACAGACATACATACAGGTAAACCACCAATGTACATAACATAAAAATAAATACATCATTACAAAATCAATCCCCAAAGCTGGTGGGTAAAATACCAAAGCATGTTCTTGGGGCTGGGGCTGATGGGTAGGAGCTCAAGAGGCCAAGTGACATCATGCAAGTGCACTCAGAAGCTACTTGTGGTATATCCACTCACATTCTGTCCACCGACGTAAGCCACATGGACAAGGCTAAAGTCACGGCTTGAGGCAAAGCACTGTAGGGAGGAAATGAAGAAACGTGAATCAACAATCATCTTCAACACTAGAGTTTCATTTCTAGTATGAGTCCAAGCTGTCCTATCAGAGGTGCGGTACTTACCAGACCGATTTGTGACTAGTGACCATAACTAGAAGCCCTAGGTTTGCATTAACTGAATGAGATGTCTCCATAAGGCAGCTTCCCAGTGGCGTGTAACGTATTGATTACATATGTATTGTGCTAGTGTATTCTGCAGCCAACCAATCAGTTAGTTGGGTTTTGGGGTGAAGTTTTCAGCTACTTAGAGAGGTGAGGCCAGCAGCTTCCTGGATGGGCAGGTAGTCTTGCCCATGTGCTCACAGTGCTGGGAATACAATTTAATTTTCTTTCCTTCATTCTTGTTCCTCTTAACATAATGTCACTATATAGGAGAAAGTGGTTTGAGTATCAAATGTAGCTCAGGCTAGCCTTTAACTTTTGATCTTCTTGACTCCACCTCCCAGCTACTGAGATTATAGGTATGTGTTACTATGTCAGTAATATTATCACCTTTTCTATGAGTGTATTAAAAATATTGGGAAACCCCAGATTATTTTATTTTATTTTATTGCTTAATCTGGTTTAGTTCCAGAGGCATCTGCCACTGCTCGAGGCGGGTGAGGAGGTAGCTGGGGAGGAGGTCTTGATGGCTATGAAGTCACCAGCTGAACAGACTTGCCCTTCAGAGCAGCTTCAAGAAAATTCCTCTTGTTGCTTTGCTGTTTTCCTCTCTGTGACCCTAGTGAGGTCATGACCTGCTCCCCCCTTAGCAATTTGAGAAATCCTGGAGGACAGTGTCCAGAGCCCAGCTCTGTGTGACCAGAGCTGAGTTGAGTCTAAAAATACGTCTTGCTATAGAACACCAATTGTGGCTGTTTCTACAGTCATTCTGGAGCTTATTACAAATCCATCCAAAAAGAAATTCCTGGCATTGCATTGGTCTGGGAGTTGCTGGGGAGACAGGGCTGTTCCTCATCTGGTTTGTGATGGAGGTGAACTTGCAGGGTCACACACTGGGGCTCTTTTCAGTATCACTGGAACCTGTCCTGGCTGCGGAGATGATTTTCTCCTGTTACTCCCACTGTAAACCTAGGAGAACAATTCAAGTCATTGGAAAGCATTCTCCATCCACCGCTTAGTTAAGCCACTAAGCAAAAAAGTTCCTCTGCTGTATACAGAGGTATCATTGTCCTATTTGACTGAGTTTCCTCTCCAGCGTACGTATGATCAAGGTTTATTGTCCCACAACAAATATGCCAGTGGGAGACTAGCAGGGGAAAGCTAGAAAATTTAACTCAGAGAAGTCAGACCTACCTTGGAAACAGCTTTAACATAAGTGATTTTCATGGCATGCCCATTTGTTCACTCTGCATGGATTCATTGATTAGATGGACATCTCTGGGAAGTCTTTTCTATGTGAGAGCATGGAAATGACGATAAAAAGCAAGCCTAGTGTCCAGCCTCAGGAAGCTTATACAGTGGGAGAGAAATTTTTCACTAAAGAAACATTCTGACATTCATAAGGATGACTACGATTCTTTAGTCTTCCAGTCACTGCGAAAATGTAGTCTGGAAGTGAAATAGTAATTCAACACACATCTCTTTTGACATAGGCTCTTTATAGCCCATTGAATCCAATCCTCCTGTCCCCACCATTCTTAGCTTAGATACACATTTTAAAAGAGCTGGGTGATAGTGCTGCACATCTTTAATCCCAGCGCTTGAGAGGCAGAGGCAGTCGGATCTCTGAGTTCAAGACCAGCCTGGTCTACAGCGTGAGTTCCAGGACAGCCAGGGCTACACAGAGAAACCCTGTCTCGAAAACCAAACAAGCAAACAATGTCTTGTTCACTCAGTAAATCCCTGTCTTTAAATTCCTATGTCCAAAGGAGAGTCCCTTGTTATCTTTCCAGGGAGGAAGTAAAATATACTTGCTCAGCAGTGTTGTAAAGGGAACAGGGAAATGGCCACACCCTTGCACTGTGGAAAGGCACCTAAATTGATCCAGGCTTTCAGGAATGGCAATCTGGTAATATGCCAATGCCCTCTGATGGGAGAATTTTTAAAATAAATTATGGAATGTCCATACAAGGGAACACTTCTTGTGTACCAGAGGAATGCTCAGGAAGGAAAATGGAGTTAAATATGTTATTATATGAGAAGAATATCCCAAATATGAGTACACGTTTTCATGGAAAGAGAACATCAACATTGGCAACTTCAGAACCAGAATTAGAGGTTGTTTTTCAGGACTTAAATATTTCTGCAGGGATTTGCTATTTCAGCTACACCAGGAGGTAGTGGAGGAGGGCTTGGAGATTTTGCTTCTTTATTTTGCTTTTGTTTGTGCATATATGTTTATATCCATGTATGTGTTTATATGTGCATGTATAAGGATATACATACATGTACCATCTCCCTACAACTAGAGATTGCAAGCACATGCTATCTACCGGCCTTTTCTGTTCTGAAGACTTGAATTCAGTTCCTGACACGTGTGAAGTAAATACTTTGTTGACTGAGCCTTCTCTCTAGACCCATTTTTTTTTTTTCTGAGACAGAGTTTCTCTCTCTGTAGCCCCAGCTGTCCTGGAACTAGCTCTGTAGACCAGGCTAGCCTTGAACTCAGAGATCCTCCTGTCTTTGCCTCCTGAGTGCTGGGATTAAAGGTGTGATCTACCATGCTCAGACCATTTTATGTTTTAACACTTGAAAGAGCTGGACATGTGGCACTTTGTAGACCTCCTTATCTTAAGTTACTTCTTTCAGAATTCACAACCATGAGAAGGGAAACTCATGCTTTTAGCAAGGCAGACTTTACCAAGCTAGGACTATCGAAGAGGGAGCTTGATCTTCCAAGTTTTATTTGTGCAAGCCATGGAAGAAATGGGGTGTAACATAACCCCGAGGGTGAGAAGGTGATGTTAGCTCTTCTTAGAAAATTGTGTTCTCTCTGATGATTTGATATTGGAAATCAGGAACACAGGCAGATGGGGAAATGGCATGTGGGTACCACCAGAGTGGCATTGCTGTCAGGAAGAGGATAAGTGCCTCCACATCATTGGGTTGTTGAAGCAAAAGAGGTGGGAGGGATGAGAACGTCAGGTTTCCCAATAGGAGTTGTTTCTTATATTCTAAATATTACAGATTTTAAAATATTTTAAAAATATAATGAAAATGGAAAATTGAATAGTGAACATTGGTTTTCCTACCTTATTATCTTCAGATGTTTTTCCTCCTCATCCCTCATGTTTACATTTGTGCGTGCCTAGAAGCCAACTCTGGACTCACCCATCTTCCCACCTTCCTCTACAGAGGTCCGCACTCGGGCCGTTGAGGTGCCTCTTATTCCCATGTTTATTTGAGAAACATCTACAATGCTTGCAATAACAAACATAAAAAATATTGCTTTCTTATCTTGGGTATTTTCCCCCTGGATTTTTATTGGTTGTTATTGTTATCATACCTTATACATTTTGACAGCAGTATTGCATTTCATTATGTAAATATGCTGTGGTGTATTTTTCTGCTTTTCCATTGGTGGATGTGTGGATAGTGTCTGACTTTGACTCTGTTTCACTACATCTAACTATGCTGTAGTGGACAGTAGTGGACATTTCTGAGTGGGAGTCCTTATCCACCCGGTAGAGCTGGCAGTGGGTAATCCCTCAGGGTAAATAGGTAAATCTTCAGCATGACTAAGGATGGCCAAGAGCTTGTACGAGGTCACAGACCCACCTTGGGTAGGCACGAGACTATGAACTGCACTTCTTTTGATTTTTGCCAACTTGAAGGGTATGCGAGATGGTTCCTTCTTCATACATTTTCTTCACGGGAAGAAGCTGTTTCCATTTCTTGTTAGTGACCTTTTGACCCCTTCATTCCCTCCTTTTTTTTTTGAAGATTAATGATCTCTCTCTCTCTCTCTCTCTCTCTCTCTCTCTCTCTCTCTCCTCTCTTTTGATTTATTTATTTATTATTTATATGAGTACACTCTAGCTGTCTTCAGACACACCAGAAGAGGGCATCGGATCTCGTTATAGATGGTTGTGAGCCACCATGTGGCTGCTGGGAATTGAACTCAGGACCTCTGGAAGAGCAGTCAGTGCTCTTAACTGCTGACCCATCTCTCCAGCTCCCTTTCATCACTTTCTTAACAGGTTGTTAATTATTTTGTTGTTGGTTTATTCTGAACCAAAAGGAGGAGGAGGAGGAGGAGGAGGAGGAGGAGGAGGAGGAGGAGGAGGAGGAGGAGGAGGAGGAGGGGGAATGAAAAAAGAAAACCCCATCCATTCTACATGTTTCTCTTGAGTGAAAATTAGGTGCTACAAAAAGAAAACAAAAAACAAGAAAGTACCAACTTCCATGCTAGTACTCAATGTAGGCTTTTGTTTTTTGACAGTTTGAAAGTTTATTTTTGGACAGTAAGTGGAGGAAATTCTGTAACAGTGCACCAGCATTGTAGTAGGGGAGATTCACTTCATTTACATCTTGTTCTCAAGGTTTATATCAGGTTCTAATCCAAATACAAAATGACTTGGTTATAATTACTGTTGTATTGTCCCTTAATTAGCCCAGTACAGTGCATATTCTGAGGTTGAGAATAGACAACACAGGGAACTGGCTATTCTCCCTCAGCTCTCTGTCTTTCTGCAGCAGGCCTTGTGGGGTGGACCAGGGTCCACAGAGTGACTCATGCATTCCCAGGGCTTGCAAGGACCCCTCCCATAATGGGGTTCCATTCATGAGTTTTCACCCAGCTGGTCTGAGTTGCACAAACAAAAGATTGTATAAGATCAGCCCATGGATGGTAAATTCGGGACCATTTTTGAAAAACTCTTGCCAAGTTACATACTGACCTCAGGGTCTTTAAACCAGCCAAAAATGTTAAGTAAAAACTGAATTAAATCTATTTTCACAAATGTGTGCCCTATAATCTGATGAGCCTTCCAGATGTCCAGGCTGAGACCATCTGCTGCTTGTCTGTGGGCACACACTCCAGAACACGCACAAGGCCATGGGCAGCAGACTGACAGGGTGGAGCTGACCAGCTCCGAGCAGTTCCTGCTCAGACATGAAGCAGGCAAGGAAAAGAACACGCAAGAGGGTTCTCTTTGAGATCGTCTTTTTCTTTCTATTTAATGGATCAGTTGATTTCTTTTTGGAGCTGAATAACTTTCTCTAACACACAACAATGGAATAGGTGCTTCTCTTCAAAGGCAACAGAGTGATTTCACATATAAATGGAAACCAATCCTAACAACCAAACAGGGGGCGGTTGGTATGTGACTCAGGCTACTGTATTTTGTTTGTTATATTTTACCTCATATCACAAATTCCAGAAATGAACACTCAGAAGGAGATACATGTTTAAGAGGTTTATTTGGAAATATTCTCAGGAACAAGAGAAGGGAGGGAGGGAGAGAAGAAGGAAGGGAGAGAGGGAAGGAGGAAGGAAGAGAGTGAGAGAGGGAGAAAGAGATAAATACAGAAAGAGATGGAGACACACAGAGATGGAGACAGAGAGAGACACACAGAGATGGAGACACACAGAGACACACAGAGAGAGGGTTGAACGGAGACAGTGACAAACAACTGAGGCCTTTGTCACACCTACAGGAGCTTGGAAGTCAGTGTAAGATTAATCCTGGGTGTCAGTTTAGACAAGATCTGGTGCTGTTGCTTGGTTACACCCCAGGATCTGCATTGCTGTTTCAAAGTTGTGATTACACACAAACCAGTAGACATTCGGTAATGAAGTCTCGTCTCCACGGTGTATGTGGCCCTTATAGCGTTAGCAGAAGGATATGAAGCCTAAGAAGAAGGAAGACCAAAGTATGGATGCTTCAGTGTTTTTTTAGGAGGGTGAACAAAATACTCACAGGAGGAAATATGGAGACAAAGTGTGGAGCAGAGACGGAAGGAAAGGTCATCCACAGACTGCCCCACCTGGGGATTCATCCCATATATAGCCACCAAATCTGGACGTTTATTGTGGATTCTGGGAAGTGCTTGCTGATGGAAGTATGATAAGCTGTCTCCCAAGAGGCTCAGGCAGAGCCTGACAAATACAGAGGCAGAAGCTCGCAGCCAGCCATCGGACTGAGCGTGAGGCCCTGGATGGAGGAGTTGGAGAAGGGACTGAAGGAGCTGAGGGGGTTTGCAGCCCCATGGAGGGAGCAACAGTGTCAACTGGCCAGACCCCCGGAGCTCCAGGAGACTGGATCACCAGCCAAAGAATACACATTGAGGGACCCATGGTGCTGGCCACATATGTGTCAGAGGATGGCCTTCTTGGCCATCAACGGGAGGAGAGGTCCTTGGGCCTGAGGGTGTTAGGTGCCCCAGTGTAGGGGAATGCTAGGGAGGGAAGACGGGAGTGGGTGGGTGGGTGGAGGGGCACCCTCATAGAGGCAGGGGGAGTGGGATGCAATAGGGGGTTTCCAAAGGGGAGATCTGGAAAGGGGAAAACATTTGAAATGTAAATAAAGTAAATATCAGAAGAAGAAGAAGAAGGAGGAGGAGGAGGAGGAGGAGGAGGAGGAGGAGGAGGAGGAAGAGGAGGAGGAGGAGGAAGAGGAGGAGGAGGAGGAAGAAGAGGAGGAGGAGGAGGAGAAGAAGAAGAAACATAGCAAGGATTTCCAAAGATGGAATTCTTGGGATTACAACATAAAAAACCTTGTCTGTTGCCCTTTGGGATTCAGACTCAAGACTCGTCAAGACTGCAGTATCAGATCTTCCCAGAATTTTTAGCCTGGTGCCCATTCTACGGATTTTAGATTTTTCCAGGCCTCACAATTACATGAACCAATCCCTTAGTGTTGTGTGATCTCCGTCTCTCCCCATCCACCATGCCTATGTCACTGGCTCCCCATTGCTCACTGGGTCATGAGGATCAGTGTGACGACCCCTCTCTTACGTTTTCCTAAACTCCACCCATCTGTTCCCCTCACATGCCCTTCCTTTACACAGCATCTAAGGATGCTTTGGAGATATGATAGGGGGGCAGAGCTATGCGAGAGGACCACAGGATGTGCACAGACCAAGACATTTGATCTCAAACCCTTTCCAGGAAAGGCTTGCTCATCTCTGTTATGGAGACGAGCCATTTCCATAACGTAGGCTCTGTTATTTACTCCTGCATTACTTTTTGGCCATGGAACATGGCCAACTGGTAGGCTATGCAGTCGTAGGTGGCATGCCCATCCGTCAAGTATGCCTACCTCTCTGAGCTTTTGATTTAGTTCCTCTAACATTTGGTACCCCGATAAGAGCTATCACTCTGGGCAAACTTGCTAGAGTTATCCAGGAGTCACAGTGAGAGACTAGGAGTTGGATTTCTGACAGACAGATAGGGAAGGGGGACACAGATAAATAATAAAGGCTGCACCAGGCATGATGGCACACACCTTTAAATCTTGGCACTTGAGAGGCAGAGGCAGGTAGATCTCTGTGAGTCTGAGGCTGGCCCAGTCTACATAGTAAGTTCCAGGGCAGCCCAGGCTATGAAGAAAGATCCAATCTCAACAAAAGCAAATAATAATAAAGGTAGCAAACTTCTGGCTGTCTCCTCACCCTCCTGATCTGAAACAAAGGCCTGGCAGGGAGGGCTAGCTCCTGCCAGTAGCCCCCAACTCCTTCAACTGACCAGTCCAGGCTGGTCAGATAAGATTAAGACCTGACCTGGACATGTTTACCCAAAGTTGTGGGACTGTCACTTTCCCTTTCTTGGCTAAGCTAACCAGTTCAAAATTAGGGGAGAGACCTCATCCTAAGCCACTAAAACCACGTAAATGTCCCCACTCCTATGGGGTCAGACTTTGCCTTCCCAAGTCCCACCTCTGTCTTGCCGATGTCTTCTGTGTTCCCTGCTGTGTATTCCTTTACTGCCGATAAAGGTATGTGTTACATCTGCTCATTCTGCTGCTGTGCCTCATTCTGCTGCTGCGCCTGGGACTTCCTTGGTACCGGCTGTGCTAGACATCTTTTTTTCCTGCTTCTTAATTTTTTTCCTTGCACAGATAGTTTATATCAATAATCTCCCTGCCTCCTAGCTCTGCTATTTGCACCCCTTTGATTCGGTATCTTCAGAGTACAGTAGATCTCTGTGAGTTTGAGGCTGGACCCATTGTCCAGTTCTGTGGCTTCTTCACTGAGCAGTCCCTTGCTTTCCTCAACAGGCTTAGCATTTCTTACGCTGGTCTATGCTGTGATATGATTTTGATCTGAGAGCCAGGCTGGGAGATAGGATAACTCCCTGAGAGAGACAGAAATGACTGTAGCCATAGTAGCCATAATAGCCACAGTTACACTTCTTCCCATAGTTCTATCCTTACAAGTGTTGCCAGGCTGCAAGGGAAGCTGGGAAGTGTAGTCTTTTAACAGGAAATTATCATTCTAAACTCTAAGGGGGTATAGAAAAATATGGGGCAGGAACATAGATTTTTTTTCTTAGTTGTTTCTGGCAGAGGAGGGTTTTTGTTGGAGATGGGTGGTTCTTGGTCCATTGAGGAGGGGGCCCTTTGGTCACTTTATAGAGTGAGAGCCATTGGGAGCGCCTAGGTGGAACGTATTGTTTCGGTATGGGGGGGAAGCTCAGTAAGTAAAACACTTAAAAGACAGGGTAAGAGGATAAGTTTGACAATAATAAAGAGGAAAGAAATGATGAACAGGAGGAGCCAGAGTGAAAGAGAACCAGAAACCCAGACATAGGACACTTGTGGTTGGATGTTTACCTGGTCTCGTGTCTAGGGCTCTATCTCAAGCCAGTCAGGACTTGTGGGTGTGGAAGGATCATCACTTGCAGAGGAAAGCCCACATCCTATCCTTGGCAGGAGTCAGGTCAAGTCCTTTTTAATTCTGAAGTATTGCAGCAGTCAAGGAATTGAGCTGGTCTGGAAGGATGTTAGGTTGACCTTGATTTTCTCTAAGGCTTTTTGAGAGCTAGTCAGACAGAGAGGTTAACTGATGCTTCTCTCCAGCCGTTTTCATTCTGAGTCTAAAACAAAGAACGGCACAAAGAGGAACGAACTGGGTGGTCCGCAGATCATTGATTCTGCTTTCTGGGGTCACCTGAACTGCTTTTAGAGGTTTGGGGTGCTGCTCTCTCAGTAGCTGCTTCAAGATGACAAACAGTTGATGAGGTGGTCAGCAGCCAGATTGCCTCAGAAGAGAGTCCATCCAAGGGGCTGGGATAAAGCTTAACAGCAGCCAAGGTCCAGAATCTAAGTTAGAAGGTAATGATTGTAAAATCTTATGGGGAACATTAAGAGACATAGTTAATGAGGAAAAATTTTACATCTAGATTAAGATAAGCTAATATAAGATTAAATATAAAGTTAGCATAAGGTTAAATGCAATTGTAGAACTGGCTGGATACCAGAGTTCACTAGCTGGATATGGTAACTGTAATTAGTGGTTTGTTTACATCAAACACCTGCATGAGGGACAAGCACCAGGAAGCTTTGTAGAAGAAGTCAGCTAACGTCAGCACCTAAGCGACAGTTTAAAAAGAGAAATAGAATCCCATTGAATAATTTTTATAGAATCATCTAACAAAGTTCCCTAGAGTCTACTTGGATATTCAGAATAAATTTCCAAAAATATGCACTTGAAGACCAAGTATCTATCGTCCTTTAATCAGGAGACATTGGGTGTGGGCCCTGGAATTAGCAGGAAATGATTGTTATCTAACATGCTGCCACACAGACCCTTTGACTCTTCAGGATTTGGGGAAGTTGGTGGCTGATCACCCTCAGACCTTCGCCCATTAGTCATTCAACAGCCAGCATTGACTCTTTGCTTTGGTGTTTGTTCTTACCATTTCCCCTGAATAACCGAAGTGCCCAAGATAAGGAGCCCACAAAGGCTTTCCCTTCTACCAGGCTCCTGTCCCTACCACAGCTCACCAATAGTACTATTACAGCACACCAGGGGCTAGCAATCATTTACCTGCCACCGACCCTAGGCTCATCAGTGTCAGCCAGCTGATGGGTGGTCTAACGCTAGCATTTCAGAGGCTGATCCCTAGGACCTCTCTTCGCACAGTTAGCTGAGTCCCAAACTCTGGCATGGAGGTTTGCTGTGAAGGCAGAAGAAAGCCAGCACTTCTAAAGAGCTGCTCCCTGGATAAATGACAGCAGTATGCTTTTATTGATTTGCTGAGATGTGCTACTATTTGTTAATTATTTATAGACCATGTACACTTTCAGATGTTAAAGATTTTTTATTGTTGCTGTGAGTAAGCGTTCTGTCCTGGAGGGTGCAGGCCTGTGGGCTATGTTCTGGTGGAAAGCTAGCGCCAAATCATTGCCTTCGAAGGAGAAAAGGCTTCAAAAGTTCTGCAGGTATGTTTAGGAGACCGGGCCTCCTGCTTGCCTGGAGAGACAATATGAATAGGGGAATGAGGGAGAAGCCAGCGTGTAGTCACCAGACACTAGCCCATGCGGCTGAAGAGCCATTAACGTGGTAGATCTGTTGGACTTCTATATTGGCTGTTTAGTATTTTGGTCTGAGATTGATCCTAATTGTCTGGCTATAATCCAGAGAACAAAATTATATTTTAAGTTACTAAAAAAAAAATGTGTATTTTCTTTTTAAAATAATATTTAGTTAGTTAGTTGTGTGTGTGTGTGTGTGTGTGTGTGTGTGTGTGTGTGTGTGTGTATACATGTGTGCAGTACCAGAGAAGGCCAGAAGAGGGCATCAGATATCTTCCCCCTCCCCCGCCCCCTAGCTGGACTTACAGCTGGTTGTAAGCACCCATGTGGGTGCTGGGAGCCAAACCTGGGTTTACTGCTAAGCCATCTCCCAGCCCCAAATATGCACGTTGTAAAAGACTTCCTAATGTTGAGCTTTTTGGATGATCTGACATTAATGAAGCTAGTGGGGAAAGGTAGATGTTTAGGAGTTTTACATTAAGAAGTACAATAGAACTAGACAACAGAACTAGAATATAATAGCTAACCACAATAGAAGGCGAGAGGAGAGGATTGACTCTACATCTTGAGGTCATCTGCTTTCAAAAAACCAAACAAACAGCCGAAAGTATTGCTTTTGTGGAAGTCTCATGTTAAACTGCTCATACTTGTTTGGCAAATTTGTGTGTGCATGCATGTGCAGGTATAGGTATGTATAGGTCAGAGAACAACTGTGTCCCATTTTCCAGGCCTTTTTTTCTTTTTTGAGACAGGGTCTCTTGTTGGCTTGGAAGTTTTTGGAATAGCTAGGCCAGCTGGCTAGGAAAGATCTGGCGGTCTAAGTTCTGTCTCCATATTGCTAGCACAACAAGCATGCTCCATCACACCAGCTTTCTATATAGCTTCTGTGGGTTGAGCTCAGGTCCTGCTGCTTGGGAGTAGGTGCTTTCCAGACTGAGGCATATCCCCAGCCCTGGTAGAAATAGGATCTCACTATGTAGCCAAGGCTTGCTTTGACTTTGAAATCCTCTTGCCTCTGTATCGCTAGTGCTAGGGTTACAGGCATGTGCCACCACAATAGAGCCTTATTTGGCAATTTTTCATCACTCCATTTAGTGTAAGACTGCCTGTATTTGATTCCTAATTCTGCCATTTATTAGCTGTGTGACCCTGAATAAGTCACTTGGGCAGTTTGTGTATAAAAGTTTTATCTGAGATGTGATTATAAGAATACTTTCTCACAGGACTTTTGTGAATATTAGATTATTTAAAATAGGCAAAGTATTTATTTTTAAATGTTTTATTTTATTTGTGTGTGTGTGTGTGTGTGTGTCTGCACACATGCATGTGTGCACAAATGAATGAGACGGTGCCCATGGAAGGCAGAAGAGGGCATCAGATCCCCTAGAACAGTGCTTCTCAACTTTCTAAATGGTGCGACCCTTTAATACAGTTCTTCATGCTGTAGTGACCCCAATCACAAAATTATTTTGTTGCTATTTCATAGCTGTAATTTTGCTACTGTTATGAATCATAATGTAAATATCTGATATGCAAGACATCTTATATAAGGCCCCCAAGCCATTTTGGCCTACAGGTTGAGAACTGCTGCCCTAGAACTTAAGTTACAGATAGTTGTGAGCTGCCGTGTAGGTGCTGGGAATTGAACCTAGGTCCTCTGTAAGAGCAGCCAGTGCTCTTACAGAGTCATCTCTTACAGTGCTCTTACTGGCTCATCTCTCCATCCCTAGGTGAATAATTTTATAAAAAAGAAGAGGCACAGTAGAAGACCAAGGAGATGGTAGAGGACCTGAGTTAGCACACTTTCTGGGTCTTTCCCTGTGACATCCTCTGCCATGTTAGGATGCACTAAGAAGTTCCTCATCAGATGTTGGTACCTTTTAAAAAATGTGATGGTGTTTTGCCTGCTTGTCTAAGCATCATATGCATGCCTGGTGCCCATGGAGGCCAGAATAGGGCATCAAATACTCTGGTGACTGGAGTTAGAGGTGATTGTGTGCTGCCATGTGGGTTCTGGGAACCAAAACTGGGCCCTCTGTAAAGTCAGCGAGTGCTTTTAACCTTTGAGCAATCTTTGTAGCCCCGTATTGACACCTTGATATTGACCCTCTCAGCTCCCAAAACCATTAGCAAAGTACAGCCCTGATCTTTCTTTGTGAGTTGCTAATCTATGGTGTTCAGTTACATAATGTAAAATGGATGAAGGCATTGTGTGTGTGTGTGTGTGTGTGTGTGTGTGTGTGTGTGTGTGTAGGCTGTCTTTTGTTGTTGCCTATCCTAATACACTTCCTTCCTCTGCTTAGAATCTGAGCTTGAATTCTAAGTTCAGATGAGATTGCTTTTCCAGTCTAGGTTGCAGCTAGCTACATCTTAAGTAGTAAAGCATGAGGAGTCGTCGTGAGGATTCCAGGCTGTGGAATAGTGGCTTTGGTCCTACTTAAAGGGCTCCTCTTTGCTTCTCTGCTTTCTTACCGTCTAGCCTTAGAAATGATGGCTGCAGCCACAACAGCCATGCTAAATCATGAAGGCACACACATCTCATTCAGAGAATAGCTGCAGGACTGTCTTGGGCCTCTGGGAACACTGGGATTGCCACTCAGAACTGCCAGAACACCATTACATAGGAGTGAAACCAAATTCTCTTGGTTAAGTTCCTGTTATTTTGATTTCTGCTGTGTGAAGCCAACTTCTTCATATATATACATACACATACACTATGCACTATATAGTATACACTATACACATACACTATACATATACATATATATCTGTACCTACCAGCTAACTAATGGTTAACTTTGCTACTTACCAAGCCCCCTGCTCTATGTAGATGCTGAACAATTAAGGCAATCCTTGAGAATAATTGCCTCTCCAGGTCATTGGGGCTCATGAAGGTGAGCTAAGGCTACAACAAACTCAAATGGAAAATCAAGCAAAGTGAGCATTTGGAGTCTCTTCTTGCTTCTGAGGATGGATCTGTCTAGTGGTCTACAGATTCACACTTGCTCAGAGAAAACAACGGAGCTGCTCTGAGCTACTCTCAGCCATGGTGGTTGCAGGATCTGGAGAGTTCTGGGAACTTATTCTGATTTTGCTTCCTGCTCCTTAGCTCCAAAAATTTTCCTTCCTTTCACCTTTTGTTGGAAATGATACCGCTAGTGAGTGTCAGCAGCCTCAAATGAGTTGTCCTTTTCCCCTGTGACTGGGTGTTCTGGTAAAGCTGACTATCCTTGAGATGCTGGGGAAGCTGAAGCAAAAAGAGAGCAAGGAACCATGACAGCAACAATCCCAAGCAACAGTCCTCTACCTTTAAATACAAATTTGCTAGGCACATAAATGCTTGCGTTGTCACATGACAGACAGGTCAGGCTGCTGCCCGGACAGAGGGAGGCTAGGTCTATCTATGCAAAAGAGACCTGAACCGGAAGTTATAAGGCTCAGTCACTCAGCCAAACAATTTAGTCCCAATGACTAACTTGGTATCACGTACAAAAGAAGGGGGACAGAAAGTCAGAGTGATCCCCGTCCTCATGTTGCTTAGAGTTAGAGATAGCTTCCTCCTTTTTGCCCCTGACAAAAATAAAATTCTCACTCTTCCTTTACTTTAAAATTGTGCAGATATGGTATGAAGTTTGACAATTATGGTGCAGTTATGTTTGACCTGTGACTCAGGATAGCCTCTTTCTTAAAAATAACAGACTTTAAAAAAAAGAAAGAATTAAGGGTCAGTGAGTTGGCTCCAAGGGTAAGGTGGCTTGCTGCCAAGCCTGAAGACCTGAGTTTGAACCCTAGACTCCACATGATGAAAGAAGAGAACTGATTCCTGTAAGCTGTCCTTGACCCTCACACTTATACCATGGTACATATGTGCCTTCACCACATACAAATAAAATAAATAATAAAATAAATCAAAACAATGGATTGATTTTCCAGAGACTATTTACCTTTATGAGAGACATGCTTTATGTATTTCATAGCAACATCGCACAGAGAAGACGCGAGCTAGAACATTCATTTGCTTCTCTACAGAAACGGTCTTCTCTATATAAATGCAACCTAGTGCACTCTAGAGGGAAAACCCACTGTGCCAAGCTCCTAATTATCCTTCCTCCTTCCTCCAGAGCATCCTCACATATTCAACAGACATCGTATTTATGAGGTAGGATTTGTTGTTGATTATTTAGTTGTTCAACATCTGAAGCGTGCTTGAGATAAAATGTGGGTCACTGAATAAAAGGCCAGAGACTCTCAGTCCTCATTGAACAGCAGCCTTCAGACCCTAAATGTATCAACAATATATTAAACACATTACCATTTTGTCTGTTTTCTACAACCTCAAGCTAGTTTGAAACATTGAAAACACCACACACAGCTTTTATTTGGGTGTTTGTATTTCTTTTCAAATACTATTGATTTGATGGCATTTCTTCACAGCTGGGATACAGAAGACGTTGCATTGAACGGACCAGAATTAAAACAAAGAGTTGAAACAAAACAAACCCAGAAGGGTAGCCTTCTCTCGTAAAGGAAGGAACCTAGAAGTTAGAGCAACTGTTGTATCTTTTCCTTCATTTGGTTTCTCTCTCTCCCTCCCTGACCCCAATCTAATTAATTTTTTTTGCATTAAATAATTCAGCTCCTTTCCCTTTGTCATGGGCTGTATTTGGGGAGATGAAGACAAACTGCTTAGACCTTGAAAAGCACATGGGTTCCTCGCTTAGACGGTCTGTGTAGACTCTGAACCCTCTCCACGTTCTATAGGGAAAAAACAGAGCCAGGTGCGTTTCTTCCCGAATCGAATTAGCTGCAAGATGCCACATCCAATTGTGGCAAATTGATGTGAGAGTTTGTGATTTCTGCGGCGGCTCTTACAGCAGAGGTCACCAGGCAGAGACACAGACACCAAGTGGGGGGTTTGGCAACTTGTGGTACAGGCTGCTTTGACAATAGCAGGGAAGACGGAAAATGCAATCGGCTTTTTGAAAATTGCAAGAGAATCCAGTTGTAAGTATGTATTCTAATTGGATTTACTGTGCCATCATTTACCTCTTTAGGATGTTAACATAACATTATGCTTAATTGAAAAAATGGGTAGTTAACTATTCAGACTAGATTTCCCAGCAACCCCCAACCCCCTGCCTGGTCTAAGCCACAGCTTAATCAGGTACAAAATATAGAATCCCCCTAATCACATCAGCAGACAGCTTTTAGATTTGAAATAAAATTTGCTTATTTACTACTGGAAATTATCTAAAAATGTTGACATATGACAAATTTGCCTTTCCCCATTGTTGTTTTTAAAGATCTCCCCTGACATTAACAGGTTTACATCATGCCTTATGACATTTAATTAGTCATAGCTTATTTAATTAGCATGGCAAGACATCCAGAGCAATCCAAAGATTTTCTGCAAAGCCCAAACAGGAGGTGGCAGTTCTATACCTTGTGGAAGCAGGCACATGCATGACGGACTGTCTACCAGACAACTGTGTTCCGCATATACCTCAAACTGCCCTAGCTCAGAACTGGGAAAAGCTTAAGACTGCATAAACCATTTTAGGACCCATTGTCAAAATTTGTCTTTGCAAAGCATATGCACCATCAAGCCAACTTAAGCCAAGACACATCTCTGCAAGAAATACCTTCTGCCCCAGGAAGGCTTAGAATCTCCCTTCAATGCACCCAGGTGGATTTTTTCATCTGGGAATAAATAAGCCAGCACGCTGATGCAGAGGCGACATCTCCATGTGCTTGGAATCCTTTCTTCTCACAACTTCTATTTCTTATGGACTGCTGACAGGAATTGATAATTTTTAGTCCACTCTCAATTCAAATCTTGAATATACTGAGCAGCCTTGATGGCTTACGTTATGTATGAGGCCATGTGCTAAGCCTGCTTGTGCATTTTATCCCTGCTGAGCTGATAACCCATTCTGTTCCCATTCGTTAGACGATGTAACTGAGGCTCAGGGATACTTATCCACAGCTTACACATATGTAACCAAGTCAGGAGATGAACCTGATCTTGGAGCACATCCAGGCCCCCGTTAAGAGCCACAGGTTCTCTGGAGGGCAGATTCACACTCACTGTTTGGCTTCTGCCCTATTCAAACCCGGATTCCTTTTTTCTGACCCTAAGCCTGAGCCTTATCCAGGTCGCCTCTCAGCCTTGCTCTGTGCTGCCTAGTTATGGCAGGTTCCACTCTTTTTTAGAAAATATGTTGACTGGAAACACCTCAAAACACCAGGGGTATCTACAATGAAAAGCTCTAGGAAACAGCAACCAGGGAAATAAATATAAAGATATTTATAACTGAATATAGATGTAAACTCTTCCCACTGCATACTTCCCACTGCAGTAAAACGAAGCCATCTGTCTTGCCCTGTGTCTGCGTGGTTTTGTTTTTGTTTTTGTTTTTTGTTTTGTTTTGTTTTGTTTTTGAGATAGTTTCTCACTATGTAGCCCTGACTGTCCTAGGACTCACTATGTGGTCAAGGTTGGTCTTGAACTCACAAAGTTCCACAAGGCTCTGCCTCCTGGGCACTGGGATTGAAGGCTGTGCCACCACCACCCGCCTTGCATAGTTTTAAGTTTTCTTCTTAAATGCTGTTATAAGCTCAAGCAGTGCCTCCAACCAGAAAGACTTTTTCCATATAGACATATGTTAGCTCAACTTTTTCTCACTTCAGTATAGCAAAGACCTTTGTCTCATTCTTGTGAATGAACTATAATGTTCAGAGTCAAGGGGCCAATGGGAAGGAACAGGATGAGAAGTCTATCTGCCCCCTATCTTGACTGCACAGAATTTTAGAGACAAGCTTTAAAACCATCCCTGTGTCCATCTCAGGTTTGGATTGCTTGTGAAATGTAACTTTAAAGCATTTATCAGAATCTTCCTGTGGACATAAATCCCATACATGTGTGGTCACTGGAACTCTTCCTAAGCCCCTCACAAATGGGGAATACAGATGTCCATTTTATGCCAAAGCACCAAGACTCCAAGTGCATTAAGAAAATCATCTCAGTGTGGCTTTTATTAATGCAGAGTATTTTAAAAATGAAACGAGGCAGATACAATAGCAGAGGCGCCACAGATAGAATAAATATCACTTAACCAATTACCAATTATCCATGCTAAGGCAGGACGAGGCAGAGTCCTGATAATTAAAACCCCAAATAAACTGAATGTTGGTTTAACCAGCGATTCTTCTTTTGCAAGAATGTCTTAGGAACGGCCACAAAATGACTGATCTGAGTTTCACTTCCTCCCCCTGCCTCCACCTGCCCACCCTCTGACTAGGCTCTGATGGGCAGGAGGCCGGTCAAAGGGCAGACAGCTGGAGGGAAGTCAAAGGGAGTAGTGGGGACCCACAGAGTGGAGAATCTGCCCCTGGATAATTGAGAGTTGATTGGATACACAATGGCATCCCATTGTCTACTTCTCATTTTGGAGAAGGGGCCACAGACAAGTCTGACATAAGTAGCTCCCGCCTGGCTCTTCCTCTCCTGGGCCAGCTGTGAGCATTCATTGGTGACAGCCATGTTTAGCACATTCCTGCTCAGTCCTGGGAAATCAAGATTTGAACTAGAAAGTTCTGGCCATACGGGAAGCCTGGCTCTGTTGTTTTGCCCAACTTCAGCCAGGGTCAAAGGTGAGATATACCTGGAGGGGATGCCAAGAAATGGAACATTTCCAGATCCAATGCCAGAAGCTCCAGGCTCACCGCTTCACGGGCCTGCACCCTGCCTTTTGACTTCCTGATGCTTTCTTATTTCCTGCTGCTCTTGCCTGTCCTACCCCACCCCACCCCACCCCCACCTCCGTGCCTTAGTATTTCATATTCTTTCCTGTTTCTTTTGCCTTATCCAAACCTCACATTAGCACCACTATCATGGTGCATGCAACCAGAGCTGTGTGTTCTGGGGCTCTATGGGGCACCTGGACCATGGCAGACACAAAACCTAAATGCAACTGGATGGTTATTAGCTGTCTGAGCCACCAGCCTGTTTCTCTGCTCACCTGGTCTCCTGTGCTCAGCCATTAGCAAACACTTCTCTACATTTGGACCTTCCATGTTTTGCCAACTAAAGTAGTGGTTCTCAACCTTCCTAATGCTGCGGCCCTTTAAGACAGTTCCTCATGTTGTGCTGACCCCAACTGTAAAATTATTTTTGCTGTTACTTCATAACTGTGATTTTGCTACTGTTACAAATTGTGATACAAATGTCTGCTATGCAGGATATTTGACATGTGGCCCCTGGTAAAGAGTTGTTTGACCCCTAATGGGAGAGCAACCCACAGGTTGAAAAACACTAAAGGGTTAAAGATGCACATAGCAGAGATCTCCAAGACCTTGTTTGCCCAGGCACACAAGTGACATCTATTCTATAGGGTTGATATGTTTTCATATCCCATCAGAAAGATTCTCTGCCTCTCAGGGGTACATATAAAGGTCTGAGGAGCCCAACAATGAGATGTTAAATATTTCATAATTTGCACATTGGAAGTTGATTTGAGGTATTTATTGTGAGCTCGACTCTGCTCTGTGGATTGATGTAATTTGCAGAAAGAGGTTTTAGCCAAAGTTCCAAAGAGGCTCACAGCACACTTTTGCACGTGCTCCCTTCCTTATGTAGTTCCCTTGCTGACCACATCTTATTTGGCACACTGACTCTCATCTTATCTCTTCTCATGTATTCTTTGTCTGTTGAAGGAATCTCACGCTTCCCTGTTCCCAAGGAGGGTGATGCCTTCCTCTAGCCCAGTCTCCTGTTGGAGCTATTCACAAACCCATCATTCTCTTCTACAAAACCAGAGTGGAAGGCTGCTGTCTCTACACTGGAATCACTAAGGGGGTCTTAGAGAGGCACCAGGAGTTGAGCCTCTCACTCTGAGTGATTCTGATTTAAGTGGGAAGAGGTGAGAGGTTCATCCCTCCCATGTGATACAGCACCAAATTGTATTTATTTGACTGTACTGGTTTTCTCATTTGTTTTTGTAGCCTGTGCACCCAGCATGACACGTGGCACATGGGTGGCGCTTAGTGAGCAAACTCGGTCTATTCCTAGCAGATGAGAAAGGTCCATACAAAAGAAAATGCAAGCTTTGCTCCCAATATTAGTTTTCCATTGGGAGCCATTTTGCCTGCTTCTGTGAGAGCCTGCTTGTCAGGCAGAGCCAAGTCAGGCCAGAGTCTGCTGGCAGATTTCTTGGCCTGCTGCTGCATGGAACGATAAGAGGGATATATTTGACGCTCAAGGAAAGGGACTGAATTTTCTGTTAATCTTGGAGGAAGGAACAAGGAGAAATAGGGAGGCCTCCGGATGGGTACAAATATTGAATGTACGTCAGTCATTGTCTCTGCTGGCTTGTGACTTTGTTTCCCATGATGCTGTAAAGTATATAAAACCTAAGAGAGTTAAACTCAGGGCTGCTTCAGTACTGACTGGACAGCCCTCCTGATTTCTAACCTATGTCTCTGAGTCTTCTTTTCTGTCTTTCTTATAATCATCCTCACTTCACCTCAGATGACTGCTTGACTTTGTACTGGCCGGACCGTATAGTTTTCTCATCCACACAAGTAGACCTTATGGTTGTACATGCAGGGCTGCTGAGGGGAGAAACTACTTTCCTGGTAAGTATGAGAGGCCAATAGAACAATCCTGGTCAACTGCATATGATCAGAAATAATGAGATCATTTCCAAGGTCATACTCTTCGAGAGTGGCCATGCACTTCTCTGTCCCCTTCTCCTGCTAGTACTTCAACTTGTCTCTGCAGACTGCCTTGAGCCATAAGGATGAGCACAACATGGTAAACAGAACTGATCCCCCTGGTGTGGAGCTACCAAGCTCACCTTTAAGGAAGACATGACCTTAAGTCAGCAATATTTCAGGACTATACAGTGACACCTAAGATTTGCAGTGTCTAATCAATTTGGAAAAATATTTAAATTTAAAATATTTCTATCACAAACCTGATACTGGAACTCTCCAAACTAGCAAAACCTGTCACAGCTTATGTCCCAGCCAGCTCTGTGGGACAACAGGACTAGCATCTAGGTCACTTACATGGTGGTTTCCAATCATTTTTTAAAATCTTATTTTTTAGAATTTTTATTTGTGTTTATTCAAATTTTTTTATTGAAAAATATTTTCTCATACTGTTTCCCCTCCCCCAACCATAACATGCAAGAGAAAGACCAGAAAGAAAAAAATGTCCAAACGAAGCAATATGAGACAAAACCCCATTAATTGAGAATTTCGTGTACGCATGTAATGGGTTTTGATCACCTATACTCCCCATTGGCTCCCCTTCAATTCCCCCATCCCCATAATTATTTCCTCCCAATTTTATTTTATTTTATTTTATTTATTTTTTAAATCCACTGAGTTCACTCAATGCTGTCCTTTTGTGCATGAGTATAGGACCATTTACTGGAGCATGGGCAGCCCTCAGCGTCTTCACTCCTGATGAAAACTGACTCTCCCACTCCCATAAGCCCTCAATAGCTCCTCAGTTAGGGATGAGACTTTGTGATCACCTCCCCCGCCATGCTGGGATTTTGTCTGGTTTGGTCTTGCTCAGGTCTTGTACATGCAGTCACAATCTTGGGACCCGTTACAGGCATCTGTCCTTGTTGTATTCAGAAAACGCAGTTTCACTTTTGCTACTCATAATTACCTCTGGCTCTTACAATCTTTCTGTCCCCTCTTCTGAGATGATCCCTGTCCTCAGGGAGGAAGGAGAACTATATGGATGTCCCACTTAGGAATGAGGGCTCCAAAGTCTCTTATTGTCTATGTGTTGACCAGTTATGGGTCTCCGTGTTAATCTCCATCTACTACAAAAGGTGTCTTACCATTCTTAATTTAGCAGCGAAAACTCTCAACATGGATTACAAGTTTTGCTTAGTCGGGCCTTGTCTTCCATCCAACCTAATCCTCTACTCCTCGAGTCTCTCTGTCTATGTCTCATGGGACTTCTCATGGCCCCTCAAATGAATGGCTCTCTCTCCTCACGAGATGGTCCCTTATCTGTATTTCCACGTGCTGACCAACTCTTCCTATAGTTTTTTAGATCTGGGCTTGAGGTTTATTTATTCAATCTCCCCTGACTGCTCTGACTAGCAATCTCCACATTATGTACACCTTGAGACTACATTCAGTGGAGCCGCTCATCATGGATTTCCATAGCACAGAGTCTAGAATGAAAGATGACCAGATGAAGAGCAGTGGAACGGATGACTACATGAGGAAACTCAAGGGGATAGATAAGCTTTCCCTTCTACTGTGGACCAGGCAGAGGCAGAGGAGATGGAACGCATGGG
The DNA here is from genome assembly GCA_028551405.1 of Uromys caudimaculatus. NCBI lineage: Eukaryota > Metazoa > Chordata > Mammalia > Rodentia > Muridae > Uromys > Uromys caudimaculatus. Next base: position 54,546,605 of record CM052712.1, on the reverse strand, counting down.
TTAAAACATCAAGAGAAGGAATTTCATTTCTCAACACTCTTCCAGAGAGCACCCCCACCCCCACCCCTGTATAAGGCTATAGGAAGGATAGCCAAGCATGAGCTCACAACCCTTAGTCCCAAATTAAGTTGTTCTTGGCACGATTGCCACCAGATCCCAAATAGGTGGACTGGCTCTGCTTTGGGTAGCAGCATTTTTTTCCCTTGAATTATGATGAATGGGAAGGCAATAATACTTTTCTTTTCTGTTGCAGGCTCATTCACTTAAAAGCCCCTGGCCTGAGCTTCCTTGACAATCCTAAGGCCTCTTCAGACTTCTCCCGCTTGGAATCATCCCCCTCCTTGACACGTTCTAAGTTGTTGGGTATGTTGTGTACAAGAGCTTTCAGAGAGATGAGCTACTCCAACTGGTAGAAACTTCTCCCCCTTCCTTGAACTTCAGGAATTTTGTTAGGGACACATTCAATTGTCTAGCAACATTATATAATTTTATGAAACTATGCTATCTCTTTGAAAAAAGTTTAAGTTGGTTAAAGACCAGAGTAGTAATCTTTTACTCTTCAAGATCAACACAGGGATGTGACCGAGGGCAGTGGATATTTGCTTACTACGGTGATGGCCGGATGGAAGCACGCACGGGTTCTCTCCTGCCTTGCTGACCTGTAATCTTATACCCTGGAATTAGGACAGGAATGGGATGAATAAAATCTTAAGACATTACACTCTGAGATTAAAAGTTGCAAGTGGCTACCAGTACAGTCTGCCGCAGAGTCCTAATTTCTTCCCAGCTAAAAAAACAACAGCTGAGAATTGGATCCTTACATTTCCTAGGACAATGGAAACTCTATGTGAGTTAAGATGACCTCCTTCATCTTTAGTTTTAATAGAAGAAAACCAATCCAGAAAAGTTAAAACAAAAGATGCTCCACTGTACCCCAAAGACACTTGTCAACTATGTTTTTAGCAGCTTTACTCGTAATAGCCAGCAACTGGAAACAACCTAGATGTTCAACTGAAGAATGGATAAAGAAAATGCAATACATCTATCTACCCAATGGAATACTACTAAGCTATTAAAAACAAAGACATCATGAAATTTACAGGCAAATGGATGGAACTAGAAAATATCATCCTGAATGAGGTAACCCAGACACAGAAAGACACCCATGGTATGTACTCACTTATAAGTGGGCATTAGCTGTAAAGTACAGGATAACCATGCTACAATACACAGACCCAAAGAAATTAAGTAATAAGGGGTCTCAAGGGAAAATGTGTGAATCTCACTCAGAAGGGGAAAACCAAATAGACATCGTAAGTGGATGAATGAAGGGAACTGGATGGGAGAGGAGAGTGAGGAGGGGAACAGGAACAGGGATGGGGGTCAGGTGTGGGGAGAGGGGCTACTGGTGAGGGCTGGGAGACAGAACAGAAACCAGTAGGGGGCATCTCTTGGACTGGCCGGAGGCCTGGGATGGGGAGGCTCCCAGGAGTCTGTGAGGGTGACCCTAGAGAGTCCTAGCAATTGGGGCTATGGAGCCCGAAGTGGCCACCTCTTATAGCCAGGTGGAACTTCCAGTGGAGGGAGGGGCATCAACCCACCCACAAAACCTTTTGACCCAAAATGAGACCTACGTACAAGATAGAGCAGAGACTAAGGGAATGGCCAATCAACTTAAGACCCATCCCATTCAGTGGGATAGAGCCAGCCCCTGGCACTATTAATGATCCTCTGCTATGCTTGCAGACTGGAGCCTAGCATAACTGTCTCCTGAGAGGCTTCATCGAGCAGTTGATGGAAACAGATGCAGAGATCCACAGCCAAGCATCAGGTGGAGCTTGGGGAGTCTTGTGGAAGAATGAGAGGATAGAATTGAGCAAGCCTGAGGGTCAAGAACACCACAAGAAGACCTACAGAGTCAACTAATCTGGGACCGTGGGAGCTCCCAGAGACTGAAAAACCAACCAAAGAGCATGCAGGGGCTGGACTTAGGCCCCCTACACATTTGTAATGGGTGTGCAGCTTGGTCTTCATGTGGGTCCCCTAACAATTGGAGAGGGGGCTATCTCTGACTCTGTTGCCTGCCTGTGGATCCCCTTCCCTTAGCTAGGCTGCCTGGTCAGGCCTCAGTGGGAAAGGATGCAACTTGATGTCCCAGGGCAGGCTGGTACCCAAGGGAGGCTTCCTTTTCTCTGAGGAGACTGGGGGACTGGGACCAGGATGTAAAGTGAATACATAAATAATGAAAAGGAAAAAAAAAAAAAGAATCTTGGGTGCTAGTCCTGTCTTTTACTCCATTCATCTGGTGCCTTAGGTCTACCTACAGCTGACTACTTGATTTATTAACCAGGAAGAAGCTTACAGGTTTATTTTTCCTGGGGAAAACAGCATTTTGGAAAAAAGGACTGGAGTATTTGTTTTTTCCTGACTATGCATTCATCTGTCTGTCTGTCTGTCTGTCTGCCTGCCTGTCTATCTATCTATCTCCTCACCTATCTGCCTAACCACTGGGTCTTCCTCTTCTTATCTGTTCAGCCTGCCAGGCAGCAAAGGTAGGAGTTGTTCACAGGCTAGTTGCTAGGCTAAACATGTAATATAAGAATAGATGCTGATAATAGTAAAAACTAAAATAATGATCAATTTTCAGTAGTGGATCGATCCTTGGGTAATATATGGCAGTTTGAATAGGTGGTTTCCACTGATTTGTGTGTTTCAATGCTTGACCCATGGGAAGCGGCACTATTAAGAAGTGTTTGCCCTTGTTGGAGGAACTGTGTCACAGTGGAGGTGGGCTTTGAGGTCTCTTATGCTCAAGCTTTGCCCAGTTTGAAATACAGTGTCCTTCTGTTGCCTTTGGATCAAGATGTAGAACTCTCAGCTCCTTCTCCAGCACCATGTCTGCCTGCATACTGCCATGTCCCCACCATGATGATAATGGACTGAACCTCTGAAACTGTAAGCTAGCACCAATTAAATGTTCCCGTTTATAAGAGTTGTCTTGATCATGGTATCTCTTCACAACAATAAAACCCCAACTATGACACTAAAATATCCCTGCCCAGGCTTCCTCAGGCTCTGGGGGAGGGGCTCTTTGGTTGCTCATTCATCACCTAAAACTTACTTAGAACCTTCTATCAAACACGGAGCATGCTCTGGGCAGGGACCAGTGGTAGACAAGATGGCTGACAATGAGGAGTTAACAGTCCCTGGGGCAAGATAGATGAATGATGGTAAAACACTTAAAACAGAGTCCTGGAAGTATGCTCATGGGGTCATGGTATCAAGATGGAAACATTCACAGAAGGACTGTGGCTTGGGAAATACTGTGATGAGTTGTAAGAAAAGACTGGAGCTAGCCAGGAGAGAGACAGAGAGACAGAAACAGAGAGAGACAGAGACAGAGAGAGTAAAAGATAGAGAAAGGAGGAGAAGAAAGGGAGAGAGAAGAAGAAGGAGGAGATAGAGATAGAGATAGAGAGAGAGAGAGAGAGAGAGAGAGAGAGAGAGAGAGAGAGAGAGAGAGAGAGATGTGTGAAGGGTAAGGCCAAGGGAAACACAAAAATTTAATAATAAGAATAGGGAAATGTGAGCAAGTAGGAGCAAACAACCGGAGAACTGGTGGGTAGATGGTTGTGGCTACATCCAGGAGCTTGGGGGATGTGCTCTTGCATCTAGGGAGGCGAGAAAGAAGGTCTTGCATGCCACAGTGAGGTTGGACTGTATTATGAATGTAACGGTGAGTCATTGAAGGATTTCAAGTCAGAGGAGTGACATGATCAGATTTACCTTTTAAATGATCACTGTGACATCAGTGTGCAGAATGCACTGGAGTGAGGCCTGACTGGAGACAGCGAGGCCAGTTAGAGCACGGTGGCAGTGGTCCAGGTGGGAGATGATGAAATGGGGATGACAATAGGGGACAGATGCAAGAGCAATTTAGGATATAGAGTCAGCAGGAGCCTCAGACAGCCACCAAGAGCTGAGGGAAGATGGAGTATAGATTTCCAGTTTATGAATGAGAAGGGGGGATGGGGGTGGCAGGAAGGAAATTATAAATTGAGTCAGGGACAATTTTGACTTGAGTTTATTCCCTATCACTTAAGTGGATATTCAGTAGGCAGGTTATCTGGAAGTCCGTTCGTGACTGTCAGTGCCAGTCAAGGCTTTCCCTTTTGCAGTGTTATTCACCCACACAGCAGACATCACTTGATTTCGAGAATCCCTAAGCCTTCAAATTATCTTGACTCTCTTTTCTGAATTCCAGTTTCCTGAATTCAACCACAGATTTGGTCATTTCTTTTGGAGGTCTCATTTCAGGGACAAATAACTGCTTCCTGTTACCAGGACATGGATCATTAATCTTTCTAGAACATTGATGCTACTGAATGCTAGAAATGTACCTGGTCCATCAAGAAAACGGGATAATGAGACAAGACACAAACTAGGAGCAAAGTTCTGCAGAAGACATATCTGGTAAAGAATCCAAACTTCACAAAGGAGCCTTAAGACTCAGCAACAGGAAAGCAAATAATGACCCCCAAATGGGTCAAAGATCTTAAAAGACAACCCGCTGAAGACGATAAAAGCAAGAAAAGATACTGCAGATTATATGTTATTTGGAAAATACAAAGCCTAAAAAGATATCACTGCATGGCAAAAACACTGGCGAGGATGTGGGGCAGTGAGAGCTCCCAGTCAGTCCTGGTGGCAATGCAAATGGACTGGGTGGGGAAAAGAGCTGAGAGCCTTCCACCAAATTAAGCATTGTCTTACCTGCGTCACCTAGAAACGCTTTCCTTGGTATTTACCTAAATGAAAACCATTTCCTTGCAAAGCCTGTACATAAGTGTGTACAGTGGTTTTACTCCTAGTTTTCAAAACTTAAAAGTAACCATGATGCCTTTTGGTAGGTAAAGGGGTTTCAGTTGCAGTATATCCAGATACTTGGATACTACTCAGCGTTAAAAGAAAATGAACTATCGAGCCATGTGTTGTGCTGACAGTTTCCCCCAAGACTAAAACATTCCATCTTTCAGGGAAATTCCTTAAGCAGGAAGTTAAACAACTTCAAAATAGCTTCAGGAAGTCTCTGAAATTGACCAAATTCACCAGGCCTCTCTCTGCCAGAGTAAGCAATAAAAGTCTAGAGTCCCTCTCGGAGGAACGGAAGCTGTGTTGAAGAGAAGACTCTCAGACAAGCTGAGCTACAGAGAAGTCCCTTGAGCCCAGACCAGCTGCCTGGTAGAAGCAGAGACCTGCCCATCTTCCTGGAAGACCAACTGAGGCACCAGGCAATGACACTTTCCAACTTGTTGAGCTGCCTGCAGCCTGTGCAGCGTACTCCAGGTTCTGTGAGCTGTCACCCATGCTGGGGTGGGCTTGGGTGATTCCGCTGTCTTTGAGTCATTGCAGATCCTGTAAGTAATCCTTCACCCATCTTCCTGTAAGTAACTCCAATAAAAATTGTTCACCAAGTTAGACTTTCGTGGTCTCCTTACTTTGGCCTGTCTTGGGCTGCCTATTTGGGGTGACTAGCCTGCCTGTTGCATCTCCCTAGGAAACATTTTTATCACACAATAGCATGAAAAGTTTGGGAGAATTTTAAATCTATATTTCTAAGTGAAAAAAGACAACTTGAAGAGATTGCAGATTTGCGTCCAGAAGACCGAAGATGAGAAGATTAATGGCTGTCTGGGTGATGATGAGAGACAGGTGCACAGACAGAGCTTAGAGTATATTTAGCCTAGTAAAACTACCCTGCTGGTAGTTAGAATGATAGGTACATATTACTATATATTTATCAAAATCCATGGAATATACACCACCAGTAGAGAAGCCTGGTGCAAACTGGCTAATGAAACTTTGATCCAATGTGGTCTGTTACTACAGCAGATGTACTGCTTTGGTGCTGACAGAAGGAAACTGTGCACGTGTGGGGGTCAGAGGGGTGCATGAGAAGTCTATGTATTTTCTGATTAATTTCACTGAAAACCAAAATCTATTCTAATAGATACATCCCATTTTTCCAAATGTTGCTAGGCCAAATTGAGGTATGTTGTAACTATAAAATAGACCCCGGGACTGAGGTCAGGGACCCCTATGGAAGAGTTAGGGGAAGGATTGAAGGAGCTGAAGGGAATGGCAACCCCATAGAAGACCAACAGTGTCAACTCACCTGGACCCCTGGGAGCTCCCAGAGACTAAGCCAACAACCAAAGAGCATACAAGAACTGGTCTGAGGCCCCCAGCACACGTGTAGCAGAGGACTGCCTTGTCTGGCCTCAGTGGGAGAGGATGAGCCTAATCCTGTAGAGACTTGATGCCCCAGGGAAGAGGGATGAGGAGGGGGTGTGTGGCACCCTCTCACAGGCAAAGGGGAGGAGGGGTGGCATGAAGAATTCTGGGAGGGGAGACTGGGGGGGCAATATTTTGGATGTAAATAAATAATTAATTAAAAATAGACCTTGAATTTCAAAGACTTGTATGAAGAAAAGGGTATGAAAATATGGATACTCTCTTGTATCAATTGCATGATGAGAGGCTTGCATGAAAAGTATATTTGACATATACTAAGTAAAATAGATCATTAAGTATTTTGACTGCCTAATTTTTACTTTAAAATGTGTGGTTACAGCCGGGATATAGCTCAGTTGGTAAAGCGCCCGGCTAACCTGCACCAAGATCTAGTTTGTTTGTTTTTAAGATCTAGGTTTGATTTCTACACCACATAAACTAGATATCATAGTGAATACCTATGATCTCAGCACTTAGGAGGTAGAGGCAGGAAGTCATCTTTGGTTACATATCAACTTTGAGGGCCATCCTGGACCACATGAGACCTTGCCTTTAAAAACAAGGTGTGATTACTTAGAAATTTTTAAGTGCTCTATAAGAACAATTTATTTCTTTGAGGTAGTGCTAGCCTAAAGTATAAACCAGCATTAGAAATCAGGCCACCTGTCTCTGAGTCCAGGAGGAACCAGACACTCAAACATAGCCAAAGATTTCACTAGGGATGGAGAAGATAAAGAGAGCCCCTGCCCATATAAAGCTTACAACTTCTGTCTTAGCTTTGAAAAACACCAAGCCACTTTTAGTAACTCAAAAATAGTGTGAGTCTAACTTTTAGGTCAAAAGAAGATATAATCTGATCTCTGAAATTAGGATGATCAAGAACACCTTCCTCGTATATGAAGAAAACCATGTAATCAGTCCAATAATTGTGAGCAATTAATTAACCTTCAGCTGCCATCGAGGTTGCTCTAAGAGATAAACAGGACAGCTTTAGGGACTACACAAACTGTAATTTCTAGCAAGGTAAGTTCAAACTGCAATAGAACCAAAGGTGTTCCTTCTGCAGAGAGAGTTTAGCATTTTGACTGACCTTGGTAACAAAAGAGACTGATTTCAGTTCACTTCTCTACAGCCAATGCTGTTGGAAGACAGAGGTAAAATGGATAGGGCAGAAGAAACAGTCAAATAAGATCCAGAGAAAAACTTAAGTTGTAGGCCACAGACAGCTTCTCCAGTGCAGGTGAGGGGCAGCTCAATCTGAACCACGGTTTACCAGCTGAGGACCTAGGGCTCAGGCACTCAGTTGCCTGTGCTCTGAGTAGATAGAAGGATGGAGAAGAGGCAGAACCAGGCTTCGTGCTTATCACAGGCACCATATGCCCTGAAAGAGAGCATCCGGATCCCGCCTCTTGTTTCACAGATGGGAGAAAGGGCAGCAGGGCAGGCAAAGGCTCTGGTGGAACTGCTGGTGTTGCCAGGCCCTGCAGCCCTGGGCTGTGTTAGAAGCCCAAAGGGGATAAGATGCCTTCTCCCTCCCTCCTTCCCTCCCTCCCTCAAGCCATTCCTTACTGGGAGGAGATCCTGTCTGTTTGGTAGCATTTCCTTTGCCAAGGAAGCAGTCTGTAAAATGATTAGCTTAAAAAGCACACTGCTTCAAAATCAATGTTAAGAAATTGTCCATACTTCTATGCACAGTTCTGTAAAACTGAGAAGTTAGGAGAAAGAATCATAAGAGAACATTTGCTATTTCAGAACAAAAGAAGAGGGCCATTTTGCTGAAGTAAAAATGATTCTTTATTCTTTGTTAATTTTCCCTAAGTTCAAGTCCATGTATATGCTACTAACAGACAAAAGTCAGATCCCAATACAGAGAACACCAAGGGATTTATAGACACTTCTTACACTTAAGAAAATTATCACAGTATTATTTGAAATATGAGAGTTACTGAATTTGGTATAGAAATAGTTTTTTTATATTTATTCAATAAATATTTCCTGAATGGCAGCTGTATGCCAGGCACAGTTCTGGGCCTCGGGGAGGGGAAGATGATTAAAGCCCTGGGGAAGGACCATCCATTCTGAGTGAGTGAGCATGGAGTGCGTGTCAGGTGCACTAGGGGCAGGATGAGGGGCTGGGAACGCGGAGTTTGGAGATATTGCATGGATGGCCAGGGAAGGCTCTGTAGGAAACGGTGGATCAGAGGTCAAGTTCACAAGAATTAAGGAGGGGGAGGAATCCTGGGAGGAATGAGGTGCTGGGGGCCCAGCATGTCCGTGAAGTGAGTCTACTTCTGTGAACAAGAGCTGTTCATATATTCCTGATATTCCTGCCATGCGGACGCCGTCAATAAAAGTAGAGAATTGTAGACTGGTGGCCGTGCTAGAGAGGACACTGGGGGAATGCTGGGAAGAACCGAGGGACTGAAGTTGAAATCTTTGAAAGACTGCATCTCAGCGATCTCTGATGATTTTCCCACATACTCTGATTTTTTTAAGAGTTGGCATGGTTGATGTTTTGGACAGATAACCATTGTTTGGAGTTGGGACAGCAGTCATGCACACTGGAAGGTGTTTCACAAAACCTCTGGTGCGTCTCAACTTAGGACCAGAAATATTTCCTCATCTATAACAGCCTAAGATACTTCCCTGGTGACACACTGCCACATCCTCTACGGATGGGGGAACAAAAATCACTTAAGGTTTCGAATCACTGTTCCAAACACCAGTGGACAAAGTGTTATCCTTACTGAAGAAATGCCATCACAGGAAAGGAGTTCACTCAGCTTTTATATCTAATCTGATAGAAAGGAAGCTAGGTACATCTGATAACAGGGTACCAAGAGCTTTTTATGGAAGGTCAGCCCCTATTACCTGCAGTTTCATCTTCAAGGTTTCGTTTATCCATGGTCAACTATGATCTGAAAATGCTAAGTTGAAAATTCTAGAAGTAAACAATTGTATATCTAAAATCACACGCTGTCCTGAGCAAAAGAAACACGTGTGATGATGGCCGTGTCCTACCGAGTCCGAGGATGGGAATTGCCTCTTTCCCAGTATATCCAAACACTCTCCTTATTTCCCATCAGTCACCTTAAAGCTGGCTTTAATTCCAGGACGGACCGTCGTGATGTGGCAGAGTGTGCATCCAAGCATCCTTCATTTTATTCAGTAATAGCATCAGAGCCCACATGGGCAGCGTTAGTGCAGCACAGGTCAGAGAGAAGCTGCAAATGCAAAAAGGTGAAAGTTTCCCACTTACCGAGGAAAGAAAAGACATGGTATGCAGAACTCCCTAAGATCTCAAATAAGAACGCTCCCAGTGGTGTGGCGTGCAAACGCTAGCCCAAGAGTGTACAGAAAGTGCTTAGTCATTCACCTCCCTTCATCCTCTCCCTCAGCATTGCAAGGACAGTGAGTACAGTGTGGGAAGATCTGTTCAGAGAGAGCTATGTTCAGAGCTGTTATTACAGTTTGTTGTCAAAATTGTTCCTCTATTATTAACTATAGATGATCTATCTTATCATGTCTCACTTATTAGCTACACTTATACACAGACGAGATGGAATATGTGCAAGGTTTGGTTGTATCCAAAAACTTGGGCATCCACTGGGAGTGGGGACATCCCAGGGAATGGGACATTAGCTTATTCAGTCCACACAACAATTTGATAAGTACGAGATCACAAGTCTTACTTGCATATGGGGAAACTGAGACTTCTGGATGCGAGTGACTGTCAAATGTCATGTAGCTAGTGAACAACACAGCCAGGATTCAAACCCAGGTTTGTCTGACACCAAAGATCAGCGTTTGTTCTGGCCCTCACACTGTCCAATAGTGTAGATGTAATCGTATAGAGATTAAAATTTAAATGAATTAAAATTTAAAATTCACCTGTACTTGCTACATTTCAACCACTCAGCTCTGACAGGTGAGTAGTGACCAGTGTCTTGGGCGGATAGCACATTTTCCACCTCCTAGGGGGTTCTTTCAGACAGGACTGCTGTGGACCAGTTGGCTCAGAAGGAGGTGGAAGTATGAGACAAGCAAGCAAGTGGACCGTCTTCATCTCCCTAATTGTTATTCTTTGTTTCCTTCCCCCTGGAAGGCTTATACAGTCTGCTCATGATGACCTGCTTCTGTACAGAAATTCCTGCAAGAAGCAGGAATGATGCTGGTGCTAGGAACTTTGCTTTTGTTTGCAGAATGGTCCTTAATGGCAAGAGACAGGCCTGCGGCAAGTCACCCGGAAGGAGTCTATTTTTAGATTTATGTGGGCAGACTAAGGCACCAAGCACTTCTTGATCTTGTGAGCACGGAAAAGGAAGGAAAGAAACACCTGGTCTTATTGAGTCCAAGCAGAGGCAGAAAATTGATGTCAGAATCACTTCCTTTCCTTATTACCTGTTTTTTTTTTTTGTTTTGTTTTGTTTTGTTTTGTTTTTAAATACAGACCTGAGTAGCCCTACAGATTGTAAGATGTGTGCTCAGTGTCACAAGATACAGCAGAGACAAGTAGAGCCTCCTAAATGCTACCCATTCTTGCACAATGAGAGTCCAAAAGATGGAGACAAAGCGCAGTGAGTGACACACTGGCATCCCAGGTCTCATTGCATTACTTCATACTGTCCCCAGGAAGCATTTTGTAATTCCTTCTCATCCACTTAGCTACATTTCAATCTTCTTCAGAAGGACAGTACTTTTTAAAAAAACTCTGCCACATAGAAAAGAGCTTGGGCTTCTTAGGAGCTGCTCCAGTACCAGCACCAAGATGAAGTCAGTGTGGAACTCAGGCAGGAGATGACCGTGCTGGGATTATTGCTTTAGGCAGTGGTGACCTCCAGGTGTCCTGATGAACAAAGTACTCCAAGTACTCCAGGGTCACATAGTAGGGCAGCTCACATGAGAGTGTTCAAATCGTTTGCTTTATTGAATCAATTAAAAACACACAGGGAAAAAAGGAGGGATATTTACGGATGCAGGAGAAGAGAGTGTGGGGCAGGTTAGTCTTCTGTCCATTGTTGAGCAGATTTCTGCATCTCTGCAATGCTCTCTCTCTGACTCGTTTTCTCCTCTCTACATCAGCTTCCTCTCCTACTGGAGTGCTTATCAAGACCACTGAACCAGGAGGCTCAGTCCTTGGGAGGTGCCTGCAGCCAACGCACGTGCTGGCCTAGTTTGCTGGGGGATGCAGAGGCAAGGAAGAAGGGGTACACGAGACCACAGCCACTGCTCCCTATCAGCTACTCAGCAGCTCTGAGGCAGAGGAGATATGGAAACAGAGAAGGAAGTTGCAGTGGGTGACTGAGGCAAGGATGCCGGAGGTGGAGGATGCTTGGATGCAGGTGTTCTGGTTCCTCCCAACGACTGGGCCCTTCCGTTCCTGCTGCCAGTTAAGCACCATCCTCATCCACCCCACCTTTTCTCCTTTGCCACCCTCCTCTCCATGTTCCTGGCTGTCTGTGAATAACTCACTGGAACAAGTGTTGGCCATGTCTTCTAAGCTATCAGCTTCCTATATCCTTTAGCCATTTCTCATTAGAAGGCAATAGTGTAGCCTCAAGGCAGCAAACTCACACCACAACTCCCTCTTTGAAAAGAGAACACTGTCCAACCCACTTTCAAGTGTATTTAACAAGTTTAGTATTGTTCTTTTCTTTTCTTTTCTTTTCTTTTCTTTTCTTTTCTTTTCTTTTCTTTTCTTTTCTTTTCTTTTCTTTTCTTTCTTTTCTTTTCTTTTCTTTTCTTTCTTTCTTTCTTTCTTTCTTTCTTTCTTTCTTTCTTTCTTTCTTTCTTTCTTTCTCCCTTTCTTTCTTTCTTTCTCCCTTTCTTTCTATGTTTTTCTTGAGCCCAAAGTAGCCTTCAGCTCACTATTGCTGCCCAGGCTAATCTGGAACTCTCAATCCTTTTGACTTAGCCTCACGAGTTAAAGAGTTAACATTTTTAATGGGTACTTGTCCCAAAACATTTTGGGCCAGAGGAAGTATCTTGATGAGCACTATGGGAAACTTTTTGCATAATTCTGTAAACTTGTAGTGTCTCAGAGTTGTGGCCCCTCATGTAGAGTCACTTTAGAGCAAGAAGGGACTGGACCTCAGAAGTTATTCAGTTAGCCCACACGGAGAACTGAAGCCCAGAAACACAAGCACTTGTACTTGGCCTGTCCAAAACAGGCACATAGAAACCCTTGAAGACAATGTGCAGAAGCTCCCAGAGATGGTTTGTTTAAAATAAAAGTTGTCATCAATCCCCTCGGTGGTTATTTGCCTTCTAGAAGTAGAAACAAATGTGGAATGCAGCTTCTTTCTGTATGGTACCTCCCTTCTTCGACAATAAACAGTCTATTCAATATTATAGTTCAACTTGACCAATTTCTCAGGAATTAACTATCTCACTGACCATTGTAACAATAAAACTGATCTTTGGAGACTATGGTCACTTCCATTTATTTAGAACTGAGAGTCTTGAGGCAAAGACAAAGCCAGCAACAGTTTTAGATTGTATTATTTTTACAGAAAGAAATGGTCACAAAACGTACCCTGGAATCTAGTGCCCATGACAGGGTCTCTCAGCCCCCCGAGACCAGAGCTATTTTGTACTTCTGTTCCCGGGGGAGAGGTGTTTGCTGACGGAGAAATCGTGTTCTGAGAGGCAAGGAGACATGAGCTAGAGCAATGTTTCTCAATCTGACCCTTCATTAAGTTCCTCATGTTGTGGTGATCCCCAAATATAAAATTATTTCATTGCAACTTCATAACTATAATGTTGCTATTTTATAAATCATGATGTAAGTATCTGTGTTTCCTGATGGTCTTAGGTGACCCCTGGGAAAAGGTTTGACCCCCCACAGGTTGAGAAACTGGATTAGAGGGTTATCTGCAGAACCACGAGGGACCAGAATCCTGACTCCCACACCTACTATGCGCATCAGTTCCTTGTTCCGTGGCTTGCTTTTCTGTTTCAAGTGGTTTTTACAAGGAGCCAAGTGAGATAGTGCATTTGGCTTAACCAAGTCTGTTAACTTGGTGCTTAGGTGCACAGCTCAAGAAATGGTGGCTCTAACTCTCCTTGCTTCTCTCAGACTTGGATGGAACAAGAAATGGTGTGTCCAATCCGAAGCTGCAGGAGATATGCCAGCTGTTGTCTGTCCTGGGCTTTGGCCACATGGCCCGGCTCTAGAGTGGTCAATAATAATGTTTGCCCAAACTATCCTGGCATTAGGACCAAGGGTCCTATGATTGCCTCAGTCCTGGGCGAGCAGGACCTTGTACAGGGAGAGCACATGGAAACAATGCCATGGCTGTAGTTGGAAGTGAAGGAGCACTGGTTAAAAATACTGTCTGCTCCAGATTGTTCACAACACAGGCTTCGTTTACCCTCATATCCACTAGACTCTTTAGCTGATGAGGCAACAGAAATAATAAAGGTAACAGCATAGTTAATTAGATGTCCCAGAGAAAGAAATCAAGCTTTATTTCAACCCAAGGTCACACAACTCCCAAGAGACGGGCTTAGGATTCCAACTCACAGTCCCTGTGTCCATGAAATCTGTACTCTTTCTAGGATACTGTGATACTCAATCTTCATTCTCAACTTGCTAGGACTTGGAATTAACTAAGAGATGCGTCTCTGGATGGGTCTGTGGGGCTAGAAAGGATTAAATGAAGGAGAAGACCCTTCCTCAGTGTGAATGGGACCTTCTGGGTTGCCCAAATAGAAAGATATCTGAGGAGACAGGAATGTTGCTTACACGCCTGTCTTTGCTTCTTTTTGAGCACGCATAGTAGGAGCTGCTGCTGCCAGCATCCTCCCCTGACACTGGACTCTAGCTTCTTCATGATTCCAACATGGACTAGAGACAGAGTTCTCCAGGAATTCTCCAGACAGGATTGGGACTGCTGAGGTATCCAGCTTCACAGGCTAAGCTTATCCAATGAACTCTTTGTCATTTTATTTTATTTTATTTTATTTTATTTCGTTCCGTTTGTTTGTTTTTAGATAGGATCTCATGTCGTCCTAACTGGCTTGGAACTCACTTTGTAGATCAAGTTGGCTTTAAGCTCAAAGCAATCCTCCTGGCTCTGCCTTTGCCTCCTGGGTGCCAATTAAAGGCTTGTACCACCACGTCTTTCTAACGCACACATGCACACACATGCACACGTGCACACAGCTCCTCTCAACCCCCCTGTCTTATGCAAATAACATTACAGCTCCTTTTGGAATTTACTTCTGGAATCCTGTGGTCCAAAGGCAATGTGAAAACTTATGAAACACAAACCATTCTGCTTTGGATCCAATAATAATGAGCTGCCTGCAATGATGTGTATTGACTTAGGGTCATTGCACATCCTGCCTGGACTCCCTTGGCAGGCTATAAGGTGGCTTGTGCCAGCCATGCTGACTCCTCTCCCACGCCTGATTGGGCAGCCTGCCTTGCCACACCATTCAAGGCTGGGCTGATGCCAGTATCCTGTAGATTATGCTGCTAACCCTTTCTTTCACAGACCCTCTATGTCCATTCACTGACCCACAAGGCAAGGCAGTGCAGTGAGGACAGGGCTTCAGGCCAGAAGGTCAGCTAGAGGTCCAAGGCTGACTCCCTTATTTGTACTCACCATGGCAAGAATAAGACATATTCAACTTGCCCAACACCTGAATACAACCAATGCGGATGGCCTCTCCATTGCTTCACAAGGCCATCAGGATGCCCTTATTACTGTGACGTCTGGCTTCTAAGTGAGAAAACCATCACATAAGTACAATGGTTTTACCTCCTTTTATGTATGAGGTGAATACAGTGGCTAGTTTCTTCTTGTTGTTTTTGAGACAGGGTTTTGGTGTGTAGCCTTGGCTGTCCTAGAATTCACTCTGTAAACCAGGCTGGCCTTGAACTCACAGCAATCCCCTTTCCTCTGCCTCCCAAGTGCTAGGATTAAAGGCTGGTACCATCATCACTGAGCTGTGGGTTACTTCTTACAAGCAAGACGGGATTAGTAATAGTGTATGGCTTTGGAGGTTGAGTAGAGATTGTAGGTAACTCTAGTTCTTTGTGTATCAGGAAGCCAGCTGTCACATCAGGAGGACACTCAAACAGGGTCTGGAGAACTCATATGGCAAGGTGATGGAGAAAAACATGTCAGGCTTTTGGCCTGAATAACGGAAGCACTGACTTCTGTCTGAACAACTCAAGCAGTTCAGCCATTTTGTCCTTGGAAGATTTCTTTTCTCTCGTGGTATTATTCTCTGAACTTGAGTTTTCTTCTCTGTCATTGACGGATCATTTCAGTCTCCTTTGCTGCTACTTTCTCTCCTCTACCCACTGTTTGGGTAATCAGGGCTTGATTTGGGGCTCTTTGTGCTTTGGGTGTGTAGTTCCCCAGCAAGTGTTATCTTTTATAGAAACTTGAGTGGTGTGGTTTGGCCAGTGATTTACACATTTATTTCTTTCCACTGAACTTACTGCACGTCAGCATTTCTACGTCATCTGTGAGTTCTGAGGCCTATCAGCAGTGGGTAGGGCTGTGGGTGGAAGCTGGATCAGCTCCCCTGGCCACAGTATCTTGACTCTTCTACCAACCTCGGAAAGGGGAGTGATTCTAAGAAGGAATGCCCCGGTCTCTGAACTCAGAAGCTTCAGGTTGTGTGGGACCCAGTCTTGCAAGTTCCACATGCACCTAAGTTGCATTTTGTCTATCAAAGTCAGTCCCAAGGCCACAAAGAACCAAGGGGAAGGTACACAGTCTCTCTGCTTTTATTCTTGTACCAGTTTATGTTGTGCATTGGATACATTCTCTTCATGGCTCTTTTCCTTTTCTCTCTCCATTTCCATGACTCCCCTTTGTTTCCCTGGACAATCTCACTTTCTTTTTATAACTCTGTCTCCCAATGACAGGAGTAGATCATCTAATCAATCATTTATAGTAACTTAGAAGAGCAATCACTTCATCTTTAATTGTTGTCGGTGACAATATTTCTAAAAGTGGACTAATATCTCCAGGGGGATTGTACAAGACGTACTTTCTGCATAATGAAATGTTTTCAGAAAGTCGGGTCGCTGTTTCCCACTTCCATGATCATCATTAGTTTGTGTCTTCAAGTTCTACTATAAGCTAAGCAGGGTTTTCTTTTAGCTACAAAATGAATGAGCACAGTTCTATGGTTTCTAGTTTGCATCCTGTCCCAAGACACTGTGATGTTATAGTTTCATGTAACACGTACAAGAGATTAGATTGTGCTTCTTTAGAATAATAAATTCAAGTTCTAAGGTCTAAGTTCTGTATATGGACATGTATCTTCTTGCATGAAAGAAATGTTAAAGTTGCTGAAACAAAAATCTAATGGCCTGTGTCATCATTACCACAGAAAAAGAGGAGAAGCCAGGGTAGTTACCATATGTGGTGGTTAATATTGATTACCAATGGGACAGGATATAGAAATACCAAAGAAACCAGCTTCTGGGCATGTCAATGAATTACTATTAACTAGATTAGGTTACTGATGGAGAGATACCTACCCTAAATGTGGACCTCAAAATCCCATGAACTGGGGGCCAGGACTGAAGGAGGAGGAGGAGGAGGAGGAGGAGGAGGAGGAGGAGGAGGAGGAGGAGGAGGAGGAGGAGAGTCTAGCAGCAGTATTCCTTGCTGTCTGCTTCCCAACTGTGGACACAATGTGACCAGCTGCCTCAAGCTCTGGGTATGTCTTTCCTGCCATGGCAGGCCATCATCAATCTGTGAACCAAAATCAACCCTTGCTTTGGGAATCTCTTTTGTCGGGTACTTTGTTGTAGCCAAAAGATATGGGATTAATTCAGCACAAGGTTTTATCTTGGAAATCATGGTAGGGTTTGTAAGAACCTAACATTGGGCTTATCCTGATGGTACCCATTCTATCTACCTATAGACAGAGACTTGGAACAGCTTCTATGCTGGAGCCATACAGGAGCCATTAGCTTTAGACATCAGTATTGGTCAGCATGGACCTTTTCAGGTAACCATACATGGAAATTTACCTTATCATCTGGCTCGGTTTACTTTTCTTTGATAGCGTGCTGGTTTTAATGTCTACTCAGTTGTCTGAATATCCCTAATTGGTGCTTCTATTTGGGGGAAGTTTAGGAATTGTGATCTTCTTGGAGGAAGCATTTTGTTACAGGAAGTTTTGAGGTTTCTAATCATTCAATGCCACGTGATATTGTACACTAGTCAAGCATGGTTTCAGAAGACATGATCTCTCCTAACAGTCAGAATACAGTACCTAGGACCGACTAGAGAGTAGTAACTGTGACCAAACTCTTAGATGGAGATGAAAATCAGCTACTTTAATAGCTCAGTGGGTTTCAAGAAGACAGAGGGATATAATTCCATATTCTCAACGGAAAAACTTAACAGAGAGATTCAAACAATTAAAAATATCAAATAGGGTACGAGATATAGTTTGTGATTAAATGCTTATTTAACATTTACTTGCTTTGTTCTCCAGTAAACCACACACACACACACACACACACACACACACACACACACACACACACACACACACGAGACAGAGAGAGAAATAACTATTTAAGACTAAGCAGAAGGTCCTGACCAGAGAGATACTTTAAAGCAGAGTTAGCACAATGCCATCATCCACAGCCACAGAAATGGAAATCAAAGTGAGGAAAGAATTTGTGACCTTGAAATTAAGCTATTTGAAAAATGCAGTTTAGTGGAGGGAGGAAAACAGACCAAAAAAAAAAAAAAAAAAAAAAAAAAAAAAAAACTCAGAGAAAATCAAATAATGGATAATCAAATTTTGAGATTTGGGACTTTGATTTCAACACACAAGAGGCAGAGGCAGGCTGCTCTCCAAGCTCAAGGCCAGCCTGGTCTACATAGAGAGCTCTAGGTCAGCCAGTGCTATGTAAAGGAAATGTGGGGATTTGGGGGGGGGGAGGCAGAAAAGCGATGGTGTCTCCAGTCTCCTCAACTCTTCCAAAGCCAAGTGTTAGCTTATAAGTGTGCAAAAGGAGTTTCCTGGGTCCTACCCTGCTCTCTGCCCTGGACGTGCCACGAACATTTGAACATGTATTTGACAAAAACACCATTTGAGGCCTCTTGCCTGTACTAGCTGTGTTAAGGCATTGCTCAGCGTTACTGGATAAAGTTAACTAAACCATGGCCTCTGTGAGAGCCAATAAGCTATGGACCCTGGGGGTGCTTGGACAGTCACAGTAATTATCACTGCAGCCTCGAATTCATTCCAGTAGCCATGTTAACCAGATAGTTTAAATATTCCACTGAAAGTTTCTAACAAGTTGTTTCTAAAAGGAGTCAAAAACCTGTGACTTGTTGGTGCACAGAAAACAATTAAGCCTTGTTCTTCTTACCGTGTTAGTCAGCAATATAGTAATAGATTTAAGTATTTTAATGAGATGTAGTAATGTATCAAGAGCCAATGAAATGCAGAATATGATGTCCTATGTCCTATACTCTCTATATAAAAATTCAGACTTATCTGGGATTCTGATAGCTACCTGTCTAAGATTTCCTGTTGCTTGTCTGATGGCCTGTTACCCCCTCTCATCAGAATTCAGTGATGAATTTTAATTTCCTTCTCTGCTAAGCGAAGCCAGAACCCTTGTTTTCTTGAATGGGGTTCACATCAAGGGAAGACGGTACATGTCGGTGAGGACTTCGTTTTTGAGACACTGCTTTGCCTGTGGGGAGCTCTCCTGGTGTCTACTCTTTCCTCACTGTTCCAGACAGGTAGGTGAAGTTGATGCTTCTTTGATGACTGTATCAGAGGCAAAATCTTGCCTGATAATTGCTTCATGATTCACCTCCTGTCTTTCTGTAGAAATGTTCAGTTCTGGTCAATCCCGAGCAGGAAACAAACAAACAAAACATGGAAAACAATGTGTGTGTGCTCTACAGAGAGACATAAAGAGATCCATTAAAGATTCAGACCAACGTGATATTCTAGAGAACATCACACTTCAGAGAAATCAAAATTTGCCTGGGTGGCATGGGGACGAGTTCCTGACCTCTCATGGAAGTGGACAACAGAGACTTGCCTAGCCTGGAGAAAACGGGCTGAAGGCGTGTGCAGCAGCTATGTGCCAGACAGTTCTGAGGAGTACACCTCTGCCTTGAAGTTTTAAGTGGTCCTGAGATTCAAGCAAAAAGGATTGTGCCTTCTCCAAGGGAATGGTGGCACAAAGTGCTGGCACTGACTTAGGGGAGACATGGGGAAGTAAACTAGAAATTAGAATGGTAGTTGACTGTAGAAAGCTAATTCATGAATCACCCAGAGCCCAGTCCAAATGACTAATAATTCTGGAACTGTAATTACCCACCTGTGGGCTTTATTTTTTCCTTCCAACTTCCCTCTTTTCTGTTTTTCACACATGTTTTAATAATGAGCATGCACTCCTTTTATAATAAAAAAATCCAATTAACTTAATTAGAAAAAAATTACCCACCAGGTGACGGGAGGTATCACATTAATTCATCATCGGGAGAGGTACAGTCTGGCCCGTGATCTCTGCACACTGTGTACAGTTCCTGCCGCGTTTGCTGAGGTGAGTTGGTGTGCAGTATTGAGGTGGGTATAGGAAGGGAGGAAGTGGTAGGAAGAGAAGGGGAAAGGCTGTTTAAGAACACATATTGGGAGGAGAGGTCTGTGGGTAAGTCCCTCTGAGTGAGAGCCATGCTCATCACCGTGTGGCTTTTGGTGCTTGTAAGAGGAGAGAGGAAGGAAACATGCTCTGTGAGAAACAGCATCACACTCTACCCATTGTCACTAGTGATCTTTGAAAATCTGATTTGTGTCTATTTGGGAGCCTGGAAGAGATGTTCAAAATTTCTGGGGCCTCCGTGTTGCATGGGTCCTACGGGCAGGCCAGGGATGGAGTGGCCAGTTCTGCTTCCATCTGCCTGCTCATGTTCCATCTTCCACTAAGTGCCTTTCTGGTTGGGCTTAGTGGGTCTATCAGCCTCAGTACTGACTGAAGTTTGCAAAGCCCTTCATTCTTTTTTTGACTTTCTCAGTGTTGGTGACTGGGTGCCTTGGATAAAAATATGTGATGTGGACACCTTCTCCGGGAAAATGAAATCGTCAATTTTACTTTCTTCTAAGGGATTCCATGTCATGTAGTTGGCAGCTATTACACGCCCATATCAATCAATAAATAAACACACAAGGCAAACCTTACCTCTCAATGGACGAGCACTCCATTTCTCTAAAGTGCAATGTAATTGCAGGATTCTCAGAGTGCAGGGGAAGGAAGGGGGATAACTCACAGCTTACACAGGGATGCAGAGGACTGTAGAGGAGAGTGACGAGAAAGTGGGAAGTTAAAGTGCAGTATCACAATGAAAAGAGCTTGTTCCACACCCTCGCCTTCGGTAGAGTTAATGCACGCCATCTTCCTAATGACCACCCACTACTGATTAACTCCCCATTGTTCGTCAGTTAGTTAACTGTAGCCTTTTGCTGTTTCTGGCTCTGGTGTTTAAAGGTGAAATAGGCTCTTTGTTATACTTCCAGAAGAACTATTTGCACATTTTGATTTGGCAAAGAAGTTCATGTTTTTAGATTCTTCTGGCTTTTTTTTTTTTTTTTTTATAAATCTATATGGAATGTGAAAGAAAAACTGGTGAAGCTTCCAAACAGCAGATAAATTCCAATAATCAACAATCAACAGACTTTGCTCATCTTGCTCTGTTCTGATGGCTACATTTAGTATAAACTATTCTGTGAGAAAGGTCACGTATAAGGGGAACATCTTTCTGCTGTACCAATTGCCTCAGAACCATGAGCGCCATAGCATGGATTGCTCAGCTTCATAGACACTCTAATTTGGAATGTGTTCTCTCCCCACCACTGGGCCTTCTCTGTGGTGGAGGAGGGGAAGCTGTGAGCAAAATCATCAGCCCCTTGGAAGGTACCCTGACCTCCCCAGGATTGAACTTTCAACCTCTTGAGCTGACAGTTAGTGGTGTATTGCACAAATTTTGTTTGAGACTAATTGCAGCTTGTAAATGGGGCATTGTGGTCCAGGATAAGAGCCAGCAGTCTCTCTCCTCAGGGTCACCCAAGTGGAATCTGGACACAAGAAAGCCTGTCCCCTGATGGGCCTCCTCCTTGAGCCCTTCCCAACCTCTGGAGCCCTGGGCTTGTCTCCTTCATCAAGTAGAGAACTAGAGGGCACAGCAGGGGGCTCCTCTGTGAATCTCCTCAGGGAAAGCCAGGCTATTCATAGTAACTTGCAGCTCCCTCAGGAATTCCCACAGACTTCCCAGGGTTCACCATTATCTTCCCCACCCAGTGGCAGGACCTTTCACAAACCCAGGGACACACACACACACACACACACACACACACACACACACACACACACAGTCTCAAAGCACAAAGAATTTTGAAAGTCATCCATGTGGTGTCTACCAGGGAAACTACTAGAAGTTAGGAAGACAAGCAAAGGCAAGCTGGGAGGGAAGAACAAGATTGTCCCAACAGATCTGTTACTTGTATTTTTGTTTCACAAAGTAGATAGACTTTGGAGTGCACACTTAGCTATCAAGTGCATGGAACCAGAGGTCACACTTCTCAGAGGTGGGACTAGGAATGGTCTGAGCACCACACCCATGAGTGAGCTGGTTCCATGTGTGACTCACAAACATTCAGGGCTACAACAAAAGAAGCAGCCAAGGGTGACTGTTCTTTTCTGAGAGTTTCATCTCACCAGGTGAGTGGTGGCTAATATCTTCTATCCTGAGGCCATGAAAAGAACACACGGAAGTGTGTGGAAAGTGTATTCCAGGCAAGCAGCAGATTGTCCTCAGTTAATCTAATTTGTCAAATTGTTTCTGGTGCCTTAGAGCTAAACGATGATGCTCGGGCCACAGTGTACAAGTCCCTGGCCATCTGCTTTGACAGATGTTGGACCCTGAGTAACAACTTGTACCCCTGGCATCTTGTGAGGGCCCTTGGGTACAAGGGGTGGCTAGACCAGTTCAACCAAGTGGCCAAAGGTTAACACTACCAACATCATTGGGATAGAAAGGGCCATGGATGACACCAGCAGACATGTGCCCGAGAATGAGCCAACCCCCATCACTTATCAGCCCCCACACATAGCAGTCTCTGTGCCCTCTGGGGTTATTTTCTTAATACCTTTAGCCTTGCCTTAAAAATCAATGTGGTTAGCGCAGTGCTTAGTTAAAAGTGAGCATATTTATTGATGTTAAACCAAGAATAGGTGCTTCCTCCCAATTTAGAATCATCTGCTTGGATGATTTGTCAACTCTTTCAAGAGAAAGGGCTAGGATTAGCTTGTAGTTTCAGTAAACTATCTCCATGAAATAGTTTGCCTCTAATACAGTCATTACTCTTTGTGGACCAATTTCTTTAGCTTAGCTGGGTTTCGTAAATGGAGTTAAAATAGCTACCATCCCAGTTACCCTGGTGATGTCATGGTTTTAAAATAGAAAATGCTGTGTTCTGTTATGTCTCTTATTACAGGAAAAGAGAGATAATTTATCACAGCATTGAGCTATTTGTATTCTGCTAGTCCAATTATTCAAGGCTGAATAATGTATAGAGAAAAGTTTATTTAGCTCACAGTTCTTGAGGCTGAAAGTCCAAGATCCATTGGTTAAATTCTGATGAGACACCATCTTATTGCATCTCACCCAATTCCTTCCCATCCTACCCCACTACACCCCATCCCATCAATTGCTAAAGATAGTGCCGACTGAAGACCCAGTGAATCCCCATAGAACACAGTGCCTTTGTTTTTAAGCTTTATTATATATGTATATGCTTTGCCTACATGCATGTAGGTGCACCACATGGATGGCTGGTACCCTCAGAGGTCAGGTGACAGTGTTGGATCCCCTAGAACTGGAGTTTCAGATGGTTGTGGGCTGGTAGTCTTGGGTTCTATAAGAAAGCTAGCTGAGCAAGTCAGGAGAAGCAAGCAAGCCAGTAAGTTACATTCCCTCCATGGCCTCTGCATCAGCTCCTGCTTCCTGACCTGCTTGAGTTCCAGTCCTAACTTCCTTTGGTAATGAACAGCAGCATGGAAGTGTAAGCTCAATAAACCGTTTCCTCCCCAACTTGCTTCTTGATCATGATGTTTGTGCAGGAATAGAAACCCTGACTAAGACAACCCCTAACAAGAGCCTGTGTGGTTCTGGGACCAAGGGACCAAGGTCCCATCGATTATATCTGAACTTTCTTACCTTCAGGAAATTCTTGTAAAAGAGGGAAGAAAGGGTGAGAGGACCATCCTTATATTCTTGAAAATAATGCCTGTTGAAACAGAGAACATTGTGTGCTTTAATGCTCAGCACAAATGCAATTAGAATTGACCCAAAACATCAGTGTACCTAGGAAAGGAAGTCAGAGGGAGGAAGTAGGAGGGAATGAGGCCAACACGTGGCCATTACAAGGTCTGCGGCTGGAGGACTCACTCTTTTTCAAAGTACTCACGTGTACAGACTCTCCCACCCCCCACTGTTTCCGCAGCCATAGCAACCAGGAGTCCCTTTCCAGATTGCTGGAAGTATGGGCGGTGCTTTTGGTAGAAAGCAAGGGAAATGTTTCCATTCCTCTCCAACTGGTTTCGAGAACACTACAAGAGATCTAATACGGATGAAAAATGGAGCTTACTCCGAGGAGTGCCCCAGTCTTTTGTGCTGGTTATGGTTTATTTTTACTGTCGAAGACACGAAAGCAGATAATGAAATGCGTAAGTAGAAGGGGAAATGTCATTAAGTCAAATGCCTGACAGAGAATGGATGGTGCTCCATATCTCTCTCTCTCTCTCTCTCTCTCTCTCTCTCTCTCTCTCTCTCTCTCTCTCACACACACACACACACACACACACACACACACACACCCCGCACTCTGATACTGTCTACAATAAACCTTGCTGTTCCTATTCAACTGCTTTCTATTGCTCACACGGGCCTGGTTAATGAGATGACACATTAAAGGGCAGAAAGGGAATTCTGGGATTGAATGTTTTAATTATTTAAGAACAAAATGTACCTGCCACAGAAATGGATGGGATGGTATTGTTTCCCAAATTACATCAGTCATGACCTTGGGAGAGTTTATGTTCTTTTCCCCAAAAGAGAAGCATCAGATGTCGATGAGTACATGGTATTAAATTATCAATCAACAAAACTAACACAAAACAAAATAAAAGAGAAACTTCCAAGGTATGCTTTGTCCCATGAGAAAAGCATTGCCAGGTCCTAACTAAAGTGATGTTTATTTTCTTCTCTTACAGGATTTCATTCAACACCCCTCCCCCCAAAAACCCAACCAACCAAACAGAAACCCAGAACGCTATTTTTTGCCTATAGGTCATCAAAGCAAGTGCAGCCCCAAACTCCATGTTCCTTTGTGTTTCTACAAAAGAGGAGTACATAACTGGGATAAACTGGTTTCAATATTTTCCATTTTCTTGGCGCTCACCTCTGTTCAATGATCTCTCTTATTTTTGGTGTGAATGGCTGGCCAGTCATACACACCCTTTTTTCTCTCTCCTCACCAACTCAGGTCCCTCAGACACTCCAGCACCTTCAAAAGCTTCTCCTATGTCCCAGATTAGACTCTGTCACCAGTGAGTAACCCAGGGCACAGGCCAACAGGACAGAATAGAAACGACCCTCTAATTTGCTCAGACACTCGTACAGATAAAGTCATCATTCCACTTAAATAATATCACACAGTTAACCTTAGAACTACTTTTCTGGGGGAGGGGCATTCATTCAGCAACACAACTTTGCCACGTGCTTGCTAAGTAGCCAAGGATGCCCTTGAACTTCTGATTCTCTTGTCTGAACACCCTGAGTTCTGGGTGCTGGAATTACATGTGGGTACCACTATGCCCGTTGTAATTTCTGAAGAGGGGTGCAGCTCAGTGATAAAGCACCTTCCCAGCATGAGCTAGGCTTTGAGGGCTTGATGCCAACATAAAAAATAAATAGTTCTAAATTTCTCCTACTGTTTTCTGGCTTAACCTCTCTTTTGCTTTGCTTTTTAGAGGAAGGTAATTTCAGTGTGTGAGAGACACGGTCTCATTATGAAGTGCCTGCTCCAGCCCAGGTAAACTTTGTGGTATCTTTAAGCAAGAGAAAAAGAGTGAAAGCAAGACTCCCTGCTCAGGTCTCTCTGGCAAGTATAGGTTTCTGTTAGTCAAGGAAGGAAACACTCTGTTACAACCAGGCATAGCTGGCCTCAGTCTTAAGAAACATATGAAACAGGTTGGCTTCATTGATATCCATCAACTGAAAATTTAAATTTTACTTGATAGCAAGTAGATTTTTTTTAAATGGGGTCTTGTTCAATAGCCCTGTCTGGCACAGAACTCACTGTGTTTAAACCAGGTTGCTCTTGACTTTTAATGATCTCTGATCTCTGCCTCCCAAATGCTGAGATTATAGATATGCACTACTTCACCTGGGACTAGGAAGACCTTAACTAACAGGTTTATTTTGAACAAAACTAACATTTCTATTGTAGAAGCATAGGAAAGCATCGAGCAAGTGCGTATAGAAAAGACAAGCCATGTTTAGGTCTACTGCTCTATAGTTGCTTCCTGCAAGGTTTTCCACAGTGTCCCAAGGGGAAGTAAAGAGCACTAGCTAGGGCTACGTTTAGTCAATTCCAAGACCTTAGCAACTGGTCAATGGCGAACATATAATCATATCTATAAGGACACATTTGCCCACTGAGACTCTAATTGTCAGGTAGTGAGTGGGAGGTTGTTTTTTATCATTGTGTCACTTAACTGGGTCCTTTCAAAGCACAGAACCTGAAGTCAATGATGAATGTAAGTAGATCAGATCCTAAGTGAGTAAATCACAGCTCCTGTCTCACCCCTATGGTGGTCCTTAGCTCAATGCTCTTGTCTCACCTGGATGAATGCTGAAGGCTCATCAGGTTGAGCTCTGATAAATGGAGCCTAGCCTGGTTTCAGGAACCCCCAAGTCTTACCGGATGTCTCCTCCAGAGGTTTTGGTGGGTGTCATAGTTAGCATTATCTGTCAACTTGACACAACCTAGAATCCCTTGGGGGTGGGGAGCAGCGACAATTGAGTTGTTGTCTTTATAAGTTTGTTCAGTGGGTATGTATGTCTGTGAGGGATTGTCTTGATTGCAGATTGATGGGGACAGACCTGGCCCTCTGTGAGTAGGCAGGTGGAGCTGGGCTATATAATGAAATTTAGGCAAGCTTCCCTTGAGTTCCTGCCCTGGTCTCCCTCAGTGATGGATTGTGATCTGGAATTAGAAACCAAAGAAACCGTTTGCTCCTTTCGGTTGCTTTTAGGAGGCCTGATGCTGTGAAAACTTCAAAGATACCATCCTAGTTAACTCTCCCAACAGCCATTTGTGTTTACCACCATTTTTCTGAAAGGGAAGAAAGTAAATGAGTAGATGGCACAGTGACTGCTCAAAGCCATACAGCCTGTAAGGGGCGGAGTCTGCTCCAAATTCCTTACTTCAAACACTTGGTTATGGTGTAATCAGAATTTATACTTAATTTTGACTGTTCTGTATATTTGGCCTTATATTACAAACATTTATTCTAATTATTAAATGACTTTTGCAACACCTGAAATGTCAAAAATGATGTTATTATTCACTCTGTCCCCTTGTTCATACCTGTGCTTCAAAGAACAAAAGAGCTAAGACAGCCAATAGTTAAAACTCAGGCAGGGTCAGGAAGAATATCCTGTTCTCTGAGCTCAGCAGAGGGTAAAATCAAAGCCCCTTTGCACAAAGGGGCCAGGTACACACTGGGTCCTAGATATGGTCCTTGCTGGGACTTCAAGCCAGCACCCTGGAAATTAAGGAGAACTTAATAAGGGGCCTGTGAGAGAGGAGAAGGGAAGGGCCCATGATTCGTGCTTTTCTATCACCCACTGAAACACCTCACAGAGCCCAGCAGTTCTTCCAAAGTCACCAAGCACCAACACCTTCTTAGGAGCGGCGAGGAAACATGGTTGGGTCCTGGTTTGCACTAACCTCCCTCTGTCCCTGTCTCTCATTCTTTCTCTCTCTTTACCCCTCACCCTTGCGTTGTCATCTCAGGAACCTAGAGGAGCAACAAAGGATGAAAGCAGTCCCTTTCCTCCATGACTCCCCAACCCCCAAATAGCTGAGGCGTGGATCTTTTGCCTTCACAAACCCTTGGCATCATCGTCCCCAACAGTGACTGCTAGAGAGATACTACACCTCCAGACAAGGCCCAGGGCAGACTGCTGGACTCCCAGCCTGAGCTCTGACTCAAGAGTCCTTCAGTTCCCTCTTTCTGCTGTCTCAAGTCACCCCTAGTGGAACTGGGGTTGGTGACCAAGTGAACCCAGCCTAGGAGGGCACACGAAGGGAGGATGAGTAGAACAGTCAAAGTCGGTGTATCTCTGGACTCTGGGCTAAGGATGAGGGTCCACCTATGTAACCTAGTCTGTGCTATTTAATTGGCAGGACTTAGTTCTCCTATCTAGTAAATGGTGATGATCGCCTCTGGCTTAAAGAATAGCAGAAAGAATGAAACAACCTTGATTACCCTGACCAACAGTCAACCCGTGTGCCATAAAGATTCGGCTTCCTCAGAAAACAGCATTGTAGTCTCTTGTGGTGGAAACGCTTCTGATTCTTTTTTGAGAGATCTCCTGGTATTTAAGCCGGCTCATTTATGCTGGCCGGGTCAGCTCGCTAGCTCTCCCTTCTTCCTTTCTCCAGAAGTTTTTGTTTTTCTAGATTCACCTGACCTAGACCCTTTTGTTTGAAGGATAACGGGGCAGTAGCAACCCTTGGGTGACCTTCTGTTCCAGACAGAGAATCTAGCTGGAGAAAAGCAGACAGGACAGGAATCCTTTGCAGTGGTTCTCTGTGTGTGCTTAAAGTCATAGGTAGAAGCTAGTTTATCCTGTTGTCATATCTATCTACCTATCTATCTATCTATCTATCTATCTATCTATCTATCTATCTATCTATCTATCTATCTATCTATCTATCTACCTACCTACCTACCTACCTACCTACCTATCTATCTATCTATCTATCTATCTATCTATCTATCTATCTATCTATCTATCTATCTATCTTATATATTTCCAATATATGATATTTACAATGGAGTGTAGATGTAGGGGAGCTAGGAACACACACACACACACACACACACACACACACACACACACACACACACACACACGTGCACACTCGAGTGCACATGCATGCATGCAGACAAAAGCACTCAGAATCCTAAGGCAAGAGGATCAGAAGTTCAAGGCCAGTTCATGCTACATATCAAGTCTCCATCTCAAAAAAAACAAAAAAACAATACATATATAATACACACACACACATGTGTAGTATATTCTCATTAGGACAATAGAAAATACCTTCCTAAAACCAGGCTGAGATGGGAAATTTCCTGAGATAAAGAAATACCAGGACAAATATCAGGGCTTCAAATTGCACGTCACTGAGTCGCAAAGTGATCTTGTTTCCTTAAACATGTCTTTTGGATAAATGCAAACGAACAGGCTTATATCCTGATAGGAGGACGTGATTTCAGGGTTAAACAGCACCCTTTGTCAAGTGTCTGAGTCATGGGTTTTATTCTTTTAAGAGATTTCTCAACTGCCAGCCGCTCACTGAATTTCTTCTTTCGAGATTAAATTCTGTCATTCTCCTGTGACAGAAGCAGGAGATCATTTCTTTTTCTAGAATTTAGATTCAGAAAGTTGCAACTGTTCATTTCAGTTCATTTAGCAGTCAGAGAAAATTGCAAATGGTGAATCATTTCTAGAACCCGTTTGAAGCAGAGCTTCTTAGCTCAGCAATAACACTCTGGTTAATTACTCAGTGATTCAGCGAGCCTCGTATCAACTGTGCACACAGCCTCTTTGGATGGATGGATGGGTTGCTCATGTCTCATCAGCAAGCTCTCAACCCAAGATCATTTTTTAATTCCTCCTGAATTAGAACTTGGCTCTTGCGTGTGCTTTATTTGCAGTTATTTAAAAATTCTGTGTACATGTATAAACTTCCACTTGCTCTCATTTCGTGTCTCTGCCACTTTCATCGGCAGTTTTTACCAGAAGAGTCCTGTCACCCGAAACAACCCAGCCTCGTTTCTAATTCTCTTTTAATGGTCTTGTGTTCCGAGTTTAATTTCAGAATGGATTGCTCACATTTCACTTACAAATCTCCCTTCTAATCATTGTTATTAATATCACAATTTGGTTGCAATATCTGTAAGAGCACAAACTGTGTCCTCTTAAAGATGCATTTGCCAGCCACCGAACTGCATGCATTTCAATTACCACTCTGCCTCATAATTATTATTATTAATATCACAATTACTAGCATAACATCTATAAGACTGCAGAGGGTGTCTTGTCAAGAATGCATTTACAAACAGCTTTTGCAGTTTGTGCTTAAGAAAAAAAAAAAGTACCAGACTTTATCTAAATTCAACTTCCCCTACAATTTACATTAGACAACACACTCCATCAATAAAGCTATCAAAGTGATCTGCTGTGTTGTAGACAAAAGTTATTGTGTCAAGTTGACACTCATCGGTTAATTCCAGTAAACCTTCAGATAAACAAAAGCTTGTTGTCTGTTACTGACGTGTGTGATGGGCCCCATGTCCGTCCTATGGTTATACCATCTATAGAGATGTATCTGGCAGACATGCGCCCTAAGGCATGCATGTGGAAACCCAGACAAGATCTATGGCTAATGATGTTGACCCTGACTCCCCCAACAGATTGAATTCAAGTCCTCATAATATCTAGACAGCTGATATGTATACTGTGCTAATAATATTAACAATTACTATGCCACTGGGATTCCCTGGGCCCTGGCTTAGGAAGAAAAAAAAAAAAAGAAACAACCTTTTTAAAGCTTCTTCCTTTACGTAATTTCCTCCCTTGTGCCATTATTGTAACTATTTCTCTATGAAGTCAAGGATTTGTTTCTGAATAAAAGAAGGCTTTAAAAAAAAAAAAGATGGAATACTTATGTTAATTAGCAATGCCATGCAAGTTAAACATCTTCCCGGAAAAGCTGAGAGTACCATCGGTGGTCTGAATAAACTATTACAGCCGCCACGTCACTGGTCACTGGCTGAGCACAAACTGGGGAGAGAGACAACTTTGCCTGTTATTGTTGAGGCGGGTCAGGAGAGGGCATCGGGAATGACACCAGGCTTTCACTGGGGTTCCCTCTGGGGCCCTCGGAAAGCACCCTGCCAGCTCTGTTTGACTGGTGAGCTAGCAGGAGATGCAGGCTGACGCAGCCTTTCCAATCCCCTCCCTGCCTCTCTTTCTCCTTCCATTGCAAATAAATGGGAAAGGCTGGGGCAGGCTCCCAGGCCACAGAGAAACTTGGGATGAAATGTTGACAGGGGGCACTGTTAAAAATTAAATTCCGCCCTGTTTTGTGTATCATTCCTGTGAGTCACATTCGTGAATAGTAGCGAGAGATTTAATGATCGAATATTCTTTATCTTATTTCCCTTTGGTCGATGGCAATTTTTTTCTGTTAATGTCAGCTTAGAGCTCAAAGTAATTTAGTAATTGATTCTAAGCACAGCGGTCCGCCAATGGCAGCTCTCCATTTGTGGGGGATAGCTTTGCTAATTTTATCCATCAGAATGAGATTACCATGCTAATCTCTCCCAGCCTCACATCTCTTGGTCATTTGGGACCTGCTGAGGCAAATGACTTATTAGACACAAGGGCTCCGTCCATTCCCAGGATCAGGAAAAGATGATAGGAAGCCAAGATACGGACATTAGCATGCCCTAACATACACAGATGGCATGCATGCCTGACACTAAAATCAGGAAACCCTGAGCTGGAAGCCTGAATAAGAAGTTACAACAAAGGAACAGCACAATGGATCAAAACATTAAGTTTCCCGATGGGCAAGAACAAACAGTTAAGGCCGAGCAGATGTATCTGGAGAAGAGTAATTGGAAACCTAAACATTTCCTGGGCCAGGGAAGCCCGGCCAGTCCAAGGCAGGTGGAAAGAGGGAGGTTCCTTAATAACATTAAGTAGTAGAAACCCAAAAGCGCTGTGCTAACAAAAAGATTGAGGCTCAGTCTACAGACAATCTGCTCTACTGCTCTCATTGAATGGCTCCCTGCTGCCATTGGTTATTTGTTTAATTTAATTACAATGCTCGAAGCAGCGTGAGCCGGCATGATAAAAATAGCAGAGTTTGGGTTGTACGCGCACAGTAGGGTATTGTATAGCACAAGGGGCTCAAAGTCCTTCCCTGGTCGGTGAGAAGAAATGGGCACATTCTGAAATGCTTCACAGAATTCTTGAAAAAACAAAACAAAACAGTAAAACCTGTTTGAATAATTCAGGTAAAGAAGGTGTTTAAAGAAAGAAAGATAATATATGAGTGTATGTCGTAGCTGGGTGAATGTTTAATGATGAGAGCTATACCTTCAGAGAACACATTTATGAGGCCGATGGCAGATCATACAGGAAAATCTTGGTACTAAGCCTGTGAGTAAAGCCAGTCGTTCTGCTTGTTGAGAGAAGGGCAGAGAGATCAAAACACAAAGTCTTATTACCAAAATACATCACAGAAGTCTACCACAGAGCTATTTCCAGCTCCTTCTCATTTGTCCTATGAGTTCAAGTGTCTCCTGCTTTAAATCCACTGTGTAATGATGTCAGACGTTCCTCTGTACAGTGTAACCAAGTAGCATCTACTGCATGGCGGTGCCTCGAACTTCACGTCAGCCCTCCCAAGTCAGGACTTTCTCCTGCCTTGTTCACTGTCCATAATTCTGTTCCTGGTCACCGGAAAAATTTATTTCTAAAAATAACATGAAAGAACTGGGAGGTCTTCAGTGAGCTGATTTTATTTTACTTTTAAGATTGACTTATCATCATCACTGAAGGTCTCTCTACCTCTCTCTCTCTCTCTCATCTCTCTATCAATCATCTATATCATCTATCAATCATCTATCTATCTATCACCTATCATCTGTTTATCTATTGTTGGGTTTTGTTTTTTTGTTTTTTGTTTGTTTTTTGTTTTTGTTTTTGAGATAAGGTTTCTCTGTTGTAGCCCTGGCTGTCCTGGACTCAGTTTGTAGACCAGGCTGACCTCGAACTCACAGAGATTCACCTGCCTCTGCCTCCTGGGTGCTGGGATTAAAGTCATGTGCCACCACAGCCCAGCATTTATTTATTTTTGAGTGTCCTACTTATTGCAACCTGCTTCCTGCCCTACTCCATGGCTCACTAAATTAAGTGAAAACTACTAACTCGAGTGCTCCAGGGTTTTCTGACAATGAAAGTCTTACTGTTGGGCAGTTAACTTTTGGGGCTTGGAGCTCACCTGTCTCCAGCCCAAGTCTTCACTCTGCTGATCACTCAGTGTGGTGAGCACGGGTATCAGCTTTTGGCTGAAACATTTTTATAAGCATCAGGGGTGAAATGGCTATAATGCAGACACAAATTCTTTGTCTGGCAATTTCTCATTGAGTTGCGTTGGTGGTGGTGATGGTGGTGGTGGTCTTTTGTTCTTTTTTTTTTTTTTTTTTTTTTTTTTTTTTTAAATTAATGGAAAGGAGCCTTTAGACTGACATAGGCCTGACCAAGGAACTTGACAAACAATGATTTGCCTGCCAGCTTCTAATGGTAACTGCAGCCAATGCTTCTCCAAGACAACCTTAACTTTCCTAGCCGAGGCTAGGACTGCCTGGAATTTAGGCCATGCCAAATGAGCTTTGAGTGCAGCTCTCAGACATCATGAAGAAGGTTTCTTTGTGCAGATGACAGCAGTTAGCACAGTAACTCAAAACTGGTAGAGTACTCAATCATAAACAGGATGTGTATACTACACATATGCCCATCAAGGCTCAGGGACCATCATGGAGATGGGGCCAGCCAGAGTTGGACCAAAGAGTGTCTTCTGGATGTGACAGTATCAGTGAACTCATGAACTCACAAGTTGCCTGCACAAGATCAGGCCAGTTACTATTCCAGCATGGACAGTGGAGGGGCTCACAACCCCCCATTCATAGCTGAGAAGCTGTTGGTGGCTACTGGGGAAGGAGAGTCAGTTTTCTTTAAGGGTGTGGCTCCTGGTGGGTCCAACATGCTCCAATGGCTGGTGGAGCTTCACCCACACCCCAGGAATATATGGGAAGTCCTCCCCACACCCTCCTGGGAATATATGGGAAGTACAAAAGGAACTCAGTGAGCTATTTTTTTAGGGACAGTAATTTGGGAGAAGGGGTGGATCTGGGAGGAGTTAGAGGTAGGAGTGGGGCTGATTACAATCAGATTCCATCGAACAGAGTTCTCCAAGAAGAGAAGCATAATATTTACATTTTCTCCTGTGTTCAAAATGCTTTCATATTTCCTTCTTCTAAGAGATTGTAGGAAATTTCATCAGGGCTGGATAGTCATGGAGCATTCCTGGTGTGGCCTTTAATATAGAAAGAAGTTGTGGCTCACTTTATGAAGAATCTTCACAGTCAACTTTGCAGATGATTTGCAATCTTCAAGATTAAATGTCCATGGGCTAGATGTGTGTCTCGGTGGCCAGTGCTTGCTCAGCAAGTGCACAGCCCTGGGTCAAATTCCTCAGCAAGGCAGACACAAACAGAAAACAACCTAGTTGGTGGAGAGCTCTTGTTGGGTGTGGAGACCCTTGCCTGGAATCCTTTAGAGACTGGGGCAAGATGGATGTGAGAACCAGGCCAGCCTAAGCTACACAGTCAGACCCTACCTTAAAAAGCTGTAGGTGCAGTCAGTGGTAGAACTAAACCTTCTCTACTCCTCCCACCTCAAGAACACATAGCTATGTATTTTGAATTCTTTGTTCATTTGTTTGTTTGAAGACAGGGTCTCTCAATGACGTCCTGACTGTCCTAGAGCTTGCTATGTAGACCAGGCTGGCCCCAAACTCATAGAAATCTGCCTGCCTCTGTCTCCAGAGTGTGCGCCATTACACCTGGCCTTGAATTCCTTTTCATAAGTAGAACTCCAACAATCTTTCCCTATTTATTTCTGGTTTCCTGTCTCAACTCACTTATAGTTACTGAAAGACTAAAGAAGTGCTCTGGTAAGAATTAAAAAGCACAGAGATGCAAACCTTAGTGTCACCACATAATTGCTGGGGGTGTTGGTGAACTTCTGTGACCTCTCTAGCTTCACTGTCACCAGTGTACACACAGAGGCTGGATGATGGCCGGTGTCCTGCCGTATCATGCTCCTTATTTCTTTGAAAGGAGGTGTCTTATTGAATGTGGAGTTAGGTTGGCAGCCAGCAACCCCCAGGGACGCTCCTGTTTCTGTTCCACATGGTACAGTGGTTATATAGCTCATGTGGGGACAAGACCCATTGGTATTTTACACAGTGCTGGATCTAAACTCAGATCTTCATGTTCTGTACAAGCTCTTTTACCCACGGACCCATCAGTCCAGTCCCTGGGTTTCATCTTTATTACCCACAGTTTTAAATATCTCAGTTTGAGCCTCTTTCTTCCAGAGTCTAAATTTCAGGTCTTGGTTTGTGTGTGTGTGTGTGTGTGTGTGTGTGTGTGTGTGTGTGTGTGTGTGTGTGTGTGTTTATTGTGTGCATCTGTATGTGTGTTTAGCAGGAATACATGTATGTTTGGAAGCCAATAAATGGTATCTGGTCTGGTTCCTCAGAAGCTGTTTTGGGGGGAAGGGAGCTTGTGTTTGTTTAAGACAAGGTTTCTTACTGGTTTAGAGCTCACAGAATAGCTAAGCTGGCTGGCCAGTGAGCTGCAGGGACCCACTAGTTTCTGCGTTCTCAGGTTACAAGCCCATGTCACAATGTCGAGTTGTAGGTTCTGGGGATCAAATTCAGGTCCTCAGGTTTGTGAAGCAAGCACTTTAGCAGCTGAGAGACCTCTCCTCAGCCTGCAGAGCATGGTTTAATTTGTTGGCAGACAGTCAAGCTTTCGTGAGTAGAAGGGCAGCTTCCTCTTTATTTGAACGTTTGTGCCTAAAAACCCTTCAGGGTACCTGTGTACAGTTCCTATTCAAAGGGAAAAAATAACCAGTGGTTAAATGATGGGCTTTCTAAGTGACTTCTTCATCTACCTGATGATGAAAGGATTGGCCAGTTAAGAAGGTAGATACTATTCATTGTAATAAGAAGTGCTGGTAATTAATACATGTGTGTGAATGGTGTGTGTGTGTGTGTGTGTGTGTGTGTGTGTGTGTGTGTGTGTGTGAATGGTGTGTGTGTGTGTGTGTGTGTGTGTGTGTGTGTGTGTGTGTGTTGTAAGTTTTCCATTACATAGATTCCCTGGGCTACAATGTGGCGCAGGAGCATGATTTCTGGGTGAGACATTTTCTGCTTTTTCATGTCACGTCTTGCGTTTTCCACCTTTCTGTGTTCTTTCGGTTTCTTCACTTCCTTTGTCGGCTCCTGATCCCAGCCTAGATGCTGTCAGGAGCCCAGCAGGCAGGTGAAGGGAGCACAGGTTTTCCCTTGGCTGTCAGGATGTAAAGCTATATTAATATATAAAAGAGAAAGCCTGGGGCTTGGGCAAGCTGGCTCAGTGGATAAAGAACTTGCCGCTAAGCCTGAAGACCTGAGTTCAATTCCCAGGATGCTCATGGTGGAAGGAGAGTGGTGATTCCCATTCTTCGTCCTCTGACCCCCATGCATGTGTGAGTGCCCACACACGAGTGCCACATACTGGCAACCCACAGGCACACAAAATAAGTAAATAAAAATCTAATAAAAGTTTTTTGGAAAAAGAGGGAACAAATCGGACCTTGCCTGTCTGGTTATATTAGCATCTCATCATTTTTCAGAGTATTAAATGGTGTGTGAGTTTCTTTTTACAAGATACTTTTTTGTGTGGTTGAATTTTCACTCAGTCCTGATCCAGTGCTATATAAAGGGGGGGGGGGATCACCTAAGGATCCAAATAAGAACGAATCTTCCAGAGAGAAGGAAGCAGGATGCTTGCTATGCTGTGTGAAGGGGTCAGCCCTAGCAGTGTGACAGTAATGAAGATGGTCTGTGACACACTAGACGCCTGCGTGTGAGCACACCTGCATGTACACACGTCAATCTTTAAGTTTGGACTCATGGCTTTGCCAACAAATGTCCCATTAGCTGAGCAGCAATGCTTATTGTTTATTAAGCGTTTTCCTTAGGCTAAGAACTTTACAGCTAGCATCCTT
Source organism: Uromys caudimaculatus (assembly GCA_028551405.1). Taxonomy (NCBI): domain Eukaryota; kingdom Metazoa; phylum Chordata; class Mammalia; order Rodentia; family Muridae; genus Uromys; species Uromys caudimaculatus. The sequence continues at coordinate 54,510,087 of CM052712.1, read as the reverse complement.
TGGACCCTCACAGTTTCTTATGACATTGACAATATTATTAACATTATACTTCATAGTGAAGAAACGAAGACCAAGAGAGCTGAGATACCAACGGTCCTGGCAGAGCTGGGATTTAAACCAAAGCCTCTGTGGCTTTGAACTCTCGCTTTTGACATTTCCCCAGGAGCTACTGTCTTGCGGCTCTGACATCTCTCTCTCTCTCTCTCTCTCTCTCTCTCTCTCTCTCTCTCTCTCTCTCTCTTTCTCTCACCTCCCTCCATTACTCTGTTCCAAGCCACCCTGTATTTAGTACCGCAGGAGTTTTTAGAATACCATCTCCACCCTGCATGGTGAGCAGGGCTCTGGAGGCGACCTGGGACGTAGCATCATTTCAGATGCAGGGAGCTCATGCTCCACATCCAGAGAGCTGCTCTATGTGTGCCAGGTTGGACCCTGCTTGCCCATCGCTGGAGGCCTTTCTTTCTTTCTTTTTTTTAAATTTTTTTTCTTTTCTTTTCTTTTCTTTTTATTTTTTGATACTTTATTTACATTTTCAATGTTTCCCCCTTTCTAGGTCTCCTCTGTGGAAACCCCCTATGCCCTCCTCCTCCCCCACCTATATGAGGGTATTCCACCTCCCACCCACCCGCCCACCCACTCCCATATTCCCACCTTGACATTCCCCTTTACTGGGGTCTCTAACACCCTCAGACCCAAGGGCCTCTCCTCCCCATGATGGCCAACAAGGCCCTCCTCTGCCACATATGTGGTCCAAGCCATGGGTCCACAGATGTGTATTCTTTGGTTGGTGGTCCAGCCCCCAGGAGGACCGGGGGGTGGGGTCAGGTCTGTTGACACTGTTGCTCCCTCCATGGGGCTGCAAATTCCCTCAGCTCCTTCAGTCCCTTCTCCAACTCCTCCATCTGGGACCTCACTCTCAGTCCAGCCGTTACTGTTAAGTGAAACTTGGGTCTTCCGAACTTTTGGGCTAATATCCACTTACCAGTGAGTACATACCATGTTCGTTCTTTTGTGACTGAATTACCTCGCTCAGGATGATATTTTCAAGTTCCATCCATTTGCCTGCAAATTTCATTAAATCATTGTTTTTAATAGCTGAGTAGTACTCCATTGTGTAAATGTACCACTTTTTCTGTATCCATTCCTCTGCTGAGGAACATCTGGGTTGTTTCCAGCTTCTGGCTA
>CM052712.1:54475462-54508802 GCA_028551405.1 Uromys caudimaculatus | reverse complement strand
CCTGCAGACTTCTTTCATTAAGACATAAAGAGCTAAGAAATCAGTAAAATTACCTGCAAACATGTAAGAGGGCAGCAGGACATTTTTACTGCTATTCCTAAATGCTTTATTGAGTTCCCACCAACAGAGCAATATTTTATTTACGGATTTAATATAAATGCCACGAATTCTATACATTAACAGCACTCAAGTCCCACGCGGCTTAATTTTACCAATATGCTCTGTATTCCATGGGATATTTTTCTTTGTGATTGTTTTCAGTTTAGTGTGGAAAAAAAATGTTGATTGAACTTCTGCTTTATGGTAGGCACTAAATTTATGAGAATGCACAGGACACATGGCTGCCCCTATCCTTTCTCAAACAACATGTGACACAGCTCTTCTTAATGTGTGTGAGAAATCTGTGTGTCATCCTATATTTTAATTATTTGCTAACCCAAAGTTAAGCAAAGGGCTCAAGGACATTTTTAAAATGTATGGACAATGCTTGTTGGGGTTGGGACCTGTGTGCCATGGCAGGAATGTGGAGGCCAGAGGACAACTTAGGAGAGTCAGTTCTCTCCTGCCATCTTTATGTGGCTCCCAGAGATCATCAGGCTCCTGCAGTCAGCACCTGTATCCACTGAGCTGTCTCAGTGGACCGTCATGTACCTTAGTGTTGGGATATTAGTGCAGAACAGGTACTGTAAGTGTGAAACCTGAGGGCCTACAGGTATTCTGTATTGGACATGGCACTACTTTCTGATAGGCACACAGTCTTAAGCCAGCACTCACAGTCTTTGGGGGTGGTGTGTGTAGGGTTATCCTTCTCTAAGGAATTTACTAAATGTGTGACATGTCACCTGCTTAGCATGGGTGCTATTGAGGTTTTGAGCGTCAGCACTGACTCTCCTGATGTTTCCTGGGCAATGTACCAGCTAATGTAGAGGGCTCGTACTGGGCCTGCCACTGAGGCAACTGCCTTCTTCACACTGCAGCTTCATCTCATAAGCACTATGTGGGAACACTGGGAAGACGGCTCAGTGGTTAAGAGCAGTGTGCTGTTCTTTCAGAGGACTTGAGTTTAATTCCCACTATCCATATAAGGCAGTTCACAATTACCTGTAACTCCAGCTTTAGGGGGTCCAATGCCCACCTGTCCTCACATGTGCATGCATGTACACACACACACACACACACACACACACACACACACTTAAATAGTAAAAATAAATCTTTAAGAATGAAAGCAAGAAAACAAACAACTCTGTGGGATGTGCTGGAGAGATGGCTCAGTGGTTAAGGGCACTTGGTGCTCTCACAGAGGTCCTGGACTCAGTCCCCAGCACCCATGTCAAGCAGTTTGCAACTGCCTGTAGCTGCAGCTCTAGGGGATCCGGCCTTTTCTGGACTCCATTGGTACTGCACACACACACACACGATACATTCACACAGACGCAGACACATACACGTGAATAATTTTTCAAGGGGCGGAGAGATGGTTCTGTGGTTAAAAAGCACTTGCTGCTCTCACAGAAGACCCAGGTTTGATTCTCAGCAACCTCATGGTGGCTTACCACCATCTGTCACCAGTTCCAGGAGATCTGAAACCTTCTTCTGACTTCAGTAGGCACTATGCACACATGTGGTACGCAGGCATCCATACAAGGAAAACACCCATACACATAAAATAATAATACAAATGTCTTATTTTTAAAAGAAGCCCTTGTGGGGTGAAAGCTGACATTTTGATGCCCTGTAGAGATAGTTCTGGATTTGTTTTGTTTGGTTCTGATCTTGCAATGTACCATGCCACTTTCTGGGGAGACCCTGACAGAAACTGCGGCAACATAGAACCTGGCAAGGAGAAATGGTTCCCAGGGTCAGGGCTGAGAACCATCTAAGCAGTGTCTGAAGCTTATTGCTGTTCTACTTCTGTCCCTGAAGTTCTGGGAGTGACTATTGCTTGAGTAGTGTGTGTGTGTGTGTGTGTGTGTGTGTGTGTGCGCACGTATGTGACAGAGTACATGTGCGTGAGACAGTGTACATGCTTGTGAGTATGTATATGAGTGTGCGAGTGTGTGTATGAGAGAGTGTGTGTGTATGTGTGTATATATGAGAGATTGTGTGTGTGCATGTGTGTTTTCAATTTTGTTTTCTCTGTTTTACAAACTAAAACCTAATTCAATCTCTCGTCATACATGAAAACTTAGACTTCCCGAGGTAGATTGATCTGCTCAGGGCTGTACTAACCAGCGAGTGGTTGAGAAAGCTGAGCCACATGGCAACGTTTCCGCCTTTAGCCAGTGTTCTGTTCTGTCTGGGTACGGTGACAGGAGTTCTCTAAGAAGCATGGGTGCTGGCCAGGGTTAATTTCAGGACTTAATTTCCAGACAACTGAGGAGGAGATTATAGTTGCAATGATAAGAATGGACCACAGTCCATCATTAGATCTCCAGGGCTGGGACAAAGGGCTTTGCCATGCTGAAAGGGGGGACAATGTGAATGGCATCTTGCTAAATTCTTTTCTCTATTTAAATCTGGAAGGAGAGAGAAAGCTCCCCCGACTCCCTGCAATTCTGTACCATTTTGCTGCCCAGAATATGAGCAAAGCAACCAACATAGTGTCTTTCCCACTGAAACTGAATAAGAGAGGGGCAGATTAATGCATGTTTTTTCAGTTATAAAATGTAACATACTTACAGAGAATCATTGGCAGTCTCAGAAAGAACAACGAAGGAACTGTTGCTCACAAGTCTAACAAGAGACCACCTTGCCGGCCTCCCATGTTCCTCTTACTGCAGTGAAGTACACTAGTAGCATTTTGTTGGACTCGTCTGAGATCTGCTTTGCTTTATTATATTTTTAATTTATTATTTTTGTAAATGTAACTTTTAATATATGTTTAAGTTGTAAATTAATACAGCAACTGTATTTCTTTTTCCTAGCTAGTTCCCAATAACAACAAAGAAAAACCAAGACTTATTTTAAGGCTTCACCTCAATATCTGGACAGTCAAATGACTTATATTAATTTCCTTTAGCCCATCTGGCTACCTCCCAGCCAACATCCCTCATAATACTTGAATTTGAATTTTATTATTGGTCTGGCTCTTTGGACGTCAGGTGGGTTTCCATGATTCCTTTCTAGATCCCTTCCTCTGTGGCTCAAACTTCAAACTCCTCCTCCTCTCTCTCTCCTTCCCCTGGCTGGTGGAAGTCTCGCCTTATTCTCTCTTCTGCCCAGCCATTGAGTGGTCAGCATTTATTGACAAGCAGAGAATAAATGGTAAGAATTGTTTACACAAACTTGAGACAGGAGATTCTTGATCTAAACCTTACAATGCTGTATCCGAATTGAAACAAGATATGAGGGCAGAGAAATCAATATTTGAATAACAGAATGAAAACCTTTACACAGTGCACAAAACACTACGCCAACAATTTTTTTTCATTAGTGTGTGTGTGTGTGTGTGTGTGTGTGTGTGTGTGTGCGCGCGCGCGCGCGTGTGCATGCATGTGTGCATGAGATGCATGGGTGTGCATGCATGGGTGTACATGCATGGGTGTGTGTGCATATGAAGGGCAAAGGTTGATGTCACTCTTCTCCCTCAGTCACTGATACGGGGATTTCTCAGTCAGATCCAGACCTGGCACATGGTGAGTCTCCTTGGCCAGCTTGCTCTGGGGGTTGTCCATCTCTGCCTTTAGAAGCTGCAGTTTCATCATGATCACAGGGCTTCCTATGCATAGATTTCTTAGGGAGAAATATTGCTGTCATCAGGTGTGGTATCTTCAAGCCGCCTCCATCTTGTGACTTTTGTTTGTTCGTTTTGGTTTTGTTTTGAGGCAAGATCTTGCTGTGTAGTTCAGGCTGCCTTAGAACTAACTCTGGAGATCCTCCTGCTCCAGCCTCCCCAGCACGGGAATCACCGGACCACCTTCACAGATCATTCACGGTTTCAATTTTCTGCAATTCGCTACTGATAGCTTTTGGCCATTGAAATATTTTTGATGTTGCTCACACGTAACAATTGCATATTTACATGACGTATGATTCATGTATGCAACTTGAATGGTGGATCAGGGTAGGTGGCAGATTGCCATCTCAGACAGAGACCATTTCTTTGTGCTACAGGCATTGAAGGCCTTTTCTTCCACCTACTTCACAAAATTCAGTTAATTACTGTCAGCTATAACTTCCGCTGTGCTATAGAGCTTTAGAAGATGTTCCCATCAAACTGCAGCTCTGTATCCACCTAGATGGACACCTAGCAAGATATATATATATATATACCTTGACAATTGCAACTAGTTCTGCAGTCAACACTGCAGTGCAGACATCTTCCTCATACCAACTCCTGGTCATGTGACTATAAAGCCAGCAGTAGGCACGTCAATCATGTGGCTATTCTATTTCTAGCTTCCTGAGGAACTTCCATACATTTTTTGGTCATGGTTGTATTTGTTCACATTGCTGTGGAAGTTCTCTTTTCTCAGCATCTTTTCCCACATTTATTTGGGGTGTAGGAATGCATTATATATCTGGAACGTTAAAGTCTCAGGGTTACATGTACTACGAGCATCATGTCCAGCCTCTTGTTTGTTTCATTTCTTTGGGGGTGTAACTGCTGTGCACACAGTGTTTACTGCATATGCTTAGATGCTTCCTGTACACACACAAGGGATCTTTTTTTTATTTAACTTCAAAACATAAGCATGTTCCAGTACAATGGCTAATGGCACTGAATGTTGCGTGACATCATTTTGCAGGCACACCTTTCTTTACATATCTATGCCTTGTTATTGTTCTTGCTTGCTGGATCCCCTTATTGTAGCAATCTCTTCTTCAGCATCTTGGTGCTTGAAGTTTTGGATGGTGTTTCCTGAGTTAACAGGGATAGCTACTTCAACGAGTTGAATTCCTATATCAAAGGAAAGAACCAGCCCTTGCCAAATTGACTTTCAAAAGGTCAGATCATTTTGTCTTTATTTTCAGGTCACGTGGACTGGATCTGCTAGGAGAGCTCCCAGATCTCCAGAGAGACATAACTATGGTTTATTCTCCACTTGCACCTCATCTCAATGCTGCTTGTCACAGTCTGTGTTGCTCAAAGCACTTAGAATCATACTCGGGCTTCAAACTTTCTTATAGAAGTGATTAGTGTCATATCTGTTCACATTTCCTTGGCCATAGCAAATTTTATGGTCCTAACATCTTATGGGTCAGAGGACACTATCTGCCAGGTGCTCAGGAGAAGAATCACTATTGTGAACAGTCTGAAGTCCCAGAAAGAGGCAGAGGGAGTTTCTGTACACCATAGCTTTCATATTATATATATATATATATATGAAGAAAGATGAAGAAAGTGGCCTCAGGGGTTATAGCTCAGTGGGAGAACACTTGCTTAGCATGCACAGGTTGTTCGGTTCAATCCCTAATATCTGAAAAGGAAGGATGAGGAGCAAGAAGAGGAGGAAGAATAGGAGGGGGGGAGAAGGAGGAAGGGAGAGCCAGAGTGTGAGAAAGATTGTCTTTGGGGTCTGTCCCTTTAACTTTTTTTCTCTTTGTGTATGTGTACCTGTGCTCATGTTTGTGTGTGTGCATGTGTGTAGAGGCCAGCGTTTGATAGCAGGTGTCTCCTCAGTTGATATGTGTCTTACTTTTTGAGGCAGGTTCTCTCACGGAACCTTCAGCCCACTCACTAGGAGAGACCAGCTGGCCAGAGAGCTCCACAGATCCTGCTGTCTCCACCTCTTCAGGGCTGGATTAGTGGTTGTGGCCCCACACCTGCCTCTGCTTTGCAAGGCAAGCACTTTTCTCCTTGAGCCATATTTCAACCCCCTTTCCTTACCTTTCATTTTGAAGAATTAGACATCTGAGGTTAAAAAATAATACATAAAGTCCAATATAGCCTTCCCTCAACTTCCTGCAGGGAGGGCCTCTTGTGTAACCGTAGTACAGCATGGAACCAGGAAATAAACATTGGTGCAAAAATGGAAATGGACTACAGACCTCACCCAGTTTCCACAACTTTACGGATACTTCTTCATGTGTGTTTCCATGCAAATGTATGTATGTATGTATGTATGTATGTATGTAAGCATGCCCTGTGCCTATGCGGATATATTCTCTCACATGGGTTTGGTTTTATAGAGTCCAGAAGAGGGATTGCTGTATCCCCTGGAGCTGAGGCTACAGACTTTTGTAGGAGGCTCAGTTTGCCCCATGGATGCTGAGATCTAAACTACCACCCTGCTGATTGCTCAGTGAGCACTCCTAACCGACCAGTCCTCTTCCCAGTCCATCTGTTACTCTTGGGCAATGAAGCCATTCTTTTCTGTTTGTTTGTTTGATGCAAAATGCAAGAGAAATTTATTGATTCATCAATATGCTGAGGTCGCTCTACATACCAAGATGGGAGGGCGACCAAAGCCATTCTTTTAGTGTTTTAATTCTATGAAATTTAGTAATCTCTCCACAGATTTGCATAACTATCAACCTAATTAACTTTTCCTTCCCCACAGGACAGCCTACGAGACTCTTCATGCTTATTCCGCTGCTGCCCTTTGGTGTCCACTAACCTGGCACCTGTCTCTGTAGCTTCGTGACAGTAAGTATGTTTAAGAAGTAGAATTGTACAATGTTTATTGTCTTCAGAGTGGCTGTCGTATGCACGTGCTTTACTTTTCTTCATTTCTACAGTAGTCTAAGGTGTGGATGTATGATTGATTTATCCAGTCACATGTCAAAGACATGAGGGTTGTCTTCAGATTTGGGCTATCACAAGCAAAATCTTTGTGAGTACAGGCTTATAAGTCTTCTGTAGGTCAAGAGGGCAGCTGTCAGGTTGTGTGGTAAGTGCATGTTTAGTTTTATAAACCACATTTAAATCTTTCCAGAGAATGTAATATTACATTCTCAAAGAGATCTAGTTTCTTTGAGTCTTTCCAAGAATTTCCAAGAATTACATTTCAAAATATTTTAGAGGCCTGGGAGGTGGCTTCATGGACAAAGATATCTGTTGGGCAGTAACTGAGTTTAGATCCCCAGTACCCATGAAAATGCCAAGTGGGTGTGCATGGTAACTTTCTTGTAATTCTAGTACCAGGGGGTGACCATAGTGGTTCCCAGGATGAGCTGCTGACTAGACTAGCCAAGTCAGTCAGTTCCTGGTTCAGCAAGAGAGCTTGCTTCAATACACAAAGAAGAGCTGGATCAAAGAAGACACAATTGTCATCCTCTGGCCTTCACACACACACGCACACATGTTCATGTGCACATGCAAACACAGATATGCTCATGTGCATGTGAGCACCCATGCTCATGTGCATGCACACAACATGCATAACCTAAAAATTTTAGTTGTTTAATGGGTGCACAGTGATATCTTATCATATTTTTAATTAATTTCCCTAATGGCTAACGATGTTGAACATTTGTTAATGTGTTTATGTGCCTGCTGTGTCTTCTCTCTAATGAAATGTCCTTTCCCCCTTACTAATTGACTTTTGTTTGCATATTGGGTTTTGAGAGTTCTCTGTCTAGTGCAGATACAGGATGCTGGCCAGATATACTGCTTGCAAGGATTTCCTTTCTCTTTGCCCTTTTCCCCCCATCTTTTAACAAAATCTTTTTAAAAAGTTAGGTTTCTCTGTCTCTCTCTGTCTCTCTCTGTCTCTCTCTGTCTCTGTCTCTCTGTCTCTGTCTCTCTGTCTCTCTGTCTCTCTCTCTCTCTCTCTCTCTCTCTGTGTCTGTGTCTGTGTCTGTGTCTGTGTGTTTACCTGTCGAGACCAGAGGTCAGTGTTGGATGTATTTCTCATGTTTTGCTCTCCACTTAATTTTTGCGACAAGGTCTCTTACTAAATTTAGAGTTTACTATTTAATCTGGATTAGCTGGCCAGCAAGCCTTCAGCATTAACCTATCTGTCCCATCCCCCTAGTACTAGGGTTATAGACACAGGCGCCATCATTCTTATGCTGGCCCGTCTTATGTCAACTTGATACACAAACTAGAGTTATCTGAAAGGAGGGAAACTCAAAAGAGAAAATGTCTCCATAAATGCTGTAAGGCATTTTCTTAAGTAGTTACTTATGGGGGTGGGGACAGTCCTTTTTGGGTGGTTCCATACCTAGGCTGGTAGTCTTAGGTTTTACAAGACTGAGCAAGCCATGGTGAACAGGTCAGTAGGCAGCACCTCATGCCATGCAGAGACTCCATGGCTTCTGCATCAGCTCCTGCCTTCAGGTTCCTGCCCTGATTGAGTTCCTATCCTGACTTCCTTTAATGATGAGCAGAGTTGAGGAAGTGTACGCTGAACAGACCCTTTCCTCCCCAACTTGCTCTTTGGTCATGGTGTTTCATCATAGCTAAAGAAACCCGAACTAGGGCAGTGTCCAACCTTTTTATGTGGGTGCTAGGGATCCAAACTTCAGGACCACATGCTTGTGTAGCAAACGGTTTGCCCACTGAGTCATCTCCCCAGCCTCACATTATCAACCCTTTTATGGGTTGTGGTTTTGGTTCCACATCCTTACCCTGTCCCCAGATTTCATCTGCCATATTCTCAGTGTCCAGTCTGGAATCCATCTGATAAGAGATTTTTGGAATGGTCTGTTTCAGCAAGGCACCACCAGCTGCCACCCTCTTCTTTAGACTCAAGTTCAAGGGAATTTCCCTCAGAACAGAAATCCTCGGCATAGGTAGAGCCGTTTGGGGAGTGGGATGTGTGTGTGTGTGTGTGTGTGTGTGTGTGTGTGTGTGTGTGTGTTTGGGGGGGAGGTAGTCTTTCTGGAGATATTTTCAAATGGAACATTTCAGTGATGTGGAAATGTATTCAATAGGCCTTAAGGCCAGCCTGACTGAACCTGCAAATGCTTGCTCACTGGACACAGTCAAGGCCTAGAAGTCCTGCTCTGGTACAGAGAATGCACTAGGAGAAGGAAAGTAAAGCATATATCTCCACATGCCCTGTCAGCTGGGGAATAATACCTCTCTGATTGGCTCTACAGTTAAGTTCTGACCCCAAAGCTACAAGCATTCTGGCCAAGTGTTTCAATGACTTACAGCCACAGTTCCTCAGAAGACTGTCTCAGTATTTGGGGGGGGGGGCTATTCCAGACACTGGAGTTATCTCTTTAGAAACTGACACAGAGCCCAAGCTAAAGGCTATCATTTAACATGCAGTCTTTTGATTTTTCTCTCATAAATTGACTAATTTTTAAGGTAATAAAAAGGATTCTATAATCTGGTACAAATCTGATAATTCTTAACATTCTCCTGTAGGTAAATGTCACAGTGTGTGTATCTTTGAAATTCCAAAACTTTAAAAACACACATTAAACATATTTTGCTTTCAATCGAACTAGATTAAAACCCCCAGTAAAACCCTCAGTTGGATGTGGTGGTCCATGTTTGTAATCTTAACACAGTGCAGCAGAACTACTAGCCTGGACTACATAGTGAATTCTAGGCTGGCCTGGGTTACATGGGTAACCTACTTAGGGTATTATTGCTATAATGAAACACCATGACTAAAAGGAAGTTGGGGAGAAAGAGGTTAATTTGGCTTACCCTTCCACAGCACTGTTCTTCATTGAGGGAAGTCAGGGCAGGAACTTGGATGCAGGAGGTTTGCCTACTGGCTTGCTCCCCATGGCTTGCTCAGCCTGCTTTATTGCAAAACCCAAGACCACCAGCCCAAGGACAGAACCACCCTCAATGGACTGGACCATCTCCCATCAATCCCTAATTAAGAAAATGCCTTACAACCTGATGAGACATTTTCTTCATTGAGATTCCCTCCTTTTAGATGACTCTAACTTGTGTCAGGTTGACATAAAACTAGCCAGCATGCATAGCAAGACCCCATCTCCAAAAAAAAAGGAGGTAAATAAAATTCTGTAACTCAACCATCAGGATCTAGAATCATATCTAGTCCATATAAATTTAGTAGGTTTAAATGTATGCTGTACTTTATTTCCAAAAAGATGAAAGGATTACTTAATAAGTTACATCTTCTTGCAAACACATTTTTATCTCAGTTGTCTTTACTGTTTTGTAAATAGCTTGAGTCAATTGCTCTTTTTTTATGTGCTAAGACATATAGAGCAAAATGTAAAAAGACCCATTGTAGAACATTGGTGACCTTACCTTTATCAAGAATTGATTGGAGGAGCTAGCAGGCCTGGAGGCCGAGGGATGGGTTTAATTCTTGAGGTCCTTGGCAGTGGGCTATGTCTAGGATTATAATTATGACTATGTTTATTTATTAACATTTCTACTGGGCCATTTTAGTTGATTAGCACAATGCAATTATACAAAAATATGCAGCTACAAGTTCTGGGAAGTCTCTACATTGCTAGGAAAGTCTAAATATGATATCATTTCTGATTTTCAATGATTTAATTAAAATAAACAAGCATACAATAGTCTCAGTATATTTTATAATATGATGAACTACATCTAATTGCTGAAAGTAGAAGCAATGAGAGTTAGTAATCTCAAGTTCTTGGCTAATTACTTCTTGGGCCCTTCTCTGTCCACCAAACAGAAGAGACACATTCTGTTCAGGTGAAGGCCCTGCAATGGGGGTATCACTAGGCGATAGAAAGTGTGCTTAGTAACTCTGAGGAGCACCAAGACAAATATGAATAAGCAAAGGGAGAAAGGGAAGGGAGATATAGCCTAGTTGGAAGCACGCTTGCCCAGAACACACTAAAGCCCTGGGTTAGATTTCCAGCATCGAATAAAACTGGGTGTGGTGGAGGATACCTGCAATCCAAGCACTGGGGAGGTGGAAGTAGGAAGGTCAGAGTTCAAGACTGTCTTATGCTGCATGGTTGGCCTGAGTCTCTTTGCTTTTCCTCTTTTCTGTGCTTCACAGATTCATCCTGTGGCCGTAGACGCCCCGCAGTTTTGGGAGGAAGTCAGAGGACAAGCCTAGTGTGAGCAGAGCAACCCAGGAACAGCTGTCAAATAAAGGACCTTCTGCCTTTCTGAACCACTCCTCTGGAGAGACCAAGGCTCCTGAGAGAGATTTAATCCTTGTTGAAATAAAAGTTCCTCCCAAACCTTGAATTTTGCACAGCATTTGTTTAGAGTACCAGTTCTTTTCTGAGGGGGAGGTGGGTGAGATAGGGTTTCTCTACAAATCCCTGGCTGCCCTGATGTCTTGGAGCTCACTAGGTAGACCAGGGCTGGCCATGAACTCTCAAAGATCTCCCAAATGGTAGGGTTCAAGGCATGCAGTCTAGAGTACTATGTCTTAACACAGGCTATGCAGACCTCTGGAAGTCATTATTAATACTAGGTGGGGGGAGGGTTATCAATGAAGCTGTAACTATTTTCATAATTATAAAAATAATAATTAATTTTTACCCCGCTGCCTCTCTCTTGAATACAGAGTGGAATTTTCTAAAATTTACTTGATATGCAATACTGCAGTACTTTGATCGTAGAGACAAATATGTGAGTACAGCAGTCTCCTTACTAGACCAAATGCTAAGAAATTGGCAAAATGCAAAACAATGCCATTATTTTAATACATTTAAAAAATATTATTTCATCTAAGTATGTTAATTATGTTAACACTTGGTGGGTTTCATCATTATTTTTAAATAAAGTGCTAGGTGAATATTGTAAGCTATTTTCCCCCCTCAGTTTTTATTTCTACTACAGAAAGTATCAAAAGATAAACTTATAATCAAGAGCACTTTGGGGGCCTGAAGGATGAAAAGGAATCTGGGGACCACAAATGTTTATTGCAGAGGCCAGCAGTGTGGACGAGAGTAGATGCTCTCTTCCACCCCAAAGGCCATTACTTTCTTGGGGAGAGGAGCTGTGTGTGACCTGCCTGCAAGAGACTGTCAAGATCCAGCCTGCTGAAGTTTCTCAGTAAACGGAGTGGGGGGAGGGATCAGACAGTTAGGCCCTTACCTGAGACTCCAGCACCACCTGCAACTCACTCCCTGCTGTTTGTAATTCTGCTCCAGCCACATGTGGTCTTGGGGGGGGGGTTGCTAGAAGATATAATGGGGGGCGGAAGGGCTTACTCATGTTCCGGCAGGTCACCTCCCCTCACGCACACTCCTGTAACTACACTTAATCAAATCACTGTTCACCAAGTTAGACTTGGGTGGAATCATTATTTTGTTCTGTTGTGGCATTGTGGAGTAAAGAGATACTTGCTGATGTCTCACCAGGAGACGTTAACACAACAAAGGAAACCTTGGAAGATATTGGGTTCCCTCACTTCATTTATAGGTTGAAAATTGATGCCCAATGAGGTAAAATCGTTTACCTGGTATACTATACAAATTGTCTTGCTGAATATAAAGCAATCATTCATTTTGCTGTCAAATATGGACTTTGACCTGAGCTTGCTCTGTCCTGGGTGTTGTCTGGGGCTTCAGCTAGGGTGACTGCACTGTCTGAGGGCTGGGTCAACTGAGCTTGGCAGGAACCATTCCTCTTTTCTCCTCCTACCAGGTCCCCTTCACGGCTCCCAGGGCTTCTTCACAGAGTGAGCCTCTGTGGAAACATCAAGGGTTCTTAATGACCTCCATTTAAAAGTCATGTTGTTCCTGAGACCAGGCCAGTTTCAGGAGGAGGAAAGTTGGTCTCCTCTCAGCCAGAGGAGGATGAAGAGGAGGAAGGTCTGTGCTTCTAAGAATGAAGAACATCTCAGTGGCCATAAACACGCCAAAGGGGCGTGCATAGTTCAGAACCTGAAAAGGAGGCTACTGAGGAAGATGCTGAGGAGTGGCCTCTCGACACAGGAGAAAATTTAGTCTCCCTCCCCTTAGGATACTGAGCTATCCTCAGCAGTCTTACTGGCTAGTTGCCTGTAGAGATAGCCTGCTCTAGAATAGGGGTTCTCAACCTGTAGATTGAGATCCCTTTGGGGGTTGAATGACCCTTTCACAGGAGTCACATCTCAGATACCTGCATTAAGACTTATAACAGTAGCAAAATTGTAATTATGAAGTAGCAATGAAATAATTTTATGTTTGGGGTCACCATACCATAAGGAAATGCATTAAAGGATCACAGCAGTAGGGAGTTGAGAACCACCGCTCTAGGAAGTTCTGCCATGGAGCAGAAATCTGTTTCCCACTGGCCCTACAGGATGGCTGCACTCTTTTGTTGCTTTAAGACAGTGCTAGGAAAGGTTTGCTCTTGTCTTTTGCGTGAGGCTCTAAGACTGTTTCATTCTTGGGGCTTCTTTGGTTCCAGATTTGTGACTCTTGAAAGTTTCCTCTATTTATAAGGTCCTGTGTATGCCAGCTTGTCAACCAATTCTCTGCAATTGGTCTGCATGGCCCACTTTTGACTAGTGTTCTCATGCATACACACCACACACACACACACACACACACACACACACACACACACACACACTCACAAAACCATATACCACACACATACACACCACATACATATATATCCCCCACACACATACCACACACTCACACACACATATTCACACACACACATACACACCACACATACCACACACACACACACACACTACACACACACATATACACTACATACATATCACACCACACACATACACACACACTCACATATACACACACACACCAGACACATACACACCACACATACCACACACACATATACCAGACACATACACACCACACATACCACACACACATATACCAGACACATACACACCACACATACCACACACACATATACCAGACACATACACATCACACATACCACACACACATACACCAGACACATACACATCACACATACCACACACACACTCCTCTCACACACAAACACACACACACACACACAAAATCATGCACACCAGCATTCTTGCACTTTACTATTACCCATGTATACTAATAGTGTGCTGTGAAAAGCATAGAGGATTAGCTCGGTGGTAGCCCCTGGCTAGCAAGAGTGAGGTCTGGACTTCAGTTGCCAGCATCAGACTAAATAAAGCTAAAAACACAATATGCAGACTGAAACTCCTAGATCTTCCTCAAGGACTATGCTGACCATGCTTGCTCAGGTCATCTGGATGTCTGTGATGGCTATTTCTGTTTGTCAGCTTGATTACATCTGGAATGAACTACAATCCAGAATTGGAGGGCACATCTATGATCCAGATCTTGAGGCTGGAAGACAGGTTTCTGACCTGGATCTTGACATGGAGATCTTGAGGCATAGTGGCCATGAAAAGCTTAGGCGCAGACAAGGTACGACACACTTTTAATTATAGGAGACTGAGGCAAGCAGATCTCCGAATTCAAGGTCAATCTGCAGAGCAAGTTCCAGGACAGCCAAGCTTAGGCAGTGAAGGAGTTGGAAAACAGAAAGCTGATGATGATGTAATGGAACAGGGGGGCCATGTTCCAGCTCCAGCAAACAGCAGAACTCGGCAGCTTCAGCCATGTGGCTCTGCCTTTATAGTCAAGAGGAGAAGGAGACTACTGGGACAATTGATGCTGGTGAGCTGGAGCTAAGAAATTAGCAGTGATTAAGAAGAGACCAGCATCACTGAGGTGAAATCTGCGAAGCATTTTCTGAGAGCACAAAGAAGCTGTGTTCCAGAGATAGCCAAAGTTGTAACTCATGCTGCAGCTGTTTTGGTAATGTGTAAGAGTCACCCAGATGGTACTGGTTTTGAAGGCATGAAGAGGTCATGAAGGCTTGACACTGTAAGAGGCCATTGAAGGCCATAGGTGAAGGTGCAGCCTCAGTTTCAGTTAAAAGCCGAGGACTGAAGGGGCCATGCAAAGAAGTTGAGGCTTGGCACCATGAAGGGAGCCCATGAGAGGCTCTGGGTGAAGCCTGGTTGTAGTGAGAAACCCCAGCATGTTAGAGGTGCCACTACCATGGATGGCCACTAGGAATAGCAGCCACAAAGCCATGGAGTCAACCAGAGCCCAGTGTGCTACAGAGGGCAGAGCTGAAGTGACTCAAATCCTTTTGAGAAACCCAGAAGATCATGTGTGGATCCCAGACATTGCAGCAAGAAGCTGTAAAGTTGAAATTGCCTTGAAGACCCCAAGATGTTCAAGATGCCAGAGCTGGGGGGCTATCTGCTGAGGAAAGCTGCTAACAGGGAGTGGGACCAGCCCAGGAGAAAGAAGTTTGTTGCAGTCAACAAAGGGGAAAAAAGAGTTGGAGATCTGAAGACTGTTTGACATCAGACATGAGATGCAGAATTTGGAGTTTGCCCAGATGGTTTCCTGTCTTGCTTTGGAGATTACACTTAGGTGACTGGATGGATCTCAGAAGAGACTTTGAACTTTGGACTGTTAACATTGTTGATACTGCTATAGACTATGGGGACTTTGGAGTTGGACTAAATGTATTTTGCATTATGCTATATTTAGGTATGGCCCTCATAGACTCATGTTTGGACAAGCCTATGGGGGTCAGGGAGTGGAAAGTGGTGGTTTCAGTATGCCTAGCCCAGGGAGTGGCAGTATTTGGATTTGTGACCTTGTTGGAGTAGGTGTGCTACTGTGGGCTTGGGCTTTAAAACCCTCATTCTAGCTGCCTGGAAGCTAGCCTTCTAACAGCCTTCAGATGAAGGTGTAGAACTCTCTGCTGCTCCTGCACCATGCCTGCCTGGATGCTGCCATGCTCCTCCCTTGATAATAATGGACTGAACTTCTGAACCTGTAAGCCAGCCCCAATTAAATATTGTCTACAAGTTGCCTTGGTCATGGTGTCTGTTCACAGCAGTAAAACCCTAACTAAGACAATGTCTCTAAGTGTTGCATGAGTTCAGTTTCATCTCCAGAAATTTTATCTGGGAGCTCGATGATCAACCAGTAAGCCAACCAATAAGCTCTAGGTTCAGTGAGAGACTCTGTCTCAAAAAACTAGGTGGAGACCAACTGAGAGACATAGATACCCGAGGTCAGTTCATAAGTTGAACCTGACACTATCTTCCTGAATGCAGACATTGTTACTAAAACTACTCAAATCCCAAGGCACCATATAACCAGCGTTAAATATTGGCTCTGTACTTTTACTAGATTGTTGAAAAAGGTTCAGCCAGACAGAGGCCCCTGTCACTTCACTTGAGCCCATCCCCTATGCCACCATCAATCTACTAATCAGCATCATTCACCTAAATGTTGTTAATTCATCTAATGGTACTATCGTTTAGTCCACATTTCTCCATGTTGTCCACTGTGATATTGTGAGAAGCCTGGACGAACGCTCTCTTGAAGTCCAGATACATTATGTCTGTGGCACTTGGCCACGCTCTAAATCCACTAACCCTGTCAAAGGAAATGAAGCAAATCGGACTCTTCAAGCGAGCCGTGCACTTTGATGCTCAGCTTTGCTTCTGTTCTTCGCTCTGCCGAGGATCTCCTTGCGTAACACCTTGCCTGCCTATTTCTATTGCTTATTGCTCTTCAGTGAAGCCTTGTTCCTTGACTCCAGGAATATTTCTTTGTGCCTGAGTTATACAAACCTTGAATATAATGTCTCCAGGCTGTTTATATGTATCGCGCTCATTTAGAATTAGGCGTCTATTATTTGATGACTGGTTCCGCTAGAGCTGGGACCTATTGACAGTCACTTCCTTTCTAACATACCTCTCACTCCAAAATCTAGTATGGCACCCAAGGAGGTTTCCAAATGCTGATTCCTAATTGGAAAGATCAGGGCTTCTTGGTGACCTGGCTGGTGCCAATTGTTGGCAAAGATGGGAAAGATGAGGCTAGACCATTCTGTTGCTCCATTCAGAACTTCCTAGCTACAGGAGGTCATCAGGGGCCTGTCAATTGAATTAGATGCTGAGAAGAGAGTCCCACTAATCAGAGCTAGGCTAACTTAAATGTTAAAACTGCCGCTGAGGGAATAGGAGATAGCTCCATCAGCAAAGGGCTTGAGGCCCTGAGTTTAGAGCTGCAGCATAACAAAACTTGGTGAGTGAGAGTCTTTTACCTGAGTGCAAGAGTCACAGAGAGACAGGTTGGATTGCCAGCTAGTCTAGCCAACTGGTAAGTTTGAAGTTCAGTGAGAGACTCTGTCTTAAAAATTAGGTGGAGAGCAACTGAGAGAGATACCTAAGAACAACCATTAGCCTCCATGTACACACACACACACACACACACACACACTCACATACATACACACACACACACACTCACAAACACACACACATGCACACACACACACACACTCACATACATACACACATACACACACATACACACACACACACACACACTCACATACATACACACATGCACACACACACACACACTCACATACATACACACATACACACACATACACAGAGAGAGAGAGAGAGAGAATGTCACTGTAATGAAAATATATGCAAATGTACCTAGATCTGTGAGTGAATAATGCTATAAGAACCCCACTGATGAGCTTTGTGGGGTGCCCACAAAAAAAATCTCCATTTCCTGTAAACTCATAAACAAAGGCAGAGAATCCAGCATGTCTCCTGTCTTCCCATGCTTGCCACATCTTAGTGACCAAAGGATTGGTAAACTTCTTACTTCCCTTCATCCCTCTGCCTCCATCCCTCCCTTCTCTTTTTCTCTTCTTTCCCCTCTCCCTTTCCTTTGATGCTGAGTAGCCTAGCTTGGCTTGCGGTCAAGAGCTCCTCCTGGTGCAGGTGCTATAGGAACGGAGCACCGCACCCATCCTCTCCTGAATAGCATTCTAGCTAGTGCATTGACAAGGAGTGCAATAATTAGAACTCTGCCATCAGGTGCCATCTAAATAAATGACATAGAGTAACATAGGCCATGTCAACCAAGGACCTTTAAAGTCTTTAGGCTAAAAGACAACATTAAAAGGAATGGTCCCAGCCGGGACAGAGCAACCTCCACATCATCGAAGACAACCAGCTTTCAAAGGTGGTGTAGTGGGAATAACACAGCGTTTGTACAGAGTATCCCAGTTAAAGACCCTAACGTGCAGGGGTGAGGAGCTGTGGCACACACCTTTAATCCCAGCACTTGGGAAGCGGATCTCTATGAGTTCAAAGTCAGCCTGGTCTACATAGTGAGTTCCAGGCCATCCAGGGGTACGCACTGAGACCCTATCTCCAAAACAAAACAAAGCAAAACCTAAAACTAAACTCAACTTTAACATGTAGCTGATCAAGCCTCTGGGGTCAGCTGCTACCATGTTACAGAAAATACGTAAGATTGGAGTGAGATGACCCATGGAAAGTCCATAGCATAAGTGAGTCATTTTCTTCTCAAATTAATTATAAGGGTAAGAAGGCGCCTCACTGGTAGAGCAGTTGGTTAGCAGGTATGAGAGCCTAGGTTTGATCCATGGCATGGCACTGCAAAATAATAAGACACAAAGATTATTATTTTAACAATTACTAATAATTGTTATCACCATATAACTTGTAAAGAGAAAAGGGAGCACAGGAGGGAGTCTCTAGAGCAAAAGAGATGGCTGCAAAAGAATCCAAGTGCAGCGCGTACGCCAGCAGTGCTTGAATTCTGAGTCAACGGCACAACTTAGAACAAGAGAGAAAAAACAAAATTTCTTTGTGAACCATTCAGGGGAAATGAACATTGGGTGATTGAGGAGGTGAAGGCATTGCTGTTTATTACTCTATTATTAATTATTATTTACTTTTTATTTATTTATTGGTGTGAGAATGGCACTGCGATTGCATTTTTTTTTTTAAGAAAACCCCATCTTTTAGAGAAAATATGAAACTCTCTAAGGAGGGCATTCTATGGTGCCTTACATTCCCCTCTTAGCAACCTAGTGGGAGCAGAGTGGGCATGTGAGAAAGAAGGCTGGCAATGCGAATGGATGGCTGCCATTTCTGGGTTAGAGGTTCCTGACGCCTCCTTTATATGGTTCTTGGCCCTTTGTACAGTTGTTTCCCATAATCCTTTTTGTTCACTTTCAAATTCCCCTTGGAATTCTGTAGTCATCTGCATTTCAGAACCCACTTTGGTTTCCTTTCTGAAAAAGGCAGTTCATCAGAAGAATTACCTTTCCACCTCTGCTTCAGTCCCATGTGAGTGCATGTGTGAGTGTGTGAGAGTGTGAGTGCATGTGTGAGTGTGTGTGAGTGTGTGAGAGTGTGAGTGCATGTGTGAGTGTGTGTGAATGCGTGAGAGTGTGAGTGCATGTGTGTGTGTGTGTGAGTGTGTGAGAGTGTGAGTGCATGTGTGAGTGTGTGTGAGTGTGTGAGAGTGTGAGTGCATGTGTGAATGTGTGTGAGTGTGTGAGAGTGTGAGTGCATGTGTGAATGTGTGTGAGTGTGTGAGAGAGTGTGAGTGTATGTGTGAGTGTGTGTGAGTGTGTGAGAGAGTGTAAGTGCATGTATATGTGAGTGCACGTGTGAGTGCATGTGTGAGTGTGTGTGACTGTGAATATGTGTATGAGTGAGTGTGTATGTGTGTGTACACATGTGAGTATGTGAGAGTGTGAGTGCATGTGTGTGAGAGTATGAGTGCATGTGTGAGTGTGTAAAAGAGTGCATGTGTGAGTGTGAGAGTGTGAGTGTGTGAGAGAGTGTAAGTGCATGTGTGTGTGTGAGTACACGTGTGAGTATGTGAGAGTGTGAGTGCATGTGTGGGTGTGAGTGCATGTGTGAGTGTGAGTGCATGTGTGAGTGTGAGTGCACATGTGAGTGCATGTGTGAGTGTGAGTGCATGTGTGGGTGTGAGTGTGTGAGAGTGTGAGTGCATGTGTGGGTGTGAGTGTGTGAGAGTGTGAGTGCATGTGTGGGTGTGAGTACATGTATGAGTATGTGAGAGTGTGAGTGCACGTGTGAGTGTGAGTGCACATGTGATTGCATGTGTGAGTGCATGTGTGAGTGCATGTGTGAGTGTGTGTGAATATGCGTGTGAGTGGGTGTGTATGTGTGTGTACACGTGTGTATGCATAAGCCAGAGGCCAACCCTAGTTAGGTGTTGTTCCTCAGGAGCCCTCTCTCTTGCTTTCTAAAGTGGGGTTTCTCGGTGGCCGGGGGTTCGGTGTAAGCCAGATCGGCTGGCCGGAAAGCCCTAGAGACCTGCCTGCCTGTCAGGGTTACAGATGCGCCACTGTTCCCAACTTTTGAATGTGTAAAGTGGGGGCTGGGGATTGAGCTCAGGACCCTGTGCTTGTGTGGTGAGCACTGTATTGACTACCGAGTCATCTCCAGTTCCTCTTGCTTCATTCTCTATGGCCCCACTGGCATGTTTCCCTGGGCCTCAGAGTTCTATAAGAACTCACAAAAGTGGTGAGGACCCTTCTAGTTCAGGCCCAGCCCATTGGCTCTGGTCCCTGTCACTGGTATTTACACTAATCCTTCCCTGCTGAAGGTTACTCTCTTTGACAGAAAAGGCAGAGTCAAACTAGGAGTTTTATTTGGTTTTCTTCATCATTTTTCAATGTTGAAAAAAATCAATTCCAGGTAGAATTTATCCCTTTTGTCATCTGGCTTCAACCCTAAAGAGGGCT
Source organism: Uromys caudimaculatus (assembly GCA_028551405.1). Taxonomy (NCBI): domain Eukaryota; kingdom Metazoa; phylum Chordata; class Mammalia; order Rodentia; family Muridae; genus Uromys; species Uromys caudimaculatus. Next base: position 54,488,356 of record CM052712.1, on the reverse strand, counting down.
CTTTGGTCATCATTGGATTTTTAACCCCTGTCACTTAAACTCGATTTTCATAGGGTACTGTTAATATTTAGAATGACTTATTCCTGCCTTCATTCCTTTGCATGGGGTTGTTGGTTTCTTTGGGAAAACCTTTTCTTTCTTAAGAGTTTTTGCTCATTTACAATACCACAGTAGAGAGAGGATGGCCCACACGTGGTGGCATCAGGCAGTGTTGACGAGTATTAGAAGGCAGAGACGGAGCTGTTTCACAAGCGTCGCCTTTCTAGAAGGCAAATTTGCAGTATGTGTTCAGAGCCTTTCAAATACATACGCTGCTGTGATCACAGACTTCCTACCTCATCAATTAATCCTAAGAACACAAATGTATAGAGAGACTTACCTAAAAGAATGTTCTGAGTAGTGTTTTAAATATTTTAAAAAATATTAGAAGCACCAGGTGATGGTGGTGGTGGTGATGGTGGTGGTGGTGCATGCTTTTGAATCCCAGTACTTGGGAGGGGGAAGAAGAGGCAGGTAGATCTCTGAGTTTGAGGTCAGCCTGGTCTACAAAGCAAGTTCCAGGAGAGCTAGGGCTACACGGAGAAACCCTGTCTCAAAAAAACAAAACAAACTGTCTTAGAGTTTCTATTCCTACACAAAAGAGCATGACCAAGAAGTAAGTTGGGGAGGAAAAGGTTTATTCAGCTTACATTTCCAAGTTGCTGTTCATCACTAAAGGAAGTCAGGACTGGAACTCAAGCAGGGCAGGAAGCAGGAGCTGATGCAGAGGCCATGGAGGGATGTTACTTACTGGCTTGCTTCCCCTGGCTTGCTCAGCTTGCTTTCTTATAGAACCCCAGGACTACCAGCCCAGGGATGGTACCACCCACAAGGGGCCCTCCCACCCTTGATCACTAATTGAGAAAATGCCTTACAGCTGGATCTCATGGAGGCATTTCCTCAAGGGGGGTTCCTTTCTCTGTGATAACTCCAGCTTGTGCCAAGTTGACACACATAACCAGCCAGTACACAAGCAAACAAAAATTAGAAGCAGTCTTACTGTCTAATAATGTGAGTTTGTCAAAACAAACAACGGCTTTATTGCACATTGCAATACTACATGGCCATAAAAAGGTTTCCTCATTGGGACTTTCCCAGTATGGGCACTGTCCCTGATGTGTCCTTGACGGAGAAAGAAAGCTACAGAGTAGTTCATGGAGTATGTTGCCAATTTTTAAAAACTGCATTTCATTTTGTAAAAATGTATATGAGCCGAAAGAGAAAAGACAGCAAAGATACACAAGAATACTTGCTTTCTCTATTCATGTGTCTTATCCATTCCACGACATTTTTCTTTTTCTTTTTTTCTTTTTCTTTTTCTTTTTTACTGTAGATAGTTACTACTTCAAAATATGAAGGGGAAGCAATAGAGATGGAATAAGAAAGAAGGAATCGACTGTGGATCTAGTACAAGTCTCTGGTTGTGGGTTGGCTTCTGTGACTTGAGTGGCCCTCAAGAACAGTCCTCAGCCTCTCCTTGGAGTGTTTTGCTCTTGTTTGATTATTATTTTATTTTATTTAGCTCCATACACAGAGGGGCAGATGTTCCCTTAGATCCAAGAACACCTCAGCAGATGGGAGAGAAATTGATGCCCAGTAGTGGCTAATGAAGAAGTTTGTTTATAAATTCGGGCCTGGCCAAGGCCCGTCTGGAGGCCCAATATGAGTATGGCCTCAGCCCTGTCTCTGAAACATAGTTCTCACCTCAGCCTGAGCCATTTGAGAACTCTGCAGCTTGTTCCACAGCTGCATGCACTGTTTGGGTTGGAACTGGTAGCTTCTGCTCTGAGGTTTGTTGAGATAACGGGGGACTGCGTTCTACCCAACATCATGCCTGACTTTCCTCCAGCAACCCCCTCATCTCTTTAAAAGTCTCTCTTCCTGCTTCTTGTCTTCAAGCCCAATCTCAAATGGGGAACTCTTTATGAATAAGCAAAGGTCTTCACAGCGAGCTTATGATGGGAACCCTCAGTCTTGTAATTCTCTAGGATGCTGTTAACTCTCCATAGTAAACAAACAACTGAAGGAAAGAAATATGCATTTTAAAAAGAAAATGAGTATTCCCAATCCTTCCAACAGGGGAAATACTGCAAACATGCATATTGTAACCATTTTATTGTCTCTGGCTCCCGAGGTCTAGGACACGTGGTGCCAGTCCCTGAATACCGGATTGCATTTGTCTCTAAATTCTGAATCAGCTGAAATCCACATTAAAATGCATGATGCTGCAGTGTATTACCGGCAAACCCCACAAATTTCCTAAATGGGACCACACATCGAGATGAAGAGCCCATAACAGCAAGGCCTTCCGAAAACCCAGAAGGGGAAATATTTCCTAAGGCACCGCCTGTTGATGGCCTCAGTTGAAGATATGCCTGGAGGGACAGCATACAAAATCCCAAGAAAGGAAGAAGGACTATCACAACACTTACTCTCTCTTGCTCTCTGGACCTCATGTTCCTTTCATCTCTAAAGTAGCTTTCCACTGCCCACACAGCCCCTGACACTCTGTCTCTCAAAGAGAAAATCACATAACTATGTAATGAAGGGTCCCAGATTCTTTCTCACCAAGTCAGTTCCCAGGACATTAGGACCGAACTAGAGATTTCTCAGAGTCTTATCGCAGCCCCTGAGGCAACAGAGGTGTCTGCCCAGGATGGTCAGGGATGAGTCTGTCTAATGGCCAGTCCAGCAAAACCCGTCAAATTTGATATCAAACTGTCTGACCCTGTTCTGTAACGGTGCTACCTCCAGCTGAGTGCTTCCCCCTTACGTGCAGATCTTTGGTTTGTTCCATTTCCAAATCATGCAAGATTATCTGAACTGTGTTTATGTCAGGGAGTAGGTTTCTACTACATAGTAAAGACTTCAAAGATACCGTCAGAGTGGGGGAATGAATCTTCAAGTGATAGCAAGCCCACGAGGGTTAATGGGATCTTTGGACTGGAGTGACTGGGTGGAAATCTTGCCAGCTCACACATCTGGAGTGGTTTTGTTTAGACAATCATTGTGGGCTCCTTGAACTCATGTACTAGGCAGGACTGTGTCTTTTTATTTTACATCGCTTTCATCTGTTTTGGCTTCATCCTTGGGCTACACCCCTGAATTTACCATGTTTCATTATACCTTTCTGTGTGCCCAACCACTCTCGTCTTTTCTGTTGTAATGGAGACCTAAGCTGAACTATGTATAGGTTCCTAAACACTCGGAGCTCTCTTTGCCTTTGGAGTCTTTGTCCCAGTTAGGGTTACTATTGCTGCGGTGAAACTCCACGACCAAAGGCAACTTCTGGAAGGTCTATTTCACTCACAGTTCCGTATAACAATTCATCATCAAAACCAGTGAGGGCAGGAACTCAAGCAGAACAGGAACCTGGAGGCAAGAGCTGATGTAGGAGCCGTGGAGGGATGCTGCTTACTGGCTTGCTCAGCCTGTTTTCTTATAGAATTCAGGACCACCAGCCCAGAGGCGGCCCCAACACAATAGGCTGGGCTCTCCCCCATCAGTCACTAATTAAGAAAATGCCCTACAGACTTGCCTAGAGCCAGATTAGGACAGCATGTTCTCCTTCTCAGATGACTATAATTTGTGTCAAGGTAACATAAAACCAGTCAGAACACTGATGATGACAGTCTGGAACTTTGGTCACCATTTTATTTACTCAGCTGTTGGTCCCCACTGAGCACATACATCATCTCTTCTAGAGCATTCCTCAACACTCAAAGGAGCCATCAGTTCCTTCTGGGCTTCAGTGATCTCTGCTCCATGGTATTCCTCCCTACTCTAGAGCTAAGCCTAACAATGTGGCCACTACTGGAGTAAAAATAAGAGCAAAAGAGAGAAGAGAGAGTCTTGCAAGCATTCTCTCAGTTTCTATAAGACACACTCACACACTTATCTAACTGGCATTTCCAGGACAGGGCACATGGTGGTGTCTACCTTCTAGAAGGTAGGAAGGTGGGATCCTACTAGGTTCCTAGAAGTAGGCAAAACCAGAAATATTTGTTAAACAATCTGAGTGCAAAATATCCTCAAGTAAGTCCAGGCTTAGAGAGTCTTCAGTGGAGTTGTCGACCATGAGGAGAATTTAGGTGAGGGTGTGGAAACCACATAGGGAGGAACAATGAGAAATTAAGAAATAGTCACATGGAGGAAGACAAGACATTCAAGATGGCTGCCATGTGGTCAGGGGTGGAAGGAGGGGTGGGAGGGGTGGGGGCAGGGGTGGAGGTGGGGGAAAAGAATGGCAGCAGTGGGGCCGGACTGTCTGGAAAAAGGAAAGCTGTCTGACTGATTGTTAGCCTGGGGTGTGACTGCAGCTTGCCTGCTGACTTCCAGAAGCCCTAGAGTTTGAAGACCTGTGGAAGGGTTAGGTTGGTTCCCTCAGCCAGTGAACTCTAAAGCACAGTGACAAGGTGAGTCAAGATTAGAATCAGGCTTCATCCTTTGAGCATTGGAGCAATGAAAACATGAGCAGAGGCAGAAGCAAGTTAGGTCTCTGGACTGAGAAGTAGAGAATTCTTGGGCAGTAGAATTTGTTATCATTAGAAACTTAATTTAACCACAGTGTGCTTCACTTGGAGAAATTTGGGAAATGAAATAGAGAGGAGAGAGATAGAAACATTATTTACTATTACTATTTACACACACACACACACACACACACACACACAGAGGGGGGGGATATTAAGCCATTATTTCTGAATGCTCCCTCCCCCTATGAGCTCTACTTCAGGTACCACATAGGCAGTTTTAATGCCAAACACAAATTTCTTTTAAGGACTTGTTTATTTTTATTTTATGTGAATGCGTGAGTGCCTGCAGGCAGTATATATACCATACTTGTGCCTGGTGTTTACAGGATGCAGAAGAGGCTGTCAGGGTCCCTGGAACTAGAATTACAGGTGGTTATAAGCAGATGCTGAGAACTGAGCCCAGGTCCTCTGCAGGAGCAGCAGGTGCTCTTAACCACTGAGCCATCTACTCAGCCCCTCCGAACACACTAGGCTCACAGATACGCCAGAACTCATAAACTCATTCGTCATTGACAGCAGAAGTTTTAATACAGCTGCTGAGTGAAACTTCAGTTCTGCCCAAACTTATTTGAGATAAACCTGGGATATCAATGGCCCCAGAGGTTTTGACCTGACCTAAGCCCTGCCTTCAGACTGAAGATAATCTCTCAGTTTATACCTCCTTCAACATTGTTTGATTGAGAATAAACCTGTCTGACCATTTTCTTTGTAGCATATGAACTTCACTGGCTCAGACCATTACTCCTCTGTGTGGGATGGGGCTACTCGGTGTCTTTTGGCAGCTGCCACCTCAGAAAATCACAAACCTTTGCCATTTGCAAGCTGAGCAGCTCAAGGTCCCCCCCCCCCCTTTTTCAAATAGTTTTGCTGTTGTTCAGGCAGAGAGGGTTCCCTGCCTAATTTAATTTTGTTTCTCCTTTCTTTGTTACAAACAGATGTCACTTTTACATCTGTGGCTCTGATCAAATGCCCTGTGTCTCTCCAACCGACAGCCCAGCAGATGTTACTACCATTAGCCAAACTCCAGCTGAAGATAACAGATAGCCCCTTCTGCTAATTGTGGCTTTATATGGGGGAGAGAAAAATAGGGGAAAGATGACTGGAACCAGGTGTGCCCCCTGAAGAGGTCCTTAAAGAGCTTCTGTGGGGATCGGCAGCCCACCACCAATATAGAGCAATATAGTTGAAGTACTCCAGAGCAAATCCAAATACACAAACACCATCTAGAAGTCATCTGTAAAACTCCCACCCAAGCTACTAACCAAAAGACAAAAGATTTTTACAATGATAGCTTCTCTAACATTCAGTGTTTGCATACAAAAATAAAGCCAACAAAATTAATCAAGATTAAATTCTGTGCATAATGTAAGATGAAACGTAGAATTAACTTATCACCTAGATCTATATAGAGATATCTTCTTGTAATTCCCTTAAGATGGAATTCCCACAGTCGATTGCTCACCTGTTTTCCCATTGATAACCTAGAGCCTGCTGGGTGGTTGGTTACCATCCTGTACACGTTATGAACATGCAATGGGAGAGACATGAGTCTATGCCCCCCTCCACATGCAAAAGTCAGTATTCAACCCAGAGTCCTAAGAGACCTCAAGAAACCCTGCCAATGTTGTTGTCGTCATTGTCGTCGTCGTCGTCATCATCAACATTGCTATCATCACCCTAATACAGGTGTCTTAACCATCACTGGATTCTCTCCCAGTGCCATTCTGTGTTGCTTGCTTTGCATATGTGATCAAGCAGTTAATAATTATTAGAATCACGGTGTCAGGAGGTTAGTTACAAAAAGCTAAAAAGGTTTCTATTGGAAAGTGTGTTTGGGTTGCTTTGCAAATGTTGTACATAGCAAAAAAAAAAAATCAGATGCTGAGCGAATACAGTTGACTATTAGGTTTGAGAGTTTTGTGGCTCGCTTGCTTTAGGTTCTGGGAGTTGGCGTCCTGATGAATTCTGTGAGGATTATTTTCTTAGTGCAGGTAAATAGGAAAATTGCAACCTGCAGTGTTCTTTGTGCAGAGAGAGCCAAGGACAAATTGCACCCTCTAATTCTCTGGTTGAGAGAATGCTGGCTCTGAGATCCACCTTCACCAAACATGGGTCTGGCTGGGCCTGGACAATTCAGATGCAACATTAATAAATAAAGCAATCAAATAGAAAATTCCTCTGAAATTCTCACCGGTATTTAACATTTTCTTCACCCCTATGTTATTGTGCCTTGCCTATGGTAAAACACCCTCCTAGGAGTGAGGCATGAAGGAACTGACAAGCATTTTCCCATGAATCGTTGCTACAACACAATGGGATTTTGTTTGCTTGGTTTGTCTCCTTGTCTTCTAACATTCTTTCTGACTTTCAAGGAAAAAAGAGAAGAAGAGGAAGAAGAAAGAGAGACAGTCCTATGAATGGCAAAGTAAAGGGAAGAAAAGTTCTTTTAACCAGTCAACCTTTTTCATCTGGTAGCATGTAAACATTTTCCCCCTCGTAGTATATGTGCTGGTAATCTTTTTTTTCTCTTGTCATTTAAATAACCCTCCCCTCTTTTGCCACATAAGATCGCCTTTCCATTATTGATTTAGGAAATTGGCAGGGGGATAAAAAGTCAACCGTGTACACATCCTAAGAAAGGGAAGACAGAGCAAGATGGATCAAACCATCCATCTCTCTATGTGGCCATTTATCTATCAATCCACCTCGCTTCCCACCCGCCTCTATTAAAATAAATAGCAGGCACTGTACACAGGGCTGCTTGGCTGAAGTTGTGATCTGGACAAAAGGTCTGTTTGGGAAAAGGATGCTGAACCTCTAATTCTATTTGTGCCGGTTGAAAATCAGGAGGGGTTTTTCTACACTTCACTTTTATTAGATTATTTCTTATAGATGGCTTCTTTTTTCCTCCCAGACGCGTGGTGGCGGCTGCTGAAGCAGTTGGTCTATAGTTGGAATAATTAAATTAACCATTTGGTACAACTTTTAGGGGAGCGCTCGCGTGTGGAAAGTACAACTGGGACAAAGCAGGGAGCTGGGGCTGGGGCTCTGGGCTGGCCCATCCCCACAAGCCTTTCATCGCAGAGCAGGATCGGGACCCTGAGCCACAAAAGAGGGGCCAGGACTGGGGACCGGGCGAGTGGGAGGGACAGTGACACTGAACAAAATCAACCTACAAGGCCTACAATGGGGAAAATGAAGTCAAAGAGTCTTTGCTCATCCAACCGTGTGGTTCTAGCTAGGAGAGGTCTTCAAGGAGGCGCAAAGCACTTGGGTCGGGTGAGGATGGGCACCAGGGGGCGTCTGGAGAGAGGCAGAGGACCGTCCAGTCGGCTGAACAGGGCTGGCACCCTGAAGATGGCTGGCGCGACCAAGTGGAGGCGGCTTGGAGCCAGACTACCGGAGGGACAAGCCCTGGGCTGGCGCCCTACGGTGGCATCGGCTGGGCTTGTCCCTCCTCGGAGGGCATTTCCTGCTCTCTTTTCGCTTGTCCAGCCCGAGGGCATTGAACTGGATAGCCTCTCCCCAAACTCCTTTTCAAAGAACTGCCCGTGCACCCTAACTTTCAACCCGGAGTCGTCTGCAACTGTAGCGGTGAAGGCTGTTGGAACGCAACGGAGAAATTCGTGGCGCGGAGGGCTCCTGGCTCTGTTGAAGAGCAGCTGCCAGGAGCCGGGGTGAAGCTTCGGAACGCTCACGTGCTCTGCACCCCGAGACACACCTCAGACAGGCTGTGAACCTGGCCTTTGCCAAACCTAGGCCTTAGACACTAAACGCATCTCCTCCCAGACTCCCTAAATGTCTCTCTGGCAGAAAAATACGCTTAAAGCCCTCCTCTACCAGGCACTGGCTGGCCGGTGTTAACCTGGCCTAAACCCCGAGCTTTGGCTTCGTCAGAGCGCTGGCCTGAGCTACATCCCTTTCAGAAAAAAACAAGGATGCACTCTGGCCTCCTTTCTGCCCTCACCCCTAACTCCCAGGGAACGGAGAAACTTGGACAATCAGAGCCTTGTGCTTGATAATGTACCCCTCCCCACCTCCCTGAAGTGAAAGGCAGTGGGAGAACACCAGCGAGGGAAATTCCATGTGGAGTTCGTGGGGTACAGGCACCTCCCGGTCCAGATGCAGATTCATATTCATGAGGGAGCGATAAATAAAGACAAATTCGCGCAGTAATAACCCTTGGATTCGCATCCGTCTTTGCTGGCCTTTAGGTTCAGGGACTGAAGACAGATGTTTGTATCCCCCTTTCTCCTCTTGTCTGGTGACCATAAAGAAAAACCATTTAGAGTGTTGCAATTTGTTTCCCGCCGCAGTCAAACCTTGAACGCATTTATTTTCATTTTACCCTCGTGCACAAAAAAAGCGCACATTGGTCACCAAGGGCCCTTCTTTATCAAATACGCATTGTACTGCAATAAAACTATCAGCTCTCCCTATAAAACTATCACCAGCTTCCTCGCTGGGTCCCCTGGCCTGGACTTGCCAGTTCAGCGCTCTTACGTACAGAGGATGCGCAAACACCTGGGCCGAGGCTGAAAAGGCTGGGGGCCGGTGTCGCTGTCCGGGTTTAATCCATTACGGCGTCCGCAGCGGTTTAGTGTGCAATAAAGTAGGGTGGCAGTGGAGAGCGGACACCCATCCGCTCCCCGGCACTAGCATCGAATTAAACCACTTAGTTTGGCAAACACTGAACGCCTAAATGCCCCTATAAAGACTTTATGAGTTTGTTACTTTAATTACTGACTTGTTACAGAGCACATAAAGGGGGTAATGAATGCAATAAAACTAATTATCTACACATTTAATTCATATAAAATATCCAGGGTTTGTTTACACCACACGGCGATTCAACTAAGCATTTACCCCCTCTTGTCCACCGAGAGGAAGGATTTAATGAAATATTTCCCTTTATTCTGCTAGAGTCTAACGAACCAAATGAAAATTACCCTCCGCTTAAATCATGGGGCCACCGAGGTCCACAAATCACGGCTGGCTTCTTTGTCTGCGCCTCGTTGCCAGAACCCAAGAGCCCGAGGAATCGAACTAAGAAAGTGAGCTGCTTCGAGCCGTTGTCTTGTTTGTTTAAATTGCTCAGTGAAGTCCAAAAACCTAAAGGGCAAACCGACAGCGATCCTCTTTGGGAAACTCCAGGTCTGGAGGGGATTGTGACCGCCTGAAAAAGCAGGAGGCGAAAGAGAGGGCGAGAGCAAAAGGCTGGAAAAGGAGACCCCCATTTGGGTGCATTTCATGCTGGGCTTGGTAGCTAGGAAGTAATTAAAACGAACCGCCGCCGCGGGAAGCTTCACACACAACGATGCAAATCTGCACCAACGCAGACGGACACAGCGCTGAGCGCAGAGAAGCCTTCAGTAGGGAATCCAGATGTTTCACCTTTGAGAGCTTTACTCGGTTGTTTATTTTACTGTTGTTAAAGGGTTGTCTGCCCACGTCTCTGGAAAGCACATTAAGCTTCTAGGAGAAAGACAATTGATAAGATGCTATTTTTCCATCACCTTCGACTAGGTGTATTGTAAAGAAATCCGCTTATCCTTATCGTTCACATAAAACCCCTTTGGCCCACTTACGCTATGTTACAGGGCGCCTGAGTCTTGCCAATGTCCCAGTCCTTTATAACATTTCATGCACTTCGGGGGGTAGGCTTGTTGTTAAATTGAGCGTGTAACACTCTTACAAAACAGGTTTTCTATGACATCAAGGTTTCTTCTCCCTAACCAAGAAAAAAAAAAAAAGGACGAAGAAGGGGGGAAACGCACTATCTCAATTTATGCCTAAGGTATATGATCAGTTAAAAAGGCTTAAAAGCTCTTGGAAATTGGATCAGGGAAAATCGTCACCCAACTTTCATTATTTCCAAGTAGCGTGATTGAATTAAAGGGCAGGAGCTGGTTAGAAGGGAGGATCAGGGGCTCGGTGCGTAATGGTGTGGTATTAAATTCTAATTAGAGATGCAGGAATCAATGATAGGGAGGTTGGACAGCTCAGTTCCCCAGTGCCAGCCCAATAGACGGATGAGTTATTGTCATGTAAAAAGCGCCAGCAATAAGACCAACCGCTTTGCTATTGTCCAAGTGGAAAGAGCCAAGTTTATTATGAGGACTGTGTACTCTAGAGACCTCAGACAGGCATCTCACAGGAGGCTTTTTCATAAAACTAGGCTCTGCTGATAGTAAGGAGGCCAGTTTGGAGGCAGGCGTTGAGCTGTGCACATCTCCCCACTCCAGCCGCCGTCTCCACATCCATCTTTTATTTCATTTTTCCACTTGGCTGAGCCATCCAGAACCTTTTCAATGTATAAAATGGAATATTCTTACCTCAATTCCTCTGCCTACGAGTCCTGTATGGCCGGGATGGACACCTCGAGCCTGGCTTCAGCGTATGCAGACTTCAGTTCCTGCAGCCAGGCCAGTGGCTTCCAGTATAACCCGATAAGGACCACTTTTGGGGCCACGTCCGGCTGCCCGTCCCTCACGCCGGGATCCTGCAGCCTGGGCACCCTCAGGGACCACCAGAGCAGTCCGTACGCCGCAGGTAAGGACCGCTAGCTCTCTCAGCGGAAGAAGCTGCCTTTCCGCTCGTATATAGGAAGCCTTGATTGCATTTGAAAATGGAAATGTGTTTAGTATTTACCAAACGAAATTTGCTTACACAAATGAAAGAATTTATCACGTTAGAAGCGATTGCAGGGAGGGGTAATTCACTTACAGGGTTACACTATCCTAGTCACACCCGAACCGCCAACAAAATTATCTTAAGCTGCCAAAATGATAGGCATAATTTATTTACTTTGCGATGAGACGTAAAGCTTAGAAAATAATTAAATAACAAAGAGTAAAGCTCATTACTGGCGGTGTCTCTCTCTCTTTTTTTAAAAGAACCGACAGCGGCTCACACCTCTTTGGCCGGTCATTTTTATGATCATTTCTTGAATTTATTAGTTTTTTTTTTTACAGCACTATCCCCAACTTTCAGGAGGCGTCAAGTTCTGAGAACTGAAAAGTTGCAACAGTGGGCGTGAGTGGGAACTTCGTTCCTGGTTTTCTGATATTCCAGCTGATGGTTTTGGAATGTTTTCCCGCTGAATGAACTGCCTCCCGTTTGGGGCCTCAAAACACTCTCCAACTTGCTATTTCAACTCACCCAAAGGCACTTGGACCACAAGAACAGGCACAAAGTCACACTTGCGCCCTTGTTTCTGTATAATACTAATTTGCTGGGGTTTTTTGGCAGGTCGCTGCGACTAAAAACCTCCTTCCAGACGCGCCTGGTGTCCGTAGCGGCTCCGGGGCTATCTGACCTTGGTGCCCTGTTCTGATTCTGCGGCCCTCCAAATCCTGACTGTTTTGCTCACTCTAGCCTCCTCTGTCATCCTCTAGTTCCATACAAACTCTTCACCGACCATGGCGGCCTCAACGAGAAACGCAAGCAGCGGCGCATCCGCACCACGTTCACAAGCGCGCAGCTCAAGGAGCTGGAGAGGGTCTTCGCTGAGACGCACTACCCTGACATCTACACCCGAGAGGAGCTAGCGCTGAAGATCGACCTCACCGAGGCGAGAGTCCAGGTACGGGAGACCGAGAGCGGCAGCAGTAGTGAGGGATGGGTGCTGACGTTTACGGTTCCAAAGGGACTCAGGCCCATCAAAGAAATGGGATTTGGAGTGTTGTGCGCACGAGGGGGTGTGGGGGCTCGGACACATACACTAGGCAATCTATTCACAGACGCAGTGTTTCCCACCAAAGCAGGGATCTGGTTCCTAACTCAAGCGACCTTAAAAACCTAGTGCCGGTGGCACAAGGTGTCATTTCCTAGCAACCGGGACTTGAAACGGATTCACCAAGGGGCTGTTACTCCATGAGAGTCAGGAACCACAGCTTACTATACCTAACCTATTGGGAGCAAAGGCGCTTTCTGGAGCTGGTCCCCCTAGCCAGGTGCAAGGTCGGTACACACCACAGAAGGTTCTTCTGTGGATGCCCAGTGGATCAGGTGTGTCACCAAAGTGGAAGACACCCTCCTTCCACCATTTAGACCTGAGAAGCCTAGGAGAAGGTGAAGCGCGTTTAAGAGTTTAAAAAAAGAAAAGAAAAGAAAGACTTCATTTTTAGGGCCTTCCTGTTATCTACTTGTCCCTTACGGTGTCATTTCGCTGGCACGTTCGTTTGAGCCCTAGGAAAGTTTCTCAGAAAAGGTAGTAGCAGCGAGAAGGGCAGACTTGTCGGACTGTGCGTGCTCTGTGGTGTCAATGGTCCATTCATACAGCGAAATGTGTGTGTGTGTGTGTGTGTGTGTGTGTGTG